>CM062390.1:372206-438387 GCA_031304145.1 Cardiospermum halicacabum | reverse complement strand
AGTCTTTTGGTCTATTTCAAGTCAACCATTTTATGATGCAAATCACGGAACACATTTATAAAAGAGTGAATTTGAAAACTGAACAGGTGAAAATAAAATGTAGCATCACCATCATAACTAATTATAACTGAGTTAGTAATGTTAGACAAAATTTTAAAATACATGACATTTGCATTAAAAGGATTTTGATCTTGATCTAACATATGTTGTTTCTAAGTCAAGCACAGTAAGAAATGCCCTACCCAAATCATGTATCGAACATGGCATAAGCTACAATAATCGTCACTATACAAATATCAAGTGTTCAACAAGTTCCTTTTCCTCCTCATTTACACACATAACTAGATATGTCTTGACTATTAAACTGTCTGACTTTCATGAGCTAAAATTATTATCTTCTATATTCATTCAATCTATACCTTCACTTTTAAATATATCCGGGTTTAACTAGTTTTGCAGGCAGAAACAGGTACTGCATATATCTTACTGCTCACTATTTAAAGATCTTCTGCACAATAAGCCACAAATACACGAGTTGAAATTTCTTCTTGGATTTTACAATGTGAAAATTTCAACATATCTCCAGCATGGTTAAGCGTGCATTCATCAACCAATTAAGCCTTATTCCTGTAGTATTTCCAGGTGTCAGCAAGCCAAACACAGTCACCTAAAATCTAACTCACTACTCATTACCAACTGACAGTATACTTCTCCTTAACCATACCAACTTGCAAAATTTTCAACCATAGAGATGGTCATTACACCAAACACCTTCTTGAATACAGGTCATACGTCCAGCTTCAATGCCTTAATCTAGTAAAGCAAGAGTCAAAATAGTGTAGATGAATTATTTACTGCTGAACCAACAGATTTTTTTTTCCTTCTAGATGTATTATATTAAATCCAAAATGCACATATAGGACATCTACGTAGAGATAAATGAACATATGACCAAATTACATAAAGATAAATGAACAGCTAGAAGACAAAGAAGACATTGACATACATCTCAACTTATAGATGAAGAGTTAAAACAATCACATAAAAACAACAGATCAAGCAACTAATCATGCAAGGTAACTCATCGCACCGCAGCATTACGTAGTTTGAAAGCAAACCAACAGCAATTTAACATTGAGCAGAAAAAATAAATAAATAAACAGTATAAACTAGCCACATAACCATCGCTCGAAATGTAGAATAGACTATAAAGCGGCCAAAAATCACCAACGAAAACAAAGAAAATACTAAGTGACAAGAATTTACAAGTTCAATGTCCCTCTCAACCGGCGCCGTCGTGACCACAGCCACCGCTGCAGCCATCAAAACCTAAAAATCACAATCACAAAGAACTCGTCGAATCATCCATCGCATTTTACAATTACTTCACCCATTCACTGTGTCACTCATCGAATCCGCATACTAAATCGACAGACTTGCAGTCCAATTCTGATTCAACCGAAAGAGAAAAAAAAAATGAAAAAAGAAAAAGCAGAAATAAAAAAATCACATATACTCCGGAGATTTTGTTGAATTCGAGGAAAACGTAGAGATACGATAGATGTGAGCACAGGTGTTAGGTGCCATTGGACGCAGAATAACAAAAACGAGCTGCGAATTAGCGTGGATGTGAAGTGGAAGTCTGTTTGTTTCGCGAGAAAATAGTGAGGGAAAGTTAAGTGGAGAGAATCTACAGAGAAAAGTGATTGAAAATGATTGATTCTGTCTACAAGAGGGAGGAGTCAGTACTGTAGAGTCTAGGTTTTTAATTTTATTTTATTTTTTATTTGGTGTTTTGAGTCAATGGGTTGACTATCACTGTTTGGATTGGTCAATTATCCAATCTTGTTTCGCCACATGTACAATGAGTACTGACACCTGGACATTCTCCAATTTTTGGTACAAAATAAAATGAATTTAGAAAAGTTTATTTTATTAGGAAATTGATTGATGGTTCACTTCTAATTTGGTGAAAACAATAATGTTGTGCTGTTAACCTGTCCAATGCATCTCATCATTGTAATGTATTGGCTGTCTATGTTAATATGTTTAAGGTTCTATTTAATTAAACTTGGTTGTTTCCTAGTTAGGAGTGGAATGGTGTATCAAATTATTTTTACTTTTTTAGTGTATATTTTGAAAAAAACAAACAAACAAACAAATTTATTATTTATTTATTGATTTAATTGGTAATAAATTTTGACGGTTTATTTTTATTTTTATTTTTTATTTTTTAAATTATGAAAACGAAAATAAAAAAATTAATTTGATAAAATTTAAAAATAAATGATTTTGATTTTTAATCTTCTTCCTCGTTTCGGGGTTAAACTAATGGCAATTTTACCCACACATTTAAACCATTTTCACTTAATAGTATATTCTATCTTAAATATAAAGTATGTCATGTCACTCTATCCTATCACTCCATTCTGGTATCACTTAAACCGGATTCATATTTATATTTTTTTAGAGTGAAATTATAATTATTTTAGTATATGTGATTAAATTTTAAATCCAAGATTAATAATTTTAAATAGTGTATTAATAAATATAAATTAAATTAAATTGATAATATTATTAAAGTATAATTAATATATAATTTAATTTTATTATATATGATATATTATATAATAATAATAAATAAATATTTATTTGATTTTTATATGTTAATAAATATATTTTAAATTAATATTAATTCTATTATAAAATTATAAAATAAAATAATACAAAAGTCAAAATATAATTTTTTAACACAATAAATAACGATTACATTATCAAAACAAAATGTATAAAATACTAAAAAGTATATAATATAATCTCCTTCTATTTAATATTCCAAATTACCATATCTTTCCCACAAATGATCAATTAATGCATCTCGAAGTGCATAGTGAGCATCTCTATCTCTAATTTGTCTATAGCTTGCAACAAACCTATCAAAGTCACCATTTTCATTTGAAACCATATTGATATCTGAACTAACCGCTTTTGAATAATAGTTGATATTAACCGCTTTTGAATAATAGTTGATATTGACATCCATGTCAGGTTCTTTCTCAATAACAATCTGTATTATAGCAAGTTGTCATGATGTCATTTAAAACTATTTTATTCAATAATCTTGCATGTCCTTTTATTATTGCTCAACGTGATTGTAAAACTCCAAATGCGCGTTCAACATCCTTTCTACAAGCTTATTGTTTCACTGTAAATAATTTCTTTTTAGTACTCATAGGATTCTAAATGCTTTGCACAAGAGTTGACCATTTAGTGAATATTGTATTCGAGCCTGGTCCTGATGAGTTTGTATAGCCACTGTGAGTTCAACCTTATCTATCGCTTTTGTATGCTCCCCGATCTCTTGTAGGTATCGTATATAAGAGAAATAGTAGCCCGTGCATCATCTTTCTCGATGCACGTAGTAAATATAGTGTAGAAAGATATTCGTCTTGTAAGAAGAAGAATGAGAAGGAGAAGAATGAGGAGGAGAAGCAAAAGAAGAAGGAAAATGAGAAGAATATGAAGAAAGAGAAGAAGAATGAGAATGAGGATAAGGAGGAGAAGAAGAAGAAGAAGAATGATAAGGAGAAAAAGAATGAGAAGAAGAAGAATGAGAAGAGAAGTAGAAGAAGAAGAAGAATAAGAAGAATGATAAGGAGGAGGATGGGGAGAAGCAGAAGGAGGATGAGAAGGAGGAGGAGGAGGAGGAGAAGGGGAAGGAGAAGGAGGAGAAGGAGAAGAATGAGAATGAGAAGGAGAATAAGAAATAGAATAAGGAGAAGGAGAAGGAGAAAGAGAATGAGAAGGAGAAGAAAAAGAAGGAGGAGGAGAAGAAGAAAAAGAAAAAGAAAAAGAATGAGAATAAGAATAAGAATAAATGTTTAAGTTTTGAATTCGTAAATAAGGATGATATGCAGATAGTTGGACACTTATACAATACATTATTTGTAGATAGTTAGCCTAAGAATGAATTGACAACTCTAATGTCTTCACATGGTGAAAAGAATGAACTGACAACTCATAAGCTTTCATGGGGCTTAAAAATGAATTGACAACTTTAAAGCCTTCCAATGGTGAAAAAAATGAATTGACGGCTCTGAAGCTTTTATGGGACTCAAAAATGAATTGATAACTCTAAAGCCTCCACATTGTGAAAAGAATGAATTGATGACTCTGACAACTCTACCATAACTCTAAAATTTTAATTAAATTCAAATCATAAGGTAAAATTTCAAATTCTACTAATTCGGTCATATTTTATGCAATTGACGTCAGATTAAGGCCTATTATAACTTTCCGGAAAGGAATTTTCAAGACGAAAAACTTTGAAAAATGCACCGATCTTTGCGTTTTAAATCCCCGATTCTTTCATTTATTGAGTTGTATTTTTTTAAAAAATCAGATATTTTATTCGTAATTGAAGCTCTAATCACTTTTACTTTGATAATTATGATTTGTTATACTATGTTTATGCATGAATGGAGTACATATTTATAGACAACCCTGTCTAATGTTATTAAATTCATACTGCTCCATAAATAACAAAAAATCTACAAATTCTTTCATGCAGAAGATTTAAAATCTGAGTGAATTGACAACCCTTCCATTCTCAAGGCTCGAGATAATATGAGGGAAATTCACAATGCTCGAGAAAATTAATATGAATTGACAACCCTGTCATTCATGAGTCTCAATAAAATCTGCAAAACCTGCAAACTCTATCATTTAAATGTTAATAAATCTCTACACTATAAATACTTCACTTCTATTCATAACACGTGAAAGAAACTTCCATTTTATTTAGGCAGAGCATATTCATTCTTAAGAGGTTACGCTACTTCGAACAGAATGAGCAGTCACACTACTTTATATTCCATAAAAGAGGATAAGTTATTATGCTCCATATATCTTGACATCTCACAAAATCCTATCAGCGGCACAAACCAATAAACACAAATCTTTTTGTCTCATATCGAAGTAGAATATCACAAGGCATTACCAAAGCATCTGAAATATAATATCCAACCACTTCCATCTCTTTAAAATCGAATGCAATATATAAAATCTGTCGTTAACAAGTTAAGAGGTTGCATCCGCCAAAACAAAAATCTAAATTCAAGTGGTGCATCAAAACTGGATATAGTAAGTGTATTATTATTCATACATTATTTTCATATTTTCATAAAATAGTTTTATCTACTCATTTATTTTCCTACTTTAATATTACACAATCTGATCGAGCAAAGGACTTACTTACTCAAGATCCGAAGTTTAAGAAAGAATTCAAATTTGATCACTTCTGACCAATTTTGAAAAATACTCAGATGTACACAGATGTTGATAGCAACGATAGTCCAACTGGGAGAAACTGGACTAGTCGGACCAAATGCTCATAATTTGATAGTAATACTAATCAATCTCAAGGTATCTCGTCAATCAATATTGATTTAAATGAAGAATTTGGCAATATGACACAAATGAATTGTGTGGGTGATTTGTCGGCTAAACCCATTGGTAGGAATAAAGTGAAAATGAAGAAAAAGTAAAGTGATAAACAGAACGAGTTTAAAACCATTCACAACGAAAACATAAAATTTAAGAAAATGTTTGAAAAAAGTTCGGTAGGATTTCAAAACAACGCAATGACCTTCAAGAAAGAAAATTAAAGTTCAAAGAACGGAAATATGAGGAAAAAATTCTATTAACAATTTAGAATCCATAACAAATCCTGCACATCATAAATTTATTGAAGGGAACAACAACGCATTTATGCAAAAAGGATTAAGAACAACAAGATGGTGGTTCCAACACATCAACAATAGCAACCTACATTTTGGTGGTCTTGGAGAAAAATGATTATTATTATCCGCGGTTCTAATTTGTATGTACTTTTTTTCTTCTTTTTTTTCTTAATGGTAGTTTATAATTTATGTATGAGTTAATTTTGTGATGTTTTTAATTTATGTAAAAGTTATTTTATGTAGTTTTTAATTTATGATTTTTTAATTATTATTATTATTTAGTGTTGCTTTTTAGTTTTGTATGTTAAATTATTATTAAAAAACAATTGATTTAAATATTTTAATATTTTTAATTTTAATATTTAAATATTTTAAATATCATATATTATTGTGTAACTATTATAACTATCAATAAAATAATATATATATATATATATATATATATAAAAATGTGCGCGCAGAGGGGTTTAAAAGAATTAATATGCAAATTTTATTTTATAAAATTGCAAAAAGGTCCAATAGGATGTGGAGATAAATTAAACACTATTAATAGTGAAGGACCTTCATGCAAACACTCTAATTTTTTTTTTAAAAATTAGTAATAGGGTGGATGTGTTGGATTTGATTTTTTATAATTTTTCAACCTAAAAATGAGATAGTGTGGTTGGATAGGAGATGTCCTTAGCTTGATTCCCTAAATTTTCATTCATCTATCAAATAAATAGAATATAAGTTGAAAGTATAAGTTGGTATAAGTTGAAAGTATAAATCAGTTTTCAATATCCCAATTTATCAAACAAATACAGCATTAGTTGAAAGTAGAAGCCGGTTCTCAACATCTTACTTGGTGTGAAGGAGATTGTGACCACCAAAGTCGGAGAGATCGTCTCAGTATAACACAAACCTCCGCCCACAACGGAACCGCACGATGGTGACGTGACATTAACAATAAAGAGCATATTCATCCCATTCATTCATTAATGCAATTAATAGTCCAAACAAACAATCAATGACACTATTTAATACCTTCAATGGTTTAAAGTCCAGTACCAAAAGTAATATAATTGCATATCACTCCAAAATCAAAGTAAATAGTTTGGAAGTTTAAAAGAGTAATCAATGTGTGAAGATTTATATTATTTTGAAAATATAATATATTTAAAGCTTGAAAAGAAAATAAAGTTGCGGATGAATCTTCAATAATGTCCTATAGTAGATATAATGAGTTCTTATTCGCTCGATCAGCTATTAACATTTCAAATAATAATAATAATAATAATAATAATAATAATAATAATAATAATAATAAATAAATAAAGAAAGAAAAGAGAGAGAAGAGAAAAACATATGGCTATGAATGGCTATGAATGCCTCGTTAACAACTTCACACTTCAGCAATCACACGCATAATGTGCCTTATTAACCGATATATTTATGAAAGGACACACAAATATACTTAAAATATCTCAAACATAAATTACCATTACTATAATTATTTTACAGTATTAAAGTTTAACTAGATTTTTTTTTTCATTTATCTTTAATTTTAAAATATTATTATTCTACTTTTAAAAATTATCTCCATTACATAAATTATTTAATTATAAGTAAAAGTATTTTTAGGTATTAAGAAAATTTATTTAATTAGAAGCAAAAGTGTAGATTAGTATATAAGAGAATATTTTTAAGTATTGAAAAAATTTAAATTACTTTTAAAAATTAAATTAAATTAAAATATTTTTGAGAAATAATATAGTATTTAACAAAATTAAATAAAAAAGTGCAACAAATTTTAGAAGGCAGGATTTCAATGATTTTTCCACCTAATAAAAAACAAAGTTGTAATAGTATATTTAGTACAAATTAATAAATATTTTCTACCTATTTTCCCTTTTTTATCTTTTATATATGTATATATATATATATATTATATGAATGTGAATTTTGTTATTAAAAAAATAAATTTTCACACTTTTTTAATTTTTCAAATTATAATTTTATTTTTTAAAAAATATAATTTTATACCATTTTTGAATAAATTCATTCACGTGAGTTCTTTTTATTTTATTTTATATTTATTTGTCTACCATTTTTAGTTTGTTTATTACTAACTTATGAAATTGAAATTTGTATTTGGGTTTATTTATTAGTTTAGGTGTTTAGACTGAAATACACCCCTCCTCTACTTCTTTATTTATTTATTTATTTATTTTTATTTGACGTTGGTTGGTATACGTATATATATATATATATATATATATATATATATTTAATTGCATTGCCTATGTACATAGATAAAAGGATGAAAGTTAAGTGTATGGTGTTAACCTTTTTAACTTTCTGTTCACCGACTTTGTGGCTGTGGTTAAATCTCAAGAGATGTCATCTTATCATCAGTGCTTTTGGACTTCTCTAACTCCAATGTTCCACTAACACTACTTGTAGAAGAAATAGTTTTCTACAACCTAATTGCCATTTGCAGGTTACACCAGGAGAATTAATATTTTCTTGATGCAAAGGTACATTTTCTTTGCTCTGCTTTGCTTTTCTTCCCCATTTTTCTAAATGAAAATATAGTTATATACACTGGTTTCAATGCATTGCAGAGAGAGTCATGCATGGTAAGGGATGTAAAATAAAGGAGATGAGATAGTAATTGTTTTCAAGTTTAATATTTTTCATTATAGATGATGTGATTTCATCTAATGGTTGAATATAATTCTATATAATTTAAAAGTTGAAAATAGTAAAGGTTGTTATCATACCGTATCAATCTAATCGTTAAATTTTATAATTAAAAAAAAGTAAAAATATACATTTTTAGACTTTATATTAAAAAAAATTAGTTTTAGATCAATTTTAAATTTTTTATACTTTTAGACTTTTTTTAAAAAATTGCAAAAATGAACTTTCAGATGAATCTGGAAGTATTAGACCAGGAAACATGCAAATATAACTGTTTTCCGGTGTAATTTTTGCTTCCCGGTCTGATTTGCCCGGGAAGCAAATTAAAATCGGGAAGCAGAGGTATTACAGTCATTCTAGTCTATTTTCTGAAAAAAAAAATTGAAAAAAGTTTAGTTTTGTAAAAATTTTAATTTTGGTCTAAAAATATAATTTTTTAATAAAAATTCAAAAATGCAATGTAAAAAAAAAGTATTTAGTATGAGATTTTTATTGTAAAAACATATTTCAATTTTTATTGTTTGAGTTGAGAATTTATTTATATTAATAATTAATTTTAGATATTGGGAATTTTTTAAGATTATAAAAAAATTAAATATATATTTATAAATCTATTTTAAAATATTAAAAAATAAATAATTTTTTTTAAAAAAATTTATTTTATTTTATAGTTCAGTCTCATATTATAGTAGTATTTTGAAAAATTAGGCGAGAATATTTTTTTTAAAATTATTTTGATAAATATTTTTAATGGATAAAAATTAATATATGGACACTTACCCAGTGATGTCATAGTAATTATAGAAATAATATACATAAAAAATTTAATTTTTTTTTAAAAACTTGCAGAGGGAACTATAAAGGCAGACTTTGACACCTTGATTGAAACCATAAGTACTTTCAAAACCATCTTTCACCATGCCGGTCATTTCTACACAACGATGCCGTTGTGACAACAAAACGGTACCGGCCTATGGGCCCACATACGTCGAAGTTGTCAGCGAAACCCTGGTTCAGGCAAGACACCAAGCTTATGTCGACAGTCCAGAGTACCTTCCCATCGAATGGATCAAAGCTTGCGGCGGCCTGGATGCACCTCTGGCCGAGTTTCCAGAAAAGGTAAAAGCTACATTCCGTCCATTAATCATTGGTGCAGGATGGGCAGGAACCCGGATGGCTCTAGATTTTGCCAAATGCGGAATCAAAGCCCATATAATTGAAGCGCTTGATCACTGCGGTGGACGGACCTCAGCAGTACATGTTAATACTACAAACGAATATCCTCTCGGGAGCATGCGCTACCCGCCTTCAGAAGGGATGTTGTTCGAATGGACATATCACTTTGGTTTTGGAATGTTGAAACCATTTGTCGATCCCGGCTTCTATCCGACTTTACTCACGTTTTCTAATCTGATGCTGTACTGGAACGATCCAACGGTTATTCCCAAAGGTTTCGAAACGGTTTACAAAGGATGGAATACAATGCTGGAGCAAGGCTTTGAGATTGATGGCGAACACTTTGCTTCCTTCGCTCAGATTGCTGAACTACTTCGCTCCCCCAATTTGGAGGATCGTAAGCTGGCTCGTCCACACTGGCAGAAATACATCGATCGGTTTGAACACGTGGCACTGCGTGACATCATGATGGCAATTTTCGTAAATAACGGTAAACCACCTGGTGGTGTAAGATGGACATTAAATGACCTGGACGAAACATGGTCGAAAGGCGGAATTGGATCTGGCGGCTTCGGTGTCTTCTTCTCCCTCTGCGCTTTATCCGTCATGCGGGACCTACCCAACGAATGGGAAGTTGATCAGTGTAGTTTTGCGGAGAAGCAATTGGATGGAAAGTGGAAGCCGACGTCTGTCCAAAAACTCGTTGAAACGATGTTGAATAAGGCGAAAGAGCTTGTCGGTCTCGAAGTGGAATACGAGACCGAGTTGGTGAACATTCACAAAAGGAATGTCAGATACGGAAGTCCAATCTACACCGTCACCGTCCAGAAGAGTGACGGAACCGGAAGACGCGAAATCGAGTGCGACCTGCCAATTCTAGCCATCCCGCCGAAGGTCATAGTCGAACTCGGACTGGCACGTGACGACTTGTTCCCATCTCATATTTCCAAAGCGTTGAAGAACGTCCACATGGTCCAAACCACGAAGGTGTTCGGCTCGCTACTTCGAGACTATTTCGATAATCCTAATGAGGTGAGAGTCATTCTCGGCGACGTGTTCCAAACCTACATCCTGGACTTTAATGACCCGAAGTACATGGTCGGTCTTCTCGACTATGCATGGGAAGAAAATTCCAGTCGCTACAAGGGTGAAACGGATCCTAAAAAGTGTGTGGCTATTGTGAAGGAGGATATCACGAAGGCTCTGGAGAATTCCAAATACGCGTATTGGCTCAGGCATCTAAACACCATCGAAGATGCATTCGTCATCCATTGGGAAGATTTCAAATATGCACGTGGTGGCTTTGTGTTATTGAAGCCGGACCAGGATAAGTACGCTAGCGAACTCTCTCACTATAGCGGAGCGGATGGTCCTTGCGTCACCACTGCGTCTGCAACCCCTAACGACGGGTGGATTGAAGGAGCGGAGATAAAGGAGCATCATGACTTCGCACACATTGCTGATAGATACGGCGTGGTTTTTCATAGGGACATTTCGCCCGTGGTTCGCATGGTTCCATTCAATTACGGGTAAATTAAAAATATTTAAATAAATAATTTTATTTTGGAATTTTTATTATTTCAAGTCGGATTAATTCATTGTTGTTGATAAACTCGATCTAAACAGGAAAGGGAAGATGATTAGTGAATCAACTCGGTCAAAGCAGGAGAAAAGCAAAAGACAAGATAATGATTTGTAAGTATTATTTTTACATTAACTGTTTTAATTATTTTACTACGGTGTTTGTAATTTTTATAACAATTTTCATGTGCTACAAATTGCAGATTTGGAGCGGACACTGGTCGCTCAGGGAAGAGAACGCGTTCATCAGCGAGTTGAGGTGGATGTGGATATGGTGAACATGGTCTGCTAAGGTTTATGAAGTGATTTTGTAGTATTATTCCAGTACCGGTAATTCCTATGTACGTTCATGTTAATTATTGATTCCAGTTACCACGTCTCTACAAATTTGGAGGCTCCGGTAAATGTGATGTATAGGCTCCTTCAAATTATTTTTATTTTATTTTTTTAATATAATTATAAATAAAATAAACATGATTCAATATTATAAATTAATATTAGATAAACAAATTCGATACTACATCCCAAAATAACAGTAATATAAAAATAGTCGGATTACATCAAATTAATCCAATTTTAATAATTAATATTTTTTAACAAAAACTAACACCAAATTACATTAAAAAACAAAAAAAAAAAAAAAAAAAAAACCTTGTTAGGATGCCTTGAATTATAAGGAATCCTAAATTACTTGATTCACTAGGAATCCTTTTTGGAAGGAATTTCTATTTTGGTTTTTGGATCTATTTCCTATTTGCTAGTTTTCCTAATTTGAGGAGATTTGTTTTTCCCAATTGTTATGGTTTACTTTTCCTTATTGGAAAGAAACTATTAGGAAAGTGGGTTTTGTGATCACTATAAATAGAGGCGTCTCACAAAGAAGAAAGCATCCAGTTCTAAAGAGAATTTCACATTGTGAGTGTGGGAAACACATTCGAGAGTTAGGGGTTTTAGTTTGGGTGCCTTGGGTTGTGAGATTTGAGTGTAGCCTTTTGTGGCTATTTTGTGTGATATCTTGTAATCCCTTTGATCATTATAGTGGATTGTTATTCTCTTCCTTCGTGGAGTAGGCACATTGCCGAACCACGTTAAATCTCTTGTGTCTCTTTCTACTTTCCATACTTTGTTGTTCTGTTTCTACTCTGGTTGGTGTTATTCTGTCTCCTCTATTCCTAACAAACTGGTATCAGAGCATAAGTTGGGTTTAGTCATGGCATCAACATCATCAACAAAGTTTGATATCGAGAAGTTCGATCGAAACATGAGTTTCGCTATGTGGAAAGTCAAGATGAAAGCAATTCTGACACATCATGGATTGCAGAAGGCGCTTTTGAAGAAAGAAGAATTTCCCAAATCGTGGGATGAAGAGAAGATGGTGGAGATAGATGAGAGAGCATTATCCATGATCCAATTGTGTTTGTCTAATGAGGTTCTGAGAGAGGTTATCGATCAGAATACTGCAAAAGGATTATGGGATAGATTGGAGGCTCTATATATCACAAAGAATCTCACTACAAAATTGATCGCCAAGCATCATTTATACACCCTGTCGATGGCAGAAGGTACGTCCATCAAGTCTCATATTGATGAATTCTCTTCTATTGTAATGGATCTATCTAACATGGACATCAAGTATGAAGATGAAGATCAAGCCCTCATGTTACTTCATTCTCTACCTCCTTATTTCAAGAACTTTAGAGAGACGTTGATCTATAGTAATACTTCTCTAAAGTTGGAAGACGTCAAATCGGCACTTTATTCGAAGGAGTTATTTGATAACCAGATGTCCAAAAACCGAGCAGATCATCCTGCTGAAGGTTTAATGGTTAGAGGAATACCCGAATCTAATGAATCTGGTAAAAATCGCTCTAGATCAAAATCAAAGTCCAAGTATGTGGTTTGCCATTATTGTAAGAAGAAAGGACACATAAAAAAGGATTGTTGGACTCTTCAGAAAAAGAATAAAGAAAATAGTCAACAATTAGAGAAACCTCCAGAAGCCAGTGTTGTGCAAGATAAGGATGAAGACTGTGATGTCTACACAGTCATTGATGATAATACTAGATCTGATCAATGGTGGATTCTTGATTCTGCGTGCTCATTCCATATCTGCCGGCAAAGAGAATGGTTCACTTCTTTCGAGGAATCCGAAAGAGGTGTTGTGTTAATGGGCAACGACCAACCTTGTAAAGTTTCTGGTATTGGTTCTGTGAAGATTAGGATGCATGACGGTGTGATTCGAACATTGGTAGATGTTCGGTATGTTCCTGATATTAAGAAAAACCTTATCTCATTATCTGCTTTAAATGATACTGGTTGCAAATTCACTGGTGAAGGTGGAGTTCTGAAGGTTAGTAAAGGTGTGCTGGTAGTTATGAAGGCGAAGAAATTTGGTAGGCTGTATTATCTAATGGGGTCTACTGTTATGGGTTCCGCCTCTGTTTCTTCTACAAGTGAAACAGATACTACAAAGTTGTGGCATATGAGTCAGAAAGGCATGGCAATGCTGAGTAAGAGGGGTCTTTTGGGTGATCGGAATATATCCAATTTGGAGTTTTGTGAGCATTGTGTCTTCGGCAAACACAAACGAGTCAGCTTCAGCACTGGAATACACAAAACTAAAGGTACGTTGGATTATATTCACTCTGATCTTTGGGGACCATCACGTATTGCATCAAAAGGTGGTTCAAGTTACATGATGACATTGATTGATGATTTTTCAAGAAAAGTCTGGGTCTATTTCTTGAAGAATAAGTCTAAAACTTTTGAGACCTTCAGAGATTAGAAGGCATTGGTTGAAAAGCAGACTGGAAAGAAAGTTAAGCGCTTGAGAACTGATAATGGGTTGGAGTTCTGTAGTGGGGAATTTAATTCATTCTGGAAAAAAGAGGGCATAGTGAGACATCTCACAGTTAGTGGGACACCCCAACAGAATGGCGTAGCCGAACGCATGAATAGAACCCTTTTGGAAAGGGTTCGTTGTCTGCTGAGTAATTCTGGATTGACGCAAGATTTTTGGGCAGAGGCTGCAGCGACAGCTTGTTACTTGGTGAATCGTTCTCCATCCGCGTCAATTGAGTGTAAGACTCCTGAAGAGGTATGGTCTGGTAAACCTGCTAATTATTCTGAATTGCGGATATTTGGATGTCCTGTCTATGTTCATTCGAACAATGGAAAGTTAGAACCTAGGTCAAAGAAGGGCATATTTTTGGGTTATCTGAATGGTGTGAAGGGATACAGAGTTTGGCTTACTGATCCAAAGACACCAAAATCCATAATTAGCAGAAATTGCATCTTTGATGAGAATACCATGCTTCATCCAAATAAGGAAAGTGTTAATTCTGACACTAAGGTGGAGAGTTTTGAGAAGGAGAACAAAGAGATGCAAGGTATTAGGGTGGAGTCTCCATCCGAAAATCATGAAAAGCCAAATGAGATAGAGACTGAAATCATTGCCAGAGGAAGGCCCTTAAGAGAGAGACGAATGCCTTCGAGATTTGATGATTATGTTACCATAGCTTGTGTCGCTGCACAAGAAATCGAAGGATCTGATGACCCAGTCACATATAGTGAAGCCGTCTCGAGTGATGATTCTGGTAAGTGGTTGGTGGCTATGCAAGAAGAGGTGGAGTCTCTTCATAAAAATAAAACTTGGGAACTAGTAAAGCCTCCTATTGAAAAGAAGATCATTGGATGTAGATGGGTCTACAAGAAAAAGGAAGGCATACCTAGGGTCGAGAAAGCAAGATACAAGGCACGTTTGGTTGCAAAGGGCTATAGTCAGGTCCAAGGTATTGATTTCAATGATGTTTTTTCACCTGTTGTTAAACATAGCTCTATTCGTGTTTAGCTTGGTTTAGTTGCTATTCATGATCTCGAGTTAGAGCAACTAGATGTGAAGACTGCGTTTTTACATGGTGAACTTGAAGAGACCATATACATGTCTCAACCAGAAGGTTTTGAAGTTGAAGGAAAAGAAGACCATGTTGTCTACTCAAGAAGTCATTATATGGCTTAAAGCAGTCACCTCGACAATGGTACAAGAAGTTCCACTCGTTTATGATGGTGCATAGTTTCACAAGGAGTCATTCTGATAGCTGTGTGTACTTCAAAAAGTTATCTGATGATTCATATATCTATCTACTCTTATATGTCGATGACATGTTAATTGCTGCCAAGAATAAGTCTGAGATCAACAATTTGAAGAATCAGTTGAATGGTGAGTTTGAGATGAAAGATCTAGGAGGAGCAAAGAAAATTTTGGGAATGGAGATTAAGAGAGATAGAGCTGCCGGTAAACTTTACTTAACTCAAAGAAGCTTCATAGAGAAAATTGTTGAGCGTTTTGGGATGAAAGACGCAAAACCGATAAGTACTCCATTAGCTTCTCATTTTAAGCTTTCTGCTGATTTGTCACCAAAAACTGATGAGGACATAGAATATATGTCACAAGTTCCCTACTCTAATGCTGTTGGTAGTATCATGTATGCAATGATGTGTACTCGTCCCGATATCGCACATGCTGTTAGTTTAGTTAGCCGTTACATGGCTAATCCTGGAAAACAACATTAGTAAGCTGTGAAGTGGATATTGAGATATTTGAAGGGTACTACTCATGTTTGCTTGGAGTTTGGTAAAGACAAAGAGAATGTTATTGGTTACGTTGATTCGGACTATGCCGGTGATCTTGACAAAAGAAGATCGATTACTGGATATGTCTTTACTCTTGGAGGTTGTGCAATTAGTTGGAAGGCTACTTTACAAGCGACTGTTGCTTTGTCAACAACAGAGGCCGAGTATATGGCCATGGTTGAGGCTGTAAAGGAAGCAATTTGGTTGAGAGGATTGGTTGGTGAACTCAGCGAAGATTTGAAGGTGACGACAGTCCATTGTGACAGTCAGAGTGCGATTCATCTAGCAAAGGATCAAATGTTCCATGAACGCACTAAGCACATAGACGTCAAGTACCACTTTGTTCGAGATGTAATTTCTGAAGGTAATATTACGGTTCAGAAAATTGGTACTGTAAACAATCCTGCTGATATGATGACCAAGTCCTTATCTACAATCAAGTTCAAGCATTGTTTGAGCTTGATTGGAATTTGTGATCGTTAAGATTCCCTTACGGGATACAAGGAAAAGGAAGACAATTCGAAGTCTGTTTATGGGTTAAGGTGAAGATATAATTGATAGTGATCAAAGAAAGAAGATTCAGAAAAGTTGAGGTGATTCAAGTCAAGGTGGAGATTTGTTAGGATGCCTTGAATCATAAGGAATTCTAAATTACTTGATTCACTAGGAATCCTTTTTGGAAGGAATTTCTATTTTGGTTTTTGGATCTATTTCCTATTTGCTAGTTTTCCTAATTTGAGGAGATTTGTTTTTCCCAATTGTTATGGTTTACTTTTCCTTATTGGAAAGAAACTATTAGGAAAGTGGGTTTTGTGATCACTATAAATAGAGGCGTCTCACAAAGAAGAAAGCATCCAGTTCTAAAGAGAATTTCACATTGTGAGTGTGGGAAACACATTCGAGAGTTAGGGGTTTTAGTTTGGGTGCCTTGGGTTGTGAGATTTGAGTGTAGCCTTTTGTGGCTATTTTGTGTGATATCTTGTAATCCCTTTGATCATTATAGTGGATTGTTATTCTCTTCCTTCGTGGAGTAGGCACATTGCCGAACCACGTTAAATCTCTTGTGTCTCTTTCTACTTTCCATACTTTGTTGTTCTGTTTCTACTCTGGTTGGTGCTATTCTGTCTCCTCTATTCCTAACAAACCCTTACACCCGGCTATGAAGCACCCTCCACGCGGGACTCCGGCGGTCGCCCCTCCGGCCACCCCTCACAGCCCGGCCTGCCTGTTACAAATAAATTGTACTCTAAAAGAAGAGTTATTAAGACTTTTATAAAATAAATCTGAGCCTACACCTTCTCATATAAGTTCTAATTCAGTAGAGAATGATTTGTAGTTATTAATTAATTAATTAATTAATATAAATATAAATATAAATATAAATATGAACCTATAACTTCACATATAATTTCAGTTGTGTAGTGTAACCACAAGAAAACAACGGGTTATCATTATGGAGAAATTAGGTTCGGAGGATAATCACCCTCTTCTAGTTAAAAGAAGAGAACGAATAATGTCACTCCAAAATTTTTGTTTCCACTCCCCTTTGTCATTACATCTCCCACAGGTTGCTTTTAATTTTGTTTTATTTTAGTTTTGTTTCTTTTTTTAAAATTTATAATTTTTTTAAATATAAAATATTATTAATAATGTTATATTTATGATATAATTTATTTTTAAATAAAAAATAAATTTTTTTTATAATAATAGGCTTTTTTTAACAAAAAAATAGGAAAAAATTACTAAAAATATAAAAATAAATAAATCAACAATGGGATGGATAAACAAATGGGCTGTCCATATGGGATGGCAATATTAACTCAAAGAAACATGTGAAGCCAAACCAATTTGTCGGGTGGGTGCTGAAGGCCCATTTACACGTTTTAGCTTAGAGCATGTACAATGGAGGATTTTTCACTAAGATGTTTTAGCTTAGAGCATGTACAATGGAGGATTTTTCACTAAGATATTTGCTAATTTGTACCTGACTACGAGAGGGAAAAGTAAATAATTCAAGAGAGAAATAGACGGTATCATGGCCTTAATCTCGTATATTTGAAAATATTTATAAGTAAAATAGAGCGCGTGTCATCCAATCCATAATTTCCACCATTGGTTTAAGTCACACGCCATTTAAATGAGAATAGGTATAATTCATCTTAAAAGTGACTTTTTTGATGAAATGGCGTCAATTATCCCACTGAAAATCCTCTTAAAAACAAACCCATTTCTCATCTACCTATACCTAACAACATCATTTCTTTCTCTATAACAATAAACAAGACAAAACAAACAATCTCAATGCCGACTAAAGCTCATTATGCTTACAGGTCAGATCCCACCTCAATTATTAAAAAAAAAAACCAATACAATATCCTCAACCAAAATTCAATCATTTTCAAAATTTTAAAAAAATAAATAAATAAATAAATAAAAATCTGTTTACAACTTTAACACAATAAAACGATTAAGAAATCCAAATACTAAAAAAAATAAAATTGAAAACTATAACAATTAATCTGTCTATTGATTATCTGTCAAAGCTGTACAATAACCATGAAGATTTATAAAAAATTTCCTAATTAGTACTGAGAAGAAATCATACAACTTCCAATTCACTGTTACTGTTAAATCTGGTTCTCGTTCTGTCCGGAGAATGGATGTTGATATGATCAGACCCTTTTCTTTTATTGAAAACACTGTCAGATTTAGTCTTCAAGAGATGGGGTTTAAGCTTGTTGACATCCGATAGCCTCACAGGCTTCAAGAAGAACTCATCAGCTCCTTCTTCTAAACATCTATTGATCCTCGAAGGCACATTTTCCGATGACATAATCACAACTGGTATATCTTTAAACGAATCCGATTCCTTTATCTTCCTCAGTAGATCATACCCAGTCATCCCTGGCATACAGTAGTCTGTTATTATCAAATTCACTTGCACTTCAACATCCCTTTGCTTTCTTTGTTCTTCTTCCTCTTCTATTATGCCCAGAAAATCTAAAGCCTTTCTCACTGAATCCACTGCTGTAACTGTAACATCAAGGTTCAGTCAGTACGAGAACATATACTATAAACAGATACTATAAATAATGATAAAAAAGAGTTATTACCATGATAAGAAGAGGTTTTGAGGAGTCTTTCAATGAGTTTTCGATCAATGAGACTGTCATCAACAGCTAAGACATGAAACTCTGAATCAGCTGAAGAAGACGAAGCCATGGTTTGTTTTGTTTTGTTTTGTTTTGATGAAGAGAAATTGATATTGGTGTGGTTGAGGGAAAAGGGTAGGTGAGGTATTAAAAGGAGAGGCCATGGGAGACAAATCTTGAAGATAATCTGTACAGTTTGGAAAGGAAGATCCTGAAGATTTGAGCAGATCTTCTAGGTTGATTTTTGAATTAGACAACAAGCAAACCAAAACCAAATATTTAAATAATAATGTTTTTTCAATTGACCCTTGGTTGTATGGTGGAGGCAACTGTTTGCTTTAAGGTAAGGTCACCATGCACGTGCCTCGCTTGCTATTTTGATTGGAATCTTCTATTGATATTGTTTGACCTATTATTCATTATTCTGATTATGTGAATTTGGATTGTTTCAGGGCGGTGTGTTACTTTTACCATGTTACTTTTGGAAATTAATATTTTTGTGTTACTTTCACCGTTGTTATTTTTGAAAATTAATATTTTAAATTTTATGTATATTTTTAATTAAATATATTATTGAACAAATGCTGTTTGGATAATTGACAGAAATATTTCTGATTTTTTATCCGCTCTTTCAAATAAAACTAAAAGTATTAGTTTTTAAAAAATAATTTCTGTTTTTTTATTTTTATTTTTTATTTAGGGTAGAAGTTATAAGAAAAACAATCTCAATTAGGTTGATACCAAATTTTGTTTTAAAATATTTTTTAATTAATTAATAATTTATTTTAAAAATAATTAATTAAAGAATTTTTTTACAAAATTTCAAATTTTAATTTATTGTTCACATAATATTTTGCTCCTAAGAGAATAATAATTTTCATTTTTCTAAAGAAAAATATTGCTTATTTATTTTTTTAATACAATGTTTAAATAATATATTATTCAAATTATCCATTATAAATTTTTTCTAATAATACCAAAAACTGACGACCTTAAAATTGTAGTAAAATAAATAAGATTTGCCCTCTTCGATAATACAAAATCAATAATTAAGATCCTGTTTTTGTATAATATGAGAATAAAAAGGACCTAGGTTCAATAGAAAATAAGTCAAGTTGCATCAAAAACAATTTTAAATTTTTTTCATGAATCTTTTCTCGAGATTCTTAAACAGAAATAATATCCATATAATTTCCTATATCAAAGATCTCTCAGTTTATACAATATATTTTATAGTAAAGATAAAATATTTGGATTTATTCATAATGATGATCACCAAGATTCACTCAAGAAAAGTATATAAAAGAATAAAATCACCAAGTTTGTTTATTCTTGAATCATGGTCTTGTATACATAGTAGTGCTATACAGGAAATATATATAACCATATGAAATAATATATATTCCTACAACTATGAAGATTTTATATAGGAAAAGTAATCCTCCAAATCAAGTGTATAAGATATGTGAAGATCATGTGTATATATATGTATGAAAATAATGTTATTCTTGGAAGATTTGTTACTTTTAGCTGAAAATCAAATCTTGTTTGCTTTAATGGAGATAATAGTATAAAGTCATGATTTTAAGTTTATTCTTTGCAGCATATGTCATGTTTGTCTTTTGCCTCTCAACTTTGAAAAGATACATATGAAGATCACTTCATTTTTGTTTTTATTATTTTCTTCTATATATTTACTTCAGTTTTAAGAGTCTTTGGATGGTCCAACCTATAGATTTGCTTTTTCTTTATCTAATTTCTTTTTCAAATTGTATACCTTTTGTATTACTTTCTTTTTTCCTTTAACTTTTTATATTGCCATAAGATTTAATTAGTACATAGAAATAAATAAGTATGCAGTACAAACATGTGAAAGACAAGAGTCTGTTTACATGTTACATTAACAATAAGCTGTAATTGTTACCTACTGAATTAGAGTAGCTGAGATAAGTATTTGATAAAAATAATAAAATGTTAAAATAGTTAGCAGATATAAAATAACGTAAAAAATAATATATATATATATATATATTATAAATTTTAATTTATAATGTAGTTTATTTTATTTTTTAGTGTTGATATTTTTTATTAAATAATTTTTAAAAATTAATTAAAATTTTAAATAATATATTGATCAATTAATTAAATATATAATATAATATTTATTTAAAAAACATTTAAAAATTCATGAAAAATTTTAATTACATCTAATAAATTAAAATAATATTAACATTATTATCATTAAAAAATTAAAATATAGTTAAAAGTGTATAAAAAATTAGTTAAAAAAATAATTTTTGTAATAACCAAAATTGGATAATGATAGAATGAGAATTTTTTATTCGCGTTTTGTGAATAGTTACTTCAAGTAACTTTTAGAAAATCATTTAAATACTTAATTATTAATAAAAAATTGCTTCCAAACACCTAAATTAAGCACCTAAAATTTTCAAATGGCTAACATAGAACCTAATAGCTAATTAAGAGCTCATATGGATTATCGCATGATAACTATAGTATAATATAAGGAAAAAAAACTAGAATAAAGATTTTGTATAAGCATAAAGTTATCCATAAATTGTATTTGGCTGATTATCGTATAAGGAATATGATAGGATAACAAAATACTAACTTATATTTGGTAAAATTCGATAACTAATAGGACAACAGTATGAATTATCAAAATACCCAAAACTTGATAAGTAATAAAACAATTATTTACGGATTAAAAATAAATAAATAAAATATAATAAAATGTAATAAAATATATTTATATTTATATTTTTTAAATAAAAATAAGTATTAGAAATAATCCTGAAAAACCTATAAGGGTTTCAAACATTTCTCAAAATACCTCCGTATTTTTTCCCCCAATTTTCCACTTTGCTATCAACCAACATCTAATTTAATATTATTTACTATTTTGAATTTTTTTCTTACAAATTTTGGAATGGTAATTTGGTCATTTAAAATTTTAATTTATAAAAAAAATAAAAAATACATTAAAAATAGAATTTTAAAATAATATTTAAAAATTTGAAAGGGTAATTTGATCATTCAATTTTCAAAAAATTTCTGAAACCCTCCAGAATTTTTTCGGATTATACCAAATTTTTTTTTATAAATTTTTATTTTTACATTTTTTAAAAAAATATTATCAAAGGACAATTTAGTAATAATATTATGAACATATTATACGAAAAGTAGTAATAAAGTTATCGGAACATTTATCAATGATAAAATTATCCTATATACATAGTATAAAATTATTTTCAGTATTATTTTATCTTACTCTAGACAAGTCACCAATGTTTGATAAACAAATAAATCATACTAAGTTATCCTATCATATTTCTTATCCTACGAACAATGTGAGCCCTAAAATTTTAGCAATAAAATACGCTGTAAAATTGAAATAATAATAATAATAATAATAATAATAATTATTATTATTATTATTATTATTATTATTATGCTAATTTGAAACTATTTAAAACCATAGTAATTTAAATTTTCCATATCAAAATAATTAACTTGACCATTATTATTATTATTATTATTATTATTATTATGCTAATTTGAAACTATTTAAAACCATAGTAATTTAAATTTTCCATATCAAAATAATTAACTTGACCATTATATTATTATTATTATTATTATTATTATTATTATTATTATTATTATTATTATTATTATTATTATTATTATTATGCTAATCTGAAACTATTTAAAACCATAGCAATTTAAATTTTCCATATCAAAATAATTAACTTGACCAGTGAACTGAAACATAATTTGGTGGCTTAAAAAAGTTGGTTGATCTACTAAAGTAGGTGATTCCACCTGCTGTTTCTTACAACACAAGCTTTTCTAATTTTTATATTAAATGCAGAATATTAATTTATTTTAAATTTTAATAATATAAAATGTTTTAATTTGAAAGATAAAATATAACTTTTATCAAATTGAAATAAACATTCTAACAATATAATATAAATACAGGTGGGTCGGGTGAATGTTCGTTATTTGGTGGGATCTTACACCCAAACCACACTTGACCATGATCACATAGCATTTAAATAAATAATACTTAGGAATATTTTCTTATTTGTATTTGAAAAAAAAAACATAATTAAAATATTATTTATAGAAAAAAAACAACTTATTAATAAAAATACAAAACAAATAAATAATCTAGATTTTATTTATAATTTACATAGATTTTTATTTAATTTGGAATTTTGGTTTCTTTTAATAATAATAATAATAATAATAAATATTATTATTATTATTATTATTATTATTATTATTATTATTATTGAATATTGATGGCCATCCCGTGATACAGAAGGCATGATGAATAAAATCGAATATAAAAATTTCAGTTGAAAAATTGGAGCACCGCCACTAAAATAAAACAAACCATTTACATTCATTCAATATGGACTGTTTTGACTTTTATTAATTTAACTATTTTATATTTGACTTTTATTTCATCACGTAATAGTCAATCGAAATATAATAGCCATCGGATTAAATAAATATTATATTTTATAATTCATATTTCAAAATAAAGACATTACAACATTATTAATTTATTTAAATAATTTGCCGTTAGCGACCTCTTTCATCATTATTATTTTTCTTTCACTCCCTTTCTATTTTTTCTATCAAATTCTACTTCCAAATTTTTATGTTCCAAATAGAACAAAATAACAATTTCAGAGTAAAAAATATAGTATAAATAAATAAAAATCAGATATTTATCATGGGATTGCTTTACCTTTTTTATTTATTTATTTATTGTTTTTTTTTTTTCACCTTACTCCATCTATATTTGATTTATACATTTGTCTGTTTTAAATTTTCATTAGTCGATAATTTTAGTTTATCGGAGTGTGTTTCACTTTAAAGCTTACAATGGATGATGGGTTACTTTTATCAAATTCTGGTCTAATTTGGGTAAGGTTCCACTCTAAATATAACTACGATCTCCTTTGTCCTTTATATGCAAGTTAGAGTTTTATTTTCATCTTTTTCATAGGTTGCTAGAGGATTCATTGCATTGGGAGGACCGGAGAGGTGGTTAAATTTAAAGAATGGTGTTTGGACTGGCGATCTTGAGT
Source organism: Cardiospermum halicacabum (assembly GCA_031304145.1). Lineage (NCBI taxonomy): Eukaryota > Viridiplantae > Streptophyta > Magnoliopsida > Sapindales > Sapindaceae > Cardiospermum > Cardiospermum halicacabum. The sequence goes on along the minus strand of CM062390.1, from coordinate 414,291 downwards.
TTTGCAAATATTTTGACCATATTGTTTATTATATGATGTCCTGCTCGATTGTTATCAACCAGGCCCACTTGTTCTCCGGAAAGTGAGAGGCATAAATGGCACAGCCCACACATATTTAGTATTACAATGACGTATTTATCTATTTTCCAGTCATATTTCTAAATTTAATTTATGACACAGACACATAATCAATTAAACATTAACACACTTCTATTCTAAAGAAATAACAAATAAATAAAATATATTTATTTTCTTAATTATAGAAAAAGTATTCTTCATCATCACATGCCCACTTTGATTTCGTTTTGGTATATATAGCCATGACATTAATCAAGTTACGTCTTCAACTTTAATATTCCAAAATCTCATTTTTTGAGCTAACTCAAAACTATTTTCCTTAAATAGCCAATATAATTGCTCGTTGTCTGTTATTGAGCCAGTCACTTTACAGGCCCTATCAAAGACAGCAAAAACAGCTAGCACAGAACAAACTAAACATCACTTTCATTCATCGATTCCATCAACAATTCTTAACACCATTTGAGTTCAATGCCAGCAATTTGGCACCACTAATTTAAATCATTTACATAATTGGAATCATCAAATTTCAGTCATTTTTTACTCATCTTTCACTGTACTTTCTTCTGCTTAACCACAGATGAAGAAGACTCAGCAGCAGCAGAAACGAATCTATAAAGCCAACCAGCGAAAGCAGCACCAAACAAAGGAGAAACCCAGTAAACATAAAAGAACTCCCAACTATTATGCCAATTCCCAAAATAAGCCCAACCATGAGCTGTAGCTGGATTCATAGCAGCACCAGTGTACCCACCTCCAACAATAACACACACCACTGTCACTACTCCAACCAACCAAACCCTAACAAAAAGGCTCTTAGGCCCTTTAATCATAATAACAAGCAAAGCAAAGCATCTAAGAAAGCTCAAAGCCCCTTCAATTCCAGCACCACTATGAGACCCCACTTTCAATACTGGACCTTTGAGGACATTCTTGTACTTTAATGGCATCAATTGATTGATTAACTTCACCCCACTTACTCCTCCCACCGCTTGAGCTGGAAACCGGACGGCGAATGACATGACGGAGGAGTTTGGATTGAGTCCGGCCGTGTGTTGGGTGAGAGAAGCGGAGGGGTTGAAGCTTGCTCCGCCTAATATGTTGCCTATTAAGCTACATGTTATGACTAGGATTGTGTTGAAGATTGTTGAGATGAAGAGTGATGCGAGTGGGATTGACTCGATTCCGAGGGATGTTGATGTGAAGATTGTCAGGAGTTTGAGAAATGAACCGATGGATATCCATATGATTGTTAGTATAGCGTCTGCGATGGCTATCTTTAGCATTGTGGAGGTCATGATAAGGTGAAGAAAACGAGAGGGTTTGGGCTTGGAGGCGTTGAATTGAAATGAAGGTTTGGTGACAACTTGCTTCCAATAAACAATTGTATTGTATAATACGGAAACAAACTCGTCTTGTTCATTTATTTTATTGAAACTTTACACCTTTTACATAGGCCATAGGGCTACTGGGCCCTTACATTTAGCTCTCGGTCGATGAGCTTCTCCTTGATGGAGAGAACAGAGTCATCTCTCTCCTACCATTCTTAATCCGACTCGCTTCTTCTCTGGAGACTCCAAAAGCACTGGCAACAACATCCACAGGGAAACTGGAAAAAGCCGACCCACGTCCCACCAATTGGCTTATCTTCGCCATTCCGTTAGTCTTGAACGCGACCCACTCCAGCCCATTGTTTCCTGCTTGCTTCAACACTGCATACCCTTGTGGAACCACCACCACTTGACCCTCCCTCACTTCTGTATCCAACACTTTTTCACCGCTCTCGGATGTCACTTGCATCTTGCCATTGCCTCGCGTGATGTATACTATGCTGTGTGCGTTTATGTTCCAGTGTGGCGCGTAGAAAGCACGCTGCAATTCAATCAATGTTGTATTAATATTACATATGATATATATATATCAATCTCGATTTTGATTTGAATCTATTGAGATTTTACTTACAGGGTAGAGATGTGTGTGTTCCATGCTGAGCTGGTAGCGGTTCCGAATTGGGAGTGTGTAGCCGTTAACTGAGTTTAATCGGCCTGCGCGTCGGTTGAAGACATCGGCTTGAGATCCACTCTTGATGTTCTGTCTCAGTTTCATTGAGCATAATGTCTCCTCCAAGCCATTGCTGTTGTCTCCACTCTGACCACGGCCTCTGCTTCTTTCTTCTTCTTCTTCACTTTGTGGTGTCAAGACACGGAATTTGCCTTCAACTCGAACGATGATACCTTTCTGTGGATTAAATCTCTGCATTTTGTTGATTAATTCTCTATCAACATCCATGGCTTCTGCTAAGAATTCCGTATCAAAGCCTCTGAAGATGTTGCCGCCACTTCCTCGGCCTTCATGTCTCTGACTAGTACCTTGTAACTCTGCTTGTGGACTTCCACCAAGGAAGAATTTCTACAAATCAAATACAAGGCACGTATAAGGCAGTGTTAATTACGTGAAGTGATTCAATTAGTATAAAAATCAATGTTTAATTATATTACCCTGAACAATGGATCAAGCTGGTTTTCAGAGTTGCCAAAATCATAAAGAGACACGACAACGAGATCAGAATGTCCTCTGTTGAAGATCCAGTGAGCCAAACCAGGTGGTACAAAGAGTACATCACCTTCTCTGATCCTGCTCTGCTTCCTGTTCAGATTCTCTTTCTGATTCTTCTTGGAATGTCTCTGGACAGCCCGGGGCAGCAACCGAGTGAAGTCCCTCACCTTCATTTCAACAATCACATTAACCATTTAGACAATTCAAACCAATTAAAAACACTATTTGGTTATTAATCTATTCATTATATACCTTGGACGACATAGACGAGTATAGGAGCATTGGTAAACGAAGGCACAAGGAGTCCATTACTTCTGATAGTATGACGAACCACAACAACATTAGCACATTCAAAGTCATCACTCTCATTATCCCAGAACTCAGTGATTCCTGCTTCTGATTGTATCCTCCTTTGAGGCTGATGTGCCTTGAGATTCTGGATGTTACATTGGGTTTGATAACGCTGCTGTTGTTGCCTAGTTTGAGAACTTCCCAGCTCTATCTGAGCTGAACAGGTGTAGAACACCACTACAAGAGTCAAAGCAAGAGACAACAGTTGAAGATATCTAGCCATGTTTGTTCGTGTAACAGAAGTAGATTGGTGTTCGATATTTATAGTTGAAATAATGGATAATGTCATTGAAACGTGTCAAGTGTGTCTGGTGAATAGATTACACATGGTCACAATGTCTGATATGGATTCCAGGTGTAGCTTTGCATGTGCTTTATTTTACACATGAGAGAGATGTTATTTTACACGATTCTCCACATTGTTGTTTTCCTAATCAGTACCCTATATGCAACATAAAATAAAATAAAAATTGAGAATTAATGGCCACCTACCCTCTCTGTCATAAAAAAGAAGAATCGTCGATGTGTCAAGTGAGGTACATGCAAATATGGTCATCTTGTGAACATGCAGACTTACACGTGGAATTCGTATCATGCCACGTTCTACTGCTTTTTCACCCTAACATTCTAGTGTTTCTTCAATTTAATGGGCACCATAAACGATGACTGAAATTATAGTGGTTCCTTATCGGATCTAAACGTTCACTAATAAAATATTGGCAATCTGCCTATGCTGCTTTTGGCAGACTAGAATTCAGTTTTATTATAAATATAAATATTTAAAAATTAATTTTATATATATAAATAAGTGATTTATTTAAATGATAGTAGAGAAAATTATTTATAACTTTATAATATTTTTCACAAATAATATAAAGTCAAAATGTAAAATTGAATTAATTTGAAATGTAGTAGAATGGTATATTGTCATGGAAATTCTATTTTTAATATAATCTCTTAATTATATTTTTAAATTTTAAGTAAATTTTTATCTTTAATATTTTTAATTATTTAATTATATAAAAAGAAAATCAATACTTAAAAAAGTGAGACTTTATTTGATATTTTCCATAAATATAAATAATTATATATTTTATTTAAATTTTAAAAGTTTTCAATTCAATCCATAAAAATATGGGACATGGAACTTTTAGTTAGGATAGATTATAAACGAATATAATTCTTGTCCATGTCACAGCCCATTTTCATTGATGATGTAAAAGAGAAAAAACAAGAGGTTTTATCTCAGGACAATGACATGTAATTTTAATTTAGCAAGATGTCCCATTAAATAAATATTTTATTTGCAAAAGTTTGCCAATATATTGTGAATATTATTGACCATAGAAGGTCTCTCGCTCTTCTGCATTTGACCGGCTAGGATATTATTCAATAATGTATTATTTATTCATTTAACAAGGTCTCTATCATTTTATTTATTTTTATATTATTTTTAAATATTTTAATTTTTATTTCATTTAATAAAATATAATATAATATGATAAATTTTAAATATTTTAAGTATAACATAATAAAAAATATTTTTTTAAATATTTTTTACATCATTTTACAATTAAAGCCGCCGATGTACTATTATTAAATAGTTAATTATTAAATATTGTATCGTTAATTTACTAATTTTTAATAGTTGGTCAAACCACTATCAAGTAAATTACTAATTGTTATTAATTTCGTTAAAAGTTAATATCAAAAAGGCCTAAACCAAATTAAAAACTATTAATGTAATGTCAGGTTTGTATTTTAGGTTGATGAGGTATAAGCGGTTATTTTATATATAGATTTATTTATTTATGGATAATTTTTTATTATTTATTCTATTAATTTGAATAAATTATATAATTATTTTAAAATAATATTAATAAAAGTACTTTTTTCATTTTTAATAAATATTAATGACTTTCAGAAAAAAATAATAAAATTAAATATATTTTTTTAAAAGTATTTTAACAAACCTTCCTATTTTTATTATTTTTTTAGTTTGTTCATAATTTTATTTACAAGTTATAAATAAATTTGTTTTAAAATAAAATCCTAATTTAACCTGCTTAGCAACTCCCACGCCTCTACCATATGCATGCGAGTCTGATAATGTCATAGGATTCTTGTCCTTGATATTGTATAGATCTGCATTATGGATGAGCCACGAAATAATCAAATGACACGGTGGTACTATTTTGCTCCACGAGCACAAAATAATGGTTTATATTTATATTTCTTTAAAAATATTATATTTTCTCCCATTACATTACATTACATGTATATATAGTTATTTTTATTAAATTTAGTTAATTTAATATTTTATTTTAAAAAAATGTTTTTATATTTTAAAATATTTATTTTTATCCTTATTTTATAAAATAATTTTAGTTTATCAATATTTTAATAAATATTGTATATATTTTTATTCAATAGAAGTGTTTACCTAAAAAAAATAATAAAATAATATTATTTTTAAAATAAAATAAATTTAATTTATTATTCTTTAAAAATAAAATAAATTAATAATCTTAGTCCTCCGTACATAAGTAAATCTTACTTTTCTTTAGAAATAGAATAAGTTTAATTTTTATTCTTTAAAAACAAAATAAATTAATTAATAAAATATTTAACTTAATGGTGACATAAAAATTACTTAACTCAATTTATTTATTTTTTTTAACTTTTAATAAATTTCCCTAAAATACTTTTCAAAACTTTTCTTTTAATTTTTATTTTTATTTTTATTTTTAAAATGTCTTCCAATCACATGTCCACATTAATAATAATAATAATAATAATAATAATAATGTTAATGTGACAAAATTAAAAACTAGTTGTACAACTATTTAACATAACAAAATTAGATTAGAGAGCATACATTTATATAAAATAAATAATAGGGAAAAAAATGTAAGAAGTGAACCATTTAAAATTTTTAAAATTGATGAGTTTTCAAATTTTAAATTAAATTTTTAAGTGAAAGTTAAGTTTTAGGAAACGAATCAATATTTTAAAAATGTTTTTAATGTCTATATTTTTATTCTATTACTTTAAAAATTCAAATACTTAAAAATTGTAAATGAAAAAAATTGGAATAACCCTGCATATTATTTTCTGATTTTATAGGCTTCACAGGAAATTGCAACTACTTCACATTCACCGTTTATATCGGTCTTCTAACCAGTGATCATCGAAGTCACCATTCAGCCGCCATTAATCCTAATCGTCGACGATTCTTAATCATGTACTGATATCAACTTGGATTTTTTATTATTATTATAGTTGCTTGATTTAGAATTTTTCACGAAACTAAATTGGTTTGATTAAGTATCTGTCGACATCGATGGTTGAAATCAAAGTGAAAATCTCAATTTAGATGAAATCTATTGCTCATATTTCTATTAGGTTGATGCAGTTTTGTTTAGGGTTTTTGGGAACATGCATTTGTGTTTTGAGTTTCCTTTAGCATTGATGAGTTTCCATTACCAAATTTTTGGAGTCTATTGTTTTTGTCATTGAAGCATGTTGTAACAATATTATAATAGTTTTTATTTCCAATAAAGACTTACTTGTTGTATGATGTTGATTGTATAATATCTGTTGGTTAGTTTGTGATATAAGTGTCATGACTATGTTTTATAACCTAATCTTCTTTTAGGTTTGTTTAGTCTTGTTGAAATTAGCATTTTGGTGATACACATTTCCTGTGGCCACCAAATTGTTAAACACACATGAAAGGCGTATATTCATGCATTGATTATAGGTTACTATGTTAGTTATGTGGTAGATATTGTAGAAATGAATAGTTTGTTGACTTTTGATTTGATATCAGATGTTTCAAGTGGCTACTATGTACTTAAGGTTATCTTAAAGGAGTCATATGTTTTTGCATAAACGCCATTTATTGGGCCACCGTGATGTTAAGACCATATGACAAGCGTATATTTAAATTGTTAGGTGGCCACATTTAGTTAAAGTCATCTCAAATGTGTTTTATTTTTATTTTTTCACAAAAAGTCATTCGGGTGGCCATTATATTGTTAATGTGACATGAAAAACATTTTATGTTTGTCATATATAACTTGTTAGTTGTATTTTAAGGGTCATGTGATGTGCAGACCCGGCTCTGAGGGGTGGCCGGAGGGGCGACCGCCAGGGGCCCCGTGTGGAGAGGGGCCCTCAGAGCCGGAAGTGAGCTAATAAAAAAATGCTATTTTGTATTATATATATATATTTTTAAAAAAAATAATTATTGAAATTGGATTAATTTGATGTAACCGAACTAGTTTTATATTATTGCTATTTTGACTTGCAGTATCAAATTGGTTTATCTCATGGATCGTCATGTTAATTTATAATATTAAATGTTAGTATTCATGTTTACCCCATGTTAAAAATAAAAAATAACTTGAAAGGGTCCATTGTATCACATCTGCCGGGGACCTCAAAAAATATAGAGACAGTGCTGGTGATGTGTGATGTTTGTTATGTAGAACTTGTTAGTTGTATATTCAATTATCTTTTATTGATGGTCATGTGGCGTGTTGTTTATTGAAAAATTGTTTGATGTTTTACTGTAGATTAATATATGTGTTAAAATATTTTGTGCGTAGGCATAATGGATACATATAGGCATAATTGGTACATATCTCTCAGATAATCTACATGGCTAAATAACTAGTAAGCTTAAGTGATTACTGTTTGTTATTAATTTGCTGACCATTGTTCGTGTAATTAATATTTGAAAACATGTTTAAATTTATGCTAGGTTGATTGCAATCTAGATTATAAGTGGGAGGCTCCCAGAGTGATATCACAACAGATAATTAAAAATAAATGTGAACCAAATGTCTTTTAGATCTTCTAAATGGCCATGTCTAGCAATTTGAGTAAATTCATTTGCGGGTGTGCTTTCTGTCACTTTTTTGAGTTGGTAGAGCAAACTGGTGAAAAATATCAAGTTTTATATGGAAAAATTATTTTGAGGGTGCTTTCGAAGGATATTAGGATTTTTAATCATAGTAAAGATAAGTTGTGGTTTCATATTAGTAGGGCTACTCATCGATTTGGAAAATAGGAGTTTACATTGGTGAGAAGGTTTAAGATTTGGAAATTTATGTAAGGGGATGTGGATCTGTACCTTTTCCTCGTATGAAATGAGAATTCATATTTGCATGAGACAATAGCCTGAATGAACATGGTAACGTGAATCCGAACGAAATCATATTTTTGTTGGAAGAAACTGGTGTGAAAGTTGAAGATTGTATTAGTTTTACTTGTGATTGTCCATGTTTTGGTGCTTGGAATAAAATTAGAGAAGGTTGTTCCGAGGTTGGTGTGACATTTACTTGATGATATCAATAGGTTCAATAATAATCTTACTAAAGAAGTTATTAATATCACGTCATCCACAATTGGTGACATAAACCATGAGTTATAATAAGTTATTACTTTCTTCTAATATTTATATTTTATAATTTGTTCATCATGGGATTAGATGACTTAATGTACAGATAGTTCCATTTAATATATTGGTTTATGAACCATTCTCTACTTTGAACAAGGTGTACTTCATACTTATAGAAAAAAAATGAGTAAAGACTATTACTCATGGCAAGGATGAAAAGACTGATGTTGTGGATGTAGTTAATTAAGGTTAAAGTTGTGTTGATGAAAGAGACTAAGAAAAGTTACGTTCTTTAACCCCAAAACAGTTCATGATACCAATAATTACTGAGCAAAAATCAATTATCCCAAGTGGTGCAGAGAATGACCTTAGGTTAATGGTAAGATTGATGGTTGTGGCAAAATAGAGACTTAACCGAAATAGTAACTATGATCAAATACTTGAACATATGGAGACTGAGGGCATACACAATATAAGTGTAGACTAAAGGATTTATTACTAGTATTGTAGTGACTAAAACAACAAGTTCATATCTTATACATTTAGTGCATATCAATGATAGACTATTATTCAAATGTTAAATATTTAGAAAATGATTCATTCGAGAGTATGAATGCTAAGCACACAGATTAGATAATTGGTATAAGGACATCCAACCTCATGTGAGGCAACCTAGAAACTATTTTTGTAAGGTTCATGAAATTTCTAGTTGTCAAGTTGATTTTCCTTATAAGAGTTTTATGTGTTATTAAGGAGGAATAATTGCTTCTACTAGGAATTTAATTTTGAAATCCTTTATGTATTAAATTTGACATGCAATTCAATTTTTATGTCATCATCAATTAACCATTTAAGTTATTTTGTCCAATTAATAAAATATTTGCGTTATACATGATCATACATCGAGAACCTGATTAGTGTAGGTAATTGATGGGATGAACTTTATTACTTCCATGACATATCAAGCATAAAGACTATAAAAGTGGATAGTAATAATTCATTGGAGTTTTTGTACAACTAGTTGATTCATTTTTTTTTCTCGTGGCTAAGTTAGTGTTGTATATAATTGATAGATCTAGTAATAATTCTTCAAAAGTTATGATGTGTGTTAATGAGCAAAGCAAACTTGTGATTCATATATAGAAGCACGTTGTATTTACACATTGATGGTTGAAGCATTGTCTCATTAACCTTCCACATGAGCACTTTCTCTCATTTCATGAAAAAGAAAAGAAAAAAAACTTCTTCTTTTTCAAATTTCTCTTGAGCCAAATTCACATTATTAGACCTTTAATTTATTATTATTATTATTTTTTTTTGATATGAATGAATCTTTTATACTAAAAACAAAGGAGTTTGCCCTTGCACAAATATTCTTTTTCTTCATGTCCAAATTTTTTGCGATTGTTATATTCTTTTCTCTTTGAAGATTTAGCTAGAAGAGCTTTTTCGACTATCGTTTCACTATCTATAGTTCTCATAACTATCATCTACTCTTGTGCCTACAAAGTGTTAATTAATTCTAACAATATTAATTCAGAAATATCTCTAAAAACTTCTAAAGATAAAAGTTTTTCCTCAAATATTTCAGGTAAACTGATAAACGACTTTTCAACAATCCTACTATCAGGTAGAATTTCTTCTAACAATTTAATTTTGTTGACCACCATCATCAAGTTGTCGTAATATTATTGAATTGTTTTTTTTTTCCTTCATACCAAAAATTCATCTTCTTTGTTCTTTTATTCTCTTGATAGTACTCCATCAACATGTCATAAGCTGTTTCTACTGTTTCATAATTTATTATTTTTGTGAAAATAGATTCTAAAACTGCTGAATAGATTATTGATAGAATTTTTAGAGCTTTCGAGGTTTCTCTTTCATGAATCCTAATTTGATTTAAAGTTAGATTAATAATAAGAGCTGGTAGAGAACCCATTCACCTCAAACCCCTTGCCACCAACCAATACCCTTTAGATGAACTTTCATCTTTACTCCCCATATATGATAATTTTGACCATTGAATTTGGGAGGAAGAAGTGAATGATTTGACATCATTTTTTAAACAAAGAAATTGAAAAGGACATATGACTCTGATACCATGTTGAAATTTCAATTACAACTAAAATGAAAGAAATAAAAAAAAGGACCATCATGAAATAGAAATGAAAATAACAATAATGAAATAGAGTTTAAATTTACTCGCACTTCTTATTTATGCATGATTTCATTAATGCCTATAAATATAATGTTATGTGGAGGAATTTAAAATTCAAGTAAATACGAACAAATAAAAATCCATACAAATCAATTAAATATCTCATCAAATCCTATATTGTTTTGACTTGATTTTCTAAAATAAATTGACTTATTCAATCATGTTTGAATTATTTCCAACAAGAGAAGTATCAACTATTAGTTAGATGTCTCATCTACCTTTACTTTAAAAGGCCAAACTTTGTATACAATGTTATATGTTATTCCCATTTATGCAACAACTCAAAATTGAATATTTGGAGAAGGTTTTTTGCTTTCTTAAAGAAAATTTGGGTTCAGGTATCCTATTTGTAGTGATTGTGATTTGCATTATATGGATGAGTAATGATTGATAACATATTCGTTGCGACAACTTTTCTTGTCTACTCTTGAGTAATGCTACATAGCCTATTGGCAAGTGCTGATTGGGTGAAAAAATTTAATAATAATTAATGAATTGATTATTATAAAATTTATATCCAATCATTTATTTCCATGTAAAAGTAGGTAACGAAAGTAGGCACTAGGAGTAGGCTGTGTAGCATTACTCTATATGGATAGTGTGATGTGATTCGGCTATATGTCCATCAACGAGATGGTCTTTTATACAATGATTATTAGTTTTAGGTCAATCTCTTGTGTCTTGGAAAATAAAGAAATAACATACCATTTTTTAATCTTCAATATAAATTTTATATTGATCTATGGTGTTGACGTCGTGCAAGTTAAAATAGTTAAAGGCAATGTAGATGAGTCTTGGGTTAAACTATTAAAGTCACACGTCTCTTAAATATGATAGTAAAGTTACGTCACACTTCTCCCTAAATCTAGTATTTCATAAATGTATTAAGCATATCAGTATAAAACTATTATATGTAACATTAGTCTAAGCTATTTGAAAGATAAAGATTTATTTTCTACCTTATAAAATGTAATCATGATGTTAATCAAAAAATAAACTTGATATTATTTAAGTACACGATTAAATCAAATATAAATTCAAAAAATAAACTCGTGGTGAACAAAAAAACCTAGTTATTTGAATAGAGGTAAGAACTTGATCATTTGGCCTTAAGATATTTTTCACATCGTTACTGTGTTAAACGAATATTCTCTTTTGACAAATGTCTGTTACAATAAAAACAGTAGCACTTCAAATCCCCATAAATAAAAAACTTATTTTTTGTGACTCTTTTTTATACATTTATGGCAAGAACAAAATGATTTTTATAATATTTATAATTTTTCAGTTATAAAAATCTTCACATATTTATATATAAATTATTGCAGTGGATTGTGATCTACAGTTGGAGTGCCCTCAAAAAAATAAGACATCCTTTAAAATTGTGAGGATGTGAAGATTAGAGTTTCGAGTAGTGATTTTGACAGCAATTTGATAAGTGGAAAAATCGAATCATTTTCTCTTGATTTTTATTCTATTTATAGTATTTGGAAATAAATCTATCATTTACATTTAATGCTAATAATGCTTATTATGACCATTAATTTCCCTCATAATCACATGCTCATTAACATCATATTCGTCTCTATTTATCATCCACCCTTAGAGCATCTCCAATGGTTCCCTAAAAACAATCCTAAATTTTAATTTAGGACATCATTAGAGAAAATCACATTCCAACCGTTCCCAATCTCATTCCCAATATTTAGGCGTACCCAAAAACTCATTTAATTATCACTATATTTGCCTCCCTTTTTGGGATTCCCTATCCAATTTTTTAATTGACAATATATAGTGGGAGTGTTGGAGTACAAGAGTGATTTAATTGAATTAGTAATAGGTGGCCCCAATGGGATGGCGTGGCAAATTTTAGAAAGTAATTTATTGGGAACGGTTGGAGTACATGAGTTTTTTTTTTGTGTCCCAATAATAATTAGGAACTCCCAAAACGAGTTTTTTAGGATTTATTTTTTAGGGAACCATTAGAGATGCTCTTAGAGCTTCTCCAATGCTAATGTGAATTGAGTATACGTGGCACCACAAATAAAGGATGTCAATAATGATATGATACCTAAATTTAAGAAAAAGAGAAGAGTTTTTAATTGATTGTGCAATGCTTTTCTTTCTTTAGATGAAATTTGATTAAATATTTGAATTTCATTGGATAAAACACAACTAAAATTAAAAAAATGATGAGTTGGTTGTAGAGAGAGACCTCTGCAAATAAAAGTTCTAGTAGACAATGTCTATACCACGTAAGCATCACATTTATTATTCACATTAGCATTGGAGATAGAAATTTCTCCACATTTTCTAAAAATCTCACGTGGTTGTGCAAATGAGAAAATGTACAGTCCTATTGGAGATGCTCTTATGGTTTGTTCCTCGTTGAATTCCAGGTTTTGATCGTTGCTATGATGCTTAGACTTTCTTTGATTTTATTCCAAAGTGAGTACTAGTTTTGAGTGTTCTCTCTTCATAAGATCAAGCTTCGGACGTACCACATATTTCGCCTATCATGATCTAACCCTTCCATTGCATATGCTCCTGCTCTCGCGATAAAATTCTCTTCACTTTTAGTATTCGATTGTATTCAATTCCCATCAAACTTCGGTCATTATCAAGCCATTGAAGTCTTCGGGCACTCGCCAGTGTTTAGAACCTACGGATGCTTGCTCAGTCTTTTAAGCTTTTGAACATTACCATATTGTTAGGGCTTTCAAATGCTTAGCTTTTGAGGTATTCCTTCGTGGACTTAATTCTTTCATCGCACCTTGGACTTGATCTATAGTCCATGGATTTCAATTCCAGCCCAATAGATTTTTCACCCACCACAATGATATTTGCTCTGAATGGTTAGAGCAGTTTTGAGACATTGTATTTTTTTAAATGCAAAGACACAATTTTCCCAACAATTATAACTCTTCATTCTTGTCGTTACGACTTTTCAATAAAATAAAATTTAAATATTATTTTGAATTAATTTATATTCAAATATTCCCACAAAATCTACGTCTTAACAAAGATGTAACTCGCAGAATATTTCATAAAGGATTGAGTAAACATTATTTGATTATCTATTTTCCCAAGTTGTTCAAAATCCAATTTAAAGTGTTACTACTCGTTGATTTTATTATTAAATTCTTAACACATCTAAGGAGAAAATTATTATTTTGGCATAATTATCTACCACAGAAGGAAGTAGCTAGTTTTCTTGTACATAAAACACAGTGAGAAAATAAAACAAAGAAAATTATTTTACAATTATGTTGTTATTTTTAAAAGTTAGAAGTTTAATTTTGATTAAAATTCTAAAAACTCTTGAAAATGTTAATTGAAAACACTATTAAACAATCAAAAAGACTCGTGATATATTGTTATAACTAACCTTCCAAATTTGAAAGTATTTTATATTAAAAAAATAAAACGTTTCAAATCGCAGAATGACAAAATACAATAAATTGCTTTAATTGTTACCATTGTTTTATAATGAACGACTCCGAATATTTTTATTAATTCAATGTATATATGTAATAAAAAATATAAATTAAATTTAAAATTAAAGAGTAGTTCCCAAGTTATCATTAAATTTAATTATAAATATTATATTATTTTTATTTAAATTTTAAGGATAGTCAACTAATTTAATAAACTATATTTAGATGGGGTTGGCTAAGGTAGTGGAGAATGGTATTAGATACTAAAGGTACTAGTTATTGTTGTTGGTTTGTAACCATATAATTGAAGGAATTTTTCACTATTTTAAAGTTTGAATTAAGTTAATGAATCACATAAAATTTATTTGTTAAAATAAACTTTTAAAATGTTAAGTTAAAAAAATGATTTTTTATAACTTTTTTATCCCGTCACGGATCAATAACGTTCATCGTGAATGGTTTTTTCATGCATTATGAAGGACTTCCATGACGGACCTAACTAATTTGCAAAGAAAGTTAAAATATCATCCAAGTTCATTTTATAAAATTGAATCTTGTAAAACAATTATTTTCAAAATATAAAATTTGTTTGATTTTAAAATACAAAAACTAAAATATAATTGATTCATATTTAATTTTTTTTCTTCCAAATATTAAATTAGTAGTAGCTTCAATATTTATAATAAAAAGATGTTATAATTCAATTACAATCCTCATATATTTTTTTCAAAAACTATTCAATTTAATAAATTTAATAATTATAATTAGAGAATCTTAAAATTAAAAGTTACCATTCCACTAAAATTAGAAAAATATATAAACTACAATTTTTTAATATGATGAGTGAGGTGAACTAAATGTTTAATATGCACCCACCAATTGTTAGTCATTAATATATAGATAAAAGTGAACAATAAAAGTGTGCAAATTTGAACAAATTTACTTATTTGTGAACCTGTGAAGGAAGTTAGTCAAACTTATTAGTGGGTCAGTAATGGGCTCACCTACTTTGAAAATGTACTTCCAATTTTACCCTTCATTTTTCCTTTTCATCTTTTTTTAAAGGTAAAACTCCAATGCCAAACAAAGGAGAGTGATATCACACACGCCAATAAACCTCAAAGCCAAAGTTTCAAAAGTTAAACCAGGTAGCCAAAGAGCCAAGTTTTAGTGACATAAAAAATAGGTTTTAATAAAAGAAAAAATAATAAACGGAAAAATATATACACAGTTTCCGTGCATGCAAATGAGAAAGGAAAAAACACTCTGAATTTCCGGTCTCATTCAGTCTCTCTGAGTAGAGACCTGAGAGAAAGAGAGACTGAGAAGAATTTTCAGAAGGTATTTGTTGTGTTTTGTTTGTTTATTTGTTTTTGTGTGTTGATTTAATTGCTCTTTATTAACTTCTAACATTAAACCCCATTTTGTTTTTGATGATGTTTTAATTACTATTATTTATGTGATTTTGCTCTGCGATAGTCATTTAGCAGAGTCAAACTTCGGAGAGAAGTAGTGAGAGTGTAAATTGAGTGAGTGTTGTGGGTCTTGTTGGTTTTGCATTTTGTTTGGTGGCCAAGAAAGTGGAGGAAACTGAGACGAGGTTGGATTTGTGACGGTAGCGGTTGCTGGGAGATTTGTTTGAGAAAGGAACGCAGCTGTTTTCTAGGTTAAATCTACTGGATTATTTTGGGGGTTTGGGGGAAATGTGAGTGTCTGGGGTTTGCTTGTGTTTTTTTTTTTTTTTTGTTCTCATAGAATTGCTTTTTTGTTTGACGTGTCTGCTGTTGAAAACGGAGAAACGAGCATGTCTGTGTAGTCGGCTTGTGTCGTGTGTTGTGTCTGTAAAACATAAAAAAAAGTTGAGAAGAGATTATATACTCAGTAGTTCCTGATGCTTGTTTTGTGTTTTATGTTATCATTTTAATGAGTTGTGGGTTTATAATGTTATACTGCTGCGAATGTGTATTTGCATGTGGGTTCGGCTGCTTTCGGTTTTGTGGTTCTCTTGTATAATGGCCACTTATGTTTACCTACAAACATTATATATCATGTTTGTTGCTTTGGTGTTGATGATTTTAAACACTTTTGGATTCTAATTTAATCAAGTGGTTTGTCATTTGCTGCAGCATTTGCTTAAAGTTTTGCTGTAGAAGAGATGGAAGAAAACACATCAAATTCCTTTTTAGATGGACAGATAGTTGGTATTAAATTTGGTTTGGCAACTCAGAAGGAAATTGTGAGTTAAAATGCCTTTATCTTATACTTGATGGTTACTGTCTTTTGTTGATGATGTATGATAGGTCTTGCTTCATTTTGTAATTCAAATGATAAGCTGTTTTAATATATATATATATATATATATATATATATATATATATTTCAAGTGTCAAGTGGTTTGAAATCTTATTATCATGATCATTTTTTACTTAAGCTTAAGCCTTATGTTGGAGAGTCATATATCTGGCGTTCTTCACTCCTAATGGGCTTAATGTAAATAGTAAGGGGTACACCTTCTATGGAAAAACATTTACTTTGGTCTTCACATTTTAAATGGATAAAGAAATCTAAATTTATACATATCTGGCTCCAACCACTTTTCTAGGAGCCTATTTTAAAGTTTAAGGTAATATATATGTCGCCTAACACTAGTAATCCAATATCATTAGCTTGCATTATAGTAATCCAGTATCATTAGCTTGCATTACAGTATACAGATGGGATATAAATACAATTTGATGGGATATAATAACAGTTTGAAATTGAACTGAGTTTTTTTTTTGGGAAGTTTGCATTATAGCCAACATTTCTGGTTGTTTCTTTCTTGTGGACTGTCTTTGTTTGATCTTCTTAGGATCTTATCTAATGGAGATTGCACTTTTGTTTTGGTTTTGTCTGGGGCTATTTTACTTGTATTTTCCTTGTATTTCTCCTCCAACTGAGTAGTGCATTTATTTAGTTGTTGATAAACAATCTGAAGGTCCATACTACAACAATTACAAATACACTACTTATGCCTTATTAATATAGAGATGGGCTATATGTGAAGTTCATTATTTTTTTATTATTATTATTTTTTCTCTTTCTAAATATTTTTATTCACTGCCAATGAGTTAGTTTAATAATTGTAAACCAAACACTGCATTCTCTAGTTATTAGGACATTTGGTACAGCGGCAATTTCAGATTTTCTTCTGTTAATATTTTAAATGGAGAAAATTCGATTATCCTGCTAAATATTTAAGTGCTTTGATCTGTTGTAACTTAACTATATAATATGTTCTTTTATTAGTGTACGGCATCGATCAGTGACAGTTCAATTAGCCATGCTAGTCAGCTTGGAAATCCCTTCCTTGGCTTGCCCCTTGAATTTGGTAAATGTGAATCCTGTGGTACTTCTGAACCCGGTAAATGTGAAGGTGAGTGAATTTAATGTTTCAGCTTTTTTTATGTTTATACAAATAATGCAAAAATTGACGCGGAAGCTTGCTACACTATTACTTTTCAGGTCATTTTGGATATATTGAATTGCCAACTCCTATATACCATCCCAGCCATATAACTGAGCTGAAGCGAATGTTGAGCTTATTGTGCTTGAAGTGCTTAAAATTGAAGAGCAGTAAGGTACTTAATTATAAATCCATGTCTAAACACATAGGCATCCTGCTTCTGTGAAGTCTTGGAAATGATTTGGGATCTGCTGTGTTGGATAATTGTATTCGAATGAAGGCCTTAAGCAGATCAAATTTTAATGGTTACTGCAGGATCTGTGGCTAACTTAGTGCATTGAAATCATACCTTAGCATGATATATAGAGATTAGAGTAATTATGTTAATGAAATATACATACATTTGATTTCTATCGTTCATCTCTTACTGGTGTTTAATTTGATCCTGTCGATTGATGTAGTGGCTTCTTTTTCTTATTATTAGTACTATTATTACTATTATTATTATTATTATTATTATTATTATTATTTTCTCTTAATAGATCAGCTGTGCAGTATTGAATATCGTCAATGTTTGTTGTGGGAATACTGAAAATTGTTGCACATGATGTATTCATTAATATGACATACATCTGTTGTTTTGAGTTGGCAATTGGATCTCTCAGAATAATCGTTTGCCATATCTTTGGGCTAAATATATCTGATGATTTATCTCATATATATACTGCATATGGTTGATATTTACTGCTTTGTACCTTTCAGTTCCAAGTCAAGAGCAATGGAATAGCACAAAGATTGTTATCTTCATGTTGTGAGGTGAGCGGGTTTGTTGTTTTCTCAACAGGATGTGTTCTAATTCAGCAAATTTTCGTTATATTTAATTTTATTGTCCTTCATGCACTTGTTGGCTTTCTCTGCCTCTTTCTCTCTCTCATGGAGTATTTTAGCAATAATGAAATGGTGACAAGCTTTTGCTGTAGTGCATTATGATTTATAATCAGAAATATTTTCCAACAGATGTAAATTAATGACAGCAAGCCTGGTCTCGTTGTTTCCAGTTTGTTGTTGAAGGCCCCGGGAAAATCTCTGGTTTTTCAGTGTTTACCTTTGTTGTATGTCTTATACCCTTAGATATGTTTTTGGGTTGATTTTATCTTTTTCTCCCATGGGCTTTGGAGTTAAGTTCCTGTATCAGTAAACCAGTTGCTGGATGTATTGTGATATTTTGTTTAGTTCATGAACTCGCATTACTGGTTGCAGAACTGAGTCCCTCTACAGAAAGAATGTTTTCTCTAGACTCTTACAATTCTGTTCTTTGCTACTGTCACCATAACTAAGCTAGTGCTGGATTGTTGCCAGTTTTTCTCTTTGTTGCGTATTAATAATCCATTATTCATTTCTCTTCTGTTTCTTTGTTACTATAGCTACTAGTTTATTTACTTCCTACTGCTTTTTGATTTTGATTTCTCTGTAGGATGCTGCACAAGTTACAGTAAGGGATGCGAAAACATCTGATGGTGCTTGTTATTTGAAACTGAAGCTTCCATCTAATAGGCACAGATCAGAAGATGGTATCTGGAATTTCCTAGAAAGATATGGTTTCCGTTACGGCGATGGGTTAACTCGAGCTCTGCTACCTTGTGAGGTTTGTGTATATAACTGGTCAAGGATAATTTTGTATATTTAATGCATATTTCTTCTAATTGATTTCTGCAATTGATAATTATTTGGCTTTTGGTTATTAACCATTAGGTGAAAGAAATGTTGAGAAAACTACCTTCAGAGACAAGAAAAAAGCTCGCTAAGAAAGGTTACTTCCCTCAAGAGGGATATATTTTGGAATTTTTGCCTGTGCCGCCAAATTGTTTGTCTGTGCCCGACATTTCTGATGGTGTTAGTGTAATGTCTTCGGTAAGTGAAGTATTAACAAGTCTAAATGATGCTCTGGCTACTTAAGTTTGTTTGTAACACTCGTTGATTTTAATGTCTTCCTTGCTTCAGGATCTTTCATCATCGATGCTTAAAAAAGTTTTTAAACAAGTTGAGTTGATAAGGAGTTCAAGGTCTGGTGCACCAAATTTCGAATCGCAAGAGGTTGAAGCCAATGATCTCCAAATAGCGGTTGATCAATATCTGCAAGTTAGAGGCACTGCTAAAGCTTCCCGTGATTTAGATGCGAGGTTTGCGGTTAACAAAGAGTCTGCTAGTTCTTCTACAAAGGCATGGCTTGAGAAAATGAGAACATTGTTTATCAGGAAGGGATCAGGTTTTTCTTCTCGTAGTGTAATTACTGGTGATGCATATACAAAGGTTAATCAAATTGGTGTTCCATTTGAAATCGCTCAGCGAATTACATTCGAGGAGAGAGTTAGTGTGCACAACATGAAATATCTACAAGAGCTTGTGGATAACAAGTTGTGCTTGACATATAGAGATGGTTCCACCAATTATTCCCTTAGGGAAGGGTCAAAGGGGCACACCTTTCTAAAACCTGGCCAAGTGGTACATCGGCGGATTATGGATGGTGATATTGTTTTCATCAATAGGCCACCGACAACTCATAAGCATTCATTACAAGCACTTTCTGTATATGTTCATGATGATCACACAGTCAAGATAAACCCTCTTATCTGTGGTCCCTTAAGCGCTGATTTTGATGGCGATTGTATTCATTTGTTCTATCCCCAGTCCCTTGCTGCAAAAGCCGAAGTTAGAGAGCTTTTCTCAGTGGAGAAGCAACTCCTTAGTTCTCACAGTGGAAATCTCAATTTGCAACTGGCCACTGATTCTTTGTTGTCCCTGAAAGTTCTTTTTAGGAGGTACTTATTTGACAAAGTACATGCACAACAATTATCTATGTTTGTGTCGTCCTCTTTGCCACAACCTGCTTTGTTGAAGTCTCAGCGTTCGAACCCATGTTGGACTGCTTTGCAGATGCTGCAGACTGCTCTGCCTGCTTCTTTTGACTGCCGTGGCGACAAGTACTTGATTCGTAAAAGTGACATATTAAAATTTGATTTTAATAGGGATATTATCCAGTCCTTGATTAATGAAATTGTGGCTTCTATTTTCTTTGAGAAGGGACCTGAGGAAGTCCTGAAATTCTTTGATTCTGTTCAGCCATTCCTTATGGAGAATGTGTTTGCTGAAGGATTTAGTGTTGGTCTAGAGGATTTCTCCATGCCAAGAGTCGCACTACGAAATATTTCAAAGGATATTCATGATGTTTCTCCTTTGCTTCAGCACATGAGGGCAACACGGAATGAGCTGGTTGAGTTGCAATTGGAACACTACATTCGACATGTAAGAGTGCCAGTTGCAGATTTCATTTTAAAGGCTTCTGTGCTCGGCACTCTGATAGACTCCAAGAGTGAGTCAGCTGTGAGCAAGGTGGTGCAGCAAACAGGTTTCCTGGGTCTGCAGCTGTCAGATAAGGGCAAATTCTACTCGAAGAGTTTAGTTGAGGATGTTGCATCTCATTTTCAGAATAAATATCCTCTGGACATTGATTACCCTTCAGCTAAATATGGATTGATTAAGGGCTGTTTTTTCCATGGCTTAGACCCGTATGAGGAGATAGTTCATTCTGTTTCAACTAGAGAAGTGATGGTTCGATCATCCAGGGGGTTGTCTGAACCAGGAACCTTGTTCAAGAACTTGATGGCTATTCTTCGTGATGTGGTCATATGTTATGATGGCACAGTCAGAAATGTTTGCAGCAATTCCATAATTCAGTTTGAATATGCAGGGAATGAAGGGAGCAAGTCTGAGAGTTTATTCCCTGCTGGCGAACCTGTTGGTGTGCTTGCTGCAACAGCCATGTCAAATCCTGCATACAGAGCAGTTCTTGATTCATCTCCTAGCAGCAACAACTCATGGGAACTGATGAAGGTAAGTGGTACGGGGAGATTATTTTGTATTTGATAATTCAGTGTTTTAGCAATTTCCGTAATATATATATTTTTCCCAGGAAATACTACTTTGCAGAGTTAGTTTCAGGAATGACTTGATTGACCGACGGGTCATCTTATATCTGAATGATTGCCGCTGTGGGAGAAAGTACTGCCGAGAACGTGCTGCTTACGTGGTGAAGAATCTGTTGAATAGAGTCAGCCTCAAAGATGCTGCTGTCAAGTTCTTGATTGAGTATGTTTTATACTTGTAATCTTTGTTATTTTGATTTCTATTTATCAATTCTGTTGTGCACATGCATGTGTACAAATGAGCTTTTGAGCTATTGGAATTCTGATAATGTATTCCATTAGTTTTGGGATACAAGTAACTTTCAAGATATGCAGACTCCCATTGAATTAGGACTAAGGCTTGTATTTGTGTTGTAGTGTTCCAGTATTTTGACTAATTTACTGTCCCTGGCATACAGATACACAAAAAATGTAACTAAAGGTGATGCAGGACTTGTTGCTCATGTTCATCTCAACAAGGTTGTCTCATAAGCCATTGTAAATTTTGAAGGATCAGTTTCATTAGAAGCCTCAAATCATTGTGAGAGTGTTAATCATATTTTTTCCCCCTCACTCTTGTATTTCACAGAGACTGTTAAGAGATTTGGATATTAGCATGCATGGGATTGAAGAGAAGTGCCAAGAGACAGTTAAAGTGTTTTCCAAGAAGAAAATGGTTGGTTCAGTTTTTAAGTGTGTAACTTTGTTCGCCAGGTTAGTTCTGTTTCATACTCTTCGTTTATTTATATTCGGGCTTAATAAAAAAAAATGAAAAACTCTATATTATTGTTAGTTAGAATGGAGCTAACTGGGGAGTCTTAATGAGGATAACTATATAATACCAGTTGTCATAGTGGGCTTGCTACACCTTCTATTAAAATCATAGAAGTAAATTTCTTCATCCAGGATGATAATCTTGGTTCCTATCTATTGTTGGTTTTCTCTTTATTCCTATCTATTATTGGTTTTGTGTGTCAACACTGGTTAAAATAGACTCTTGGCCTATGGATAACCACAGTTGCTCACATTTAACAAGGATCTAGACAAAAATTAACATATGGTGTAACATAAACTTTTTTATCTGGGCTGTTTTAACATGTCATCTGTGGACCAGGCTGATCCGTGGACCCGTCTGTGTATGATAGTGTATTATAGAAAATTAATAAATATCCATGCAGGTTTTTTTTTTTATTTTTTTTTATTTTTTTTTAATTTTTTAATTTTATTATTATTATTATTTTTAATCTTTTCATTTTTTCATAATATGTATATTTTTCCTTCTATTTATTGTCTAGATTTTATTCTTCCTAAATGAAAACTATAATATACTTTTCGAAAAGAAAAAAGAGAAATTTGAAAAATATTTGTATAGATTTTATTATATTAAATGATAACAAAATCAAAATAAAATCTCTTTAACTTTTTGAATATTCCTTTTTTTTTTTTTTTTTTTTTTTTTTTAAATTTTTTATTTTTATGGATCTCTTGGGAAAACTGTTTTAATTAGAAAATTAGATTTAATGATGCCTTTAAATAAGTATGAAGTGTGTATATTGGTTGCCTTGCCCTTATCCATAAGGATTCTTGATTTGGCAATGTTGTTTCTCATATTGACTTGAATATGACAAATACAGATGAAGAATTTCTTTCAGTGTTTAAATTGTAAGGAACCAACCAGAGTAAAATCAAGGTCTTTCAATTTTTATTTATTTATTATTTTTCATATTTATCATAAACTTGAATATTTTTTATTTTAATTTCTTTTACCTTTCATTTTTAAAAATATATGTATATCATGAACATGTTGGGGTCAGCCCACAATTAATTTAAGTACATTCTCTTTTGGGAAGTGGACATGTCCAAACTGGTTCATCTTCTAGCTGTCTGTACAGATTGGATTGGACGGGGCAAGGCTTGTTCATGTGTTTTGATTGTACTAAAATATAAGCACTTTTATTTTTTAGGTCATTATAATTGTTTTTCCATTTATTTCTTTTCTAACTTATGTCTAGCTTTTGATCCCTACTTCTTTGTGTCAGTGAATGTTGCTCTTTTGAGCAATCATGTGAAGATGAATGTTCTGGCACATCATGTTTGATGTTCCAATTGGAATTAGCTGATGAAATGCTGGACATTAAGAAAGAGTCGGATTTTCTTGCAAACCTAATTTACCCTGTTCTGTCAGAAACCATAATCAAAGGTAGGATTTCTCATCCGCAGGTTTTTTCTCAAAGATGTTAAATCTGTTTGATCTGATATTAAATTACTTTGTTGTCTATTGAAAGTACATAGGCTAAGGGTAATACGATTATGCATATCATGGAATTGCATTTACCAGATGCCTAGGGGTTTCTGAGCCTTGCATGCTACCAAATTTAATTTTTCAATATGATATTAATGTGCTATATTTACCTAATATCCTGATACAATTGTGACTCAAAATTTTGAACCTATGTTGCTTGGACACGACCATGGATGTTGGATATGGGTACATATTTAGGGTTGGATTTGTCGATTTTCAAATATTAGGATACATGGGTACGGCATAAAAGGACAATTTAGGCTGTGAGTGCGGGAATATGTTGAAAGTCAATAAAACTTTTATTACAAAATTGATCAAATATTCAAAAGATTCAATTTAATAACATTTTACAAGTTAAAAAGATTTTAAGTTAAAATTATCCAAGTTATTATACAGGAAGGAGAATATACAGTCAGTAAAGGAGAAGAGAGAGTATAAAGCTAGAGTATACTATGTCTACATAGAACTGAGAAAGCTGAACATTGGGAATTGAGAAAGCTGACTCTTCTAGAGCTTCTCTATTATCCGCTAAATGTGTTTTTAGTTTTGCTCATCTTCTCTCCTCATTTTGTTCACATATTTGGTCGGTCATTTCTCTTTTCATAATAGCAGCCATGTCCATTTCCTAATTGAGGATCTGGTACATATTCCGTACCGGTACCTGTGTCATGACGCGTCGACAGAGGTACTTCTCCATTTTGGAAGAGTCCGAGCATCACAGGTTAGAACCCATGGCATTGAAGTTCTCCAGCAAAGTTCCAATTAAGACATCTGAATACAAATGAACATTTCCTCTCTTCTCTAGCGAGTTCAGTCTGATAGCAAGATTTTATGAATGCCTACTACTATAAGTGATGATTATTCTAACCATGGTAGTAAAGAGGAAATATAAGCAAATGATTGGTTAAAGGCTTGCAGCTATACATGTAGAAATATGGCTTCTTTGTTTATGAACATGATCTGCTACTCCGTTTTCCTTATTTATTTTACTCCCAACCTCAAGTTTGTCTTCTTAAAGCTTTTGAGTTCTAAATGCATTTCTTTGTAACTGGTTCCTTTAGGCCTGTGCCTACTCCTAGCGATATATTTATCATGTGTTGATAGAGGTTGTTTCTTTAACGTTTTAGGCGATCCTTGGGTTCAGTCTGTAAATATCACATGGATTAGTCCAGAAACAACATCGTGGATTAGAAACCCAAGCATGAGCCACAGGGGTGAACTGGCCCTCGACGTTGTCCTTGAAAAATCAGTAGTCAAACGAAGTGGTGATGCATGGAGGATTGTCCTGGATTCCTGTCTTCCTGTACTTCACTTAATTGACACTAGGCGCTCCATACCTTATGCTATTAAACAGGTGCAGGAACTGCTAGGGGTGTCTTGTGCGTTTGAGCAAGCAGTTCAGGTAATTCCTGTTATCTTGCAGGAAAAACTAAATATTTATTGCTCGAGTGGCTGTATAAAGTTTATTTAGAATTCCTCTGTAGTATCATAACATCTGATAATACTATCTAGTATCATAACATCTGATAATACTATCTGCTTTCTCTCAAGAAATGCAGTACATTTAATAAAATGAACTATACTTGGCTATCTGTTGTCTCTGGTTTGTAGTGGCTTTATAAATTATGGGCTGAATTTGCAGCGACTCTCTGCCTCTGTTACTATGGTGGCAAAAGGTGTTCGAAAAGAACATCTTCTTCTCTTGGCAAATAGTATGACTTGTGCTGGAAATCTGGTTGGTTTCAATTCCGGTGGTTACAAAGCATTATCTCGTGCTTTGAATGTTCAAGTACCATTTACAGAAGCAACATTATTTGTAAGTAATCCAAGAGATATCTTATGTTGGTATCTTTCAATTAAATGAAGCTTTAGTGACTTAAAACTATTCTCTCATTTATTGTGGTTATTATTTAGACACCCAGGAAATGTTTTGAGAAAGCTGCCGAAAAGTGTTATACTGATAAGTTATCAAGTATAGTTGCTTCTTGCTCCTGGGGCAAACATGTGGCTGTTGGTACTGGTTCACGTTTTGACATAGTCTGGGGCACCAAACAGGTTTGCTTCAAATCTCAAAGTACCTATGGTTATCTCAATTTTTTTACTTTTTGAATGCCCACTTATTATTTTTCCAGGCACAACCTACTCTTGAAAAAGGAGTAGATGTGTATAATTTCCTTCACATGGTGAGAAGTAGCACTGGTGTGGAGGAAGCAAATGCTGGTTGTCTTGGTGCTGATGTTGATGATATTGAGTCTGAAGATGACGCGGCTGATTGGAACTTGTCTCCTGAACAAAACTCCGGTTTTGAGAAGCCAACCTTTGAGGACGGTGAAAACGGTAATTGTTTAGATGCAGATGATTCAAAGTGGGATTCAGTGTCTCTTCCAAATGGTGCAACCTCAGGTGGTGGGAATTGGGACACTGCTAAAAGTAATTGGGGGCAGGATGGCATGTCACAGCCAGATCCTTGGGGCAGTTTGATCAAAGATAAAGTTGATGCCCAGGATGTTGCTAATACAGGACGTCCTGAGGAAGCTTCCACATCAGGCTGGGATTCTGTTGCTGCTTGGGAAAAGAAGTCTGCAGAAACAAGTGGATCGAAATCCAGTGACTGGAATGATGCCACAGCTTCCTGGGGTGAAAAGAATTTGAATGCCAATGATACTTGGGAGAAAAAGACAACAGATGGTAAGAATGATGGTCAAGCGATGCCGGACGAGATAAGAGAGCCCTCAGTTTGGGATAACCAGAACACTTGTGGAAAAGAAAGTCAATTATTTGAGGAAGCTTCTAAATCTGGCAGCTGGGACTCTGCCCCAGCTTGGGGTGAGAAATCCAGTGATAATGATGCCACAGCTGCCTGGGGTAAAAGTAATTCAAATGCTAATGTTACTTGGGGGCAAAAGAACATAGATGATAGAAATGATGAGCCGCTGATGCTCAACAAGACAAGCAATCGGTCAATTTGGGATAACAAGGATGCCAGTCGTGATGAAAATCAATCCTTTGAGGAAGCTTCCAAGTCAGGCAGTTGGGGCAAGAAGTCCAAAGAAACTGGTGGATCAAAGTCTGGTGACTGGAATGATGCCGCAGCTGCTACCTGGGGTGAAAAAAAATCGAATGCTAGTGTTCCTTGGGGGCAAAAGATTGTTGAGAATAAAGATGACAAGCCTTCAGTCTGGGACAGCAAGAATACTGGTGGAACAGAAAGTCAATCCCTGTCTGATTGGGATACTGCTGCTGCTCAGGAGACTAATGGTAATGATACAGGGAATAATGCTGGCCATGGTTGGGGTCCTGCTAAAGAATTAAGTCAACCAGCAAGCTCACAGGGTTGGGGCTTAGCAACTGAATCCCAGTCTGATTTGGATTCTGGTTCTGCTTGGGAGACAAATCATAAGGACACAGCAGAAGGCGCTAGCCAGGGTTGGGGCTCCACCAAGGAATCGAGTCAACCAGCAAGCTCACAGGGTTGGGGCTTAGCAAATGAATCCCGGTCTGATTTGGATTCTGGTTCTGCTTGGGAGACAAATCGAAAGGATACAGTAGAAGGTGCTAGCCAGGGTTGGGGCTCCACTAAGGAATCGGGTCAACCAGCTAGCTCACAGGGTTGGGGTATACCGAATGAATCCAGCCAGCCACTTAGTTCAAATGGTTGGGGTGACAATTCTAAGAGGAAAGGTGCACGGAATTGGCCTGGTTCAGAATCTGGGGAGTGGAAAGGCAGGAAGGGTCGTCCTCCTAGGTCACCTGGAGTCCCAAGGGATGAATCTGCTGCAACTGCTATGCTTACATCCACCAGGCAGCGGTTAGACCTGTTTACATCTGAAGAACAGGACATTCTCTCTGCTGTGGAACCAATCATGAAGTCCATAAGAAGGATTACGAAGTCGTAAGTTCCACCTTAATCTCGTAGTGGTTTCTCTTTAGTTTAATCTTCTTTGATTGATATTTTTACTAGTTTTCCAAGTAATTTAGAATGCATCTTATTTTCCTTTATCATTAGTGTTTTGCTGTTACATTCAATTAGATAAGCATTTATCATGCTCTTAAATCTGTGGTCCGAAAATAATACACTGCTACCTTAACTTATTCATCTCTCCTGCAGTTTTTCAACTTACTGAACTTTTAATTTCAAACTTGTGTGGTGAAGGTACAATGATGGTGTTCCAATATCAGCTGATGATCAATCATTTATAATTGATAATGTCTTCAATCACCATCCAGACAAGTCCGGCAAAATGGGTGCTGGGATTGAACACATAATGGTACTGTTCAAGTAACCCTCTTTTGATTTAGAGCTTGCTTTGTTGAAGTGGAATTTATTCATATCATCATTACTCTTAAACCCTATTCCATTAATATCTTCATATACCCCTCAGATTGTCTTAATGTTTTCTCTTGGATAATGTAACAGATCGACAAGCACAGTACATTCCAGGACACTCGGTGCTTCTTTGTTGTATCAACAGATGGCGTAAAACAGGATTTTTCCTACCGCAAATGCCTGGAGAACTTCATCCGTGGAAAATACCCGGACCTTGCTGAAGAATTTATTGGGAAGTACTTCAAACAACGGACAGAAAAGAAGCAAGACAACACTCCCCCTCTACCTCCAATTGCAGAGGAGGAAAAGAGGGAGGAAAACCAGGAGCAACAGGAAAAAAGTGTGGAAAACCAGGAGTTGGATGGGAAAAGAGTGGAAGAAGACCAGGAGCAGGAAGAGAAATGAAAAGAAAACTTAGAGCAGTGGTTGGACCAGTGCCGGTCTGGCACATGGTTTTTGGTTCAGATAGATTTTATTGGATCTTTCTTTTCTTTTTGATAGACTGTTTTTCTGATCATCTGCTAATTTTAATGTAGTTGTACATAAGATGCAGATGTAAACTTGTTTGATGGCGACTGACCTGTTCAAATTGAGCTTGTGGCTGTATGATATGCCCAATTTTTCCCAAATGGGTGCAGATCATACAACAGCTCATGTTAATAGTTTAGTGGGAATTTTCAGCTAACTGTTTGATTCATTCAGCAGATTCAATAGCTCAGAAAAGAAAAAGGAAGTTTTTAGTTTTATTACTCTTCCTGTTCCTTATTTGTTTGCTTTTATCATTATCCCCTTATCCATTCACATGCTGAGATAAGTTAATAACTTGCTTTGCTGCAACTTACGAGTTCCTTTTAAAATTAATTGAACTGGTTGGGAATTTATCTAATTTTTTGTCCCATTGATAAAAATAAATAAAAATCTACAAATGAAACGGTGTGAGCCAGTCCGGTCCACCAATGGTAGTGCAGAGAGCACTCACTCTTTTGTGTGTTACTTGAGTGGTGGAATGGTCCCCGCCAACTCATGATCATGAACCAAATTTCAATCTTGGTTTGATAAACAAACATTGATTATCTATTAGCATATTTGATGGCTTCTCTTCCCGGTGGACAACCAGTCTTTACGCTGCAGAACGCTGCGAACGACTATAAAGTGTGGGAGGATCCCTCCTTCTTCAAGTGGAGAAAGAGAGACTCTCACGTCACTCTCCGTTGCCACGACTCTGTTGAATCTTCTCTTAATTACTGGTTTCGACGCAATCAAGTCGATCTTTCTGTATCCAACTCCGCTGTTTGGGATGACAATGCGGTTCAAGCCGCTCTTGATTCCGCTGCGTATTGGGCCGATGGATTACCTTTCGTCAAGTCTCTGTCTGGTTACTGGAATTTTTTCTTAGCTCCTTCTCCGACTTCCGTTCCTGTCGACTTTCAACTTCCTTCGTTTCAGGATTCTGACTGGCATACTTTACCAGGTATATATGACAAGAATTTGATTGAATTATTAAGTTTTTTTTTTTTTTTTTTTTTTTTTTTTTTTTTAAATTATTATTATTTGAGTTTTTAATTATTTCATGAAATTCATGTGGCGGCAGTTCCTTCCAACTGGCAGTTGTATGGGTTTGATCGGCCGATTTATACGAACGTTACGTATCCATTTCCCCTTGATCCTCCTCATGTTCCTGACGAGAACCCTACTGGTTGCTACAGGACTTATTTTGACATTCCTGGTCACTGGCAAGGTAAATTGTGTGAATAATCTATGGCTTGTTCTCCATTGATTTTGACTGATAAGTGATCTTGTTTGTTTCTTCAGGTCGTAGAATTTTCTTGCACTTTGAAGGTGTTGACTCTGCATTTTGTGCATGGATTAATGGAGTTCCTGTCGGATATAGGTACTTCAATTATGCTGTTAACTTTAGTACTTAATTTGGTGTATGTTTCATTTTCATAGTGTTTTTTTTTTTTTTTTCTTCATGAATTACTGCAAATTTGTTTTGTTTGGACATTTTAACCGTGTCTGGTATTGTGACCTTTATTGCTTACCCGAGTGAATTTGACAGTGAGTGGGGATTAGATGTTTCCAATCTTGATAGGACTGTGGATAAGTAGTCTTGCATGTTTACAGCAAAATATTACGTCACCTAGAAGAGAAGTCACCGTGTATAATGCTGTAATTTTCCTCAACCTTCAGTGGATTTTAGATATTGTTTAGTGATGGACAGATTCGAATAATTTTAGTGTTTGTGAAGCAATAAATTAAGATTATATATAATTTTATTGATTTACAGTGTATGAAGCAATAAATTCAGATTATATATAATTTTAGTGTTTGTGGAGTAAATACCGGTCGTTTTTATTTTTATTTTTTTTTTTGGTCTGTTCAACTGAGATTCATTGGTAATATCCATTCCCATTATTCATTTATAGTTTAAGCATTTTTAAAACTTGTGATTATAGTTTTTTTTTTCCGCTGGTGAAAGAAAAAATAAACAAAAAGTCAAGTGGAGAGTTTCAATCAGAAAAATGAACCCAAATCTGTGAGATAAAAGGATTATAAGAACTATGTGGGGGTCATAAACTGTGTCAAGTAGCATGAATATATGTTCTGCATGAACCTGATGACTGGGTAAACAGTTGATAGAAGCTAACAGACTTTATCATTATTGTGCTAGGTCAGCCAGGATAGTAGATTACCGGCTGAGTTTGAAATCTCAGACCACTGCTATCCATTGGGTTCGGGCAAAAAAAATGTTCTTGCCGTTCAAGTTCTTAGATGGAGTGATGGTTCTTACCTTGAAGATCAAGATCACTGGCGGTTATCTGGGATTCATCGTGATGTGCTTCTTCTTGCTAAGCCACAGGTTATAATTCCCTAAAATCTTGTTACCAAGCTTCTTGTTCAATTTTCATTGCTATACTATTGGAAAGGATTTGAATTCTAAGTATGACGGCAGGGCTGGCTAATATTTGCACTGTTGAGTTGTTAGTGAACCTTCAAAGTAGGGTTATGGTTTAGTTGCTATTGTTGTACATAAAATAGCTCCTGATTTTCAAAATGGTTTAAGGTTGGACCTGTGACTACTGCTGTTCATCGAAAGCTTTAACTTTTATGGAAAAATATGTTTAAAAAAAAAAATCTAGTTAAACTGCAGTTAAGAAAAATAAAACAAAAGTCCGGCATGTTAGATTGATGTGTGAAGTATGTGTATATATATGTTTGCATGATAAACTGATGTAGGACAATCCCTACATCATAAACAGTTAGCAGAGATGCAGTAAAGGACATGGACTAACTTTTCTTTTTGGATTGACAGAATTTTATGAATTAGTGTCTCCATATTCTTTTAGTACTTTAAATTGACCATAGTTTTAAGGAAGGCAATTTGAAGATGGTGGCTGTGGCAGTCATTGTTTATTTGGTTATACTATGAAGGTTGATTATTATGGTATGGGCATGTCCAACATAAACCTTTAGAGACTTGTATCTGTATTTGGAAAGATGTTCAAGTACTGCACATTAGGAGACGGAGATGTAGATCAAAATTGATTTGGATAGATGTGGTTAGGCATGACTTCCAGTTAGAATTTGAGCTCGATTTGTTTATTGATATAACATAGTGGAAATGTAGAATTTAAGTAGCAGATCCCATTTGAAATGTAGAATTTAAATAGAAGAAATTGGTGAAAACATAGGTAAGATGATTTAATTGATGAAGAAGTTAGAGAAGAAGCTGTTTTTGAAGAGGATGCTGGCAGTACTGAAAATGATAATCTCTCCATTCCTATTGCTATTCAGAAAGGCTTCAGGGAATGCAGAAACAAGTCAAAGTACCCAATTGGGAATTATCTATTTTATCACAGGTTAAGTGGTGAGAGCTTATGTGAGCTCTTTATATTGGATTTCCAACCAAATAATATTCAGGTTGAAGAGAAGCTAAAGACTTTAGAAGACAATGGTACCTGTGAATTCACTAAGTTACCAAAAGAGAAGAAACTTGTAGGATGTAAATCTCTAGAACAGAAAGACGATAGGAGTGTGGAAAGGTTCAAAGCAAGACTTGTGCAAAGGGGTACACCTAGTCATATGGAATTGATTTTCAAGAGACCTTTGTCCTTATTGCAAAGTTGAATATGGTGAAACTTCTAATGGCGATTGCTAAGAATTTGGACTGGAAGCTCCATCAACTAGATGTAAAAAGCGCTCTCCTAAATGAGGAGGTTGAAGAGGAGGTTTACGTAGAAATACCTCCTGGTTTGGGGGGAAAGTATAATGGGCTTTGTAGGCTGTTAAAATCCCTTTATGGATTAAAACAGTCACCGATAGTCTGAATTGGGCGCTTCAACAATGTTATTAAGGAGGTTGGGTTCAAACAATGTGATTCGGATCACACATTATTTGTCAAACATGGATCAAAGGAAAAATTAAAAAATTTTGAGATTAAGGATCTTGAAGCTCTAAAATATTTTTTTGGAATTGGAAATTTCAAAGATGAAATAGGGTATTCTTCTTATCCATCAAAGAAAATATACCTTGGACCTCTTAAAGGAAACAGGTCTGATTAGTTGTCATCCTACTGTTACCCCGTGGAGAGTAATGCAATAAGAGAATACAAAAAGGAAGGATCTCCAATGGATGAAGGTAGATTTTAGAGATTAATTGGTAAGCTTATCTTTCTATCTCATACTCGTCTCGGCATCACTCAAGCTATGAGTTTCCTAAGTCGTGTATGAGTAATCCCACCAAAAATCACATGAAAGGGCTCCTAAGGATTCTTCATTACTTTGAAGATGACACCACGGATGGATTGTTTTTTTAAAAGGGAGATGAATGAAATTTGAGAGTCTACACGGATGTAGACGGCACTGGTTCAGTAGTGGACAGAAGGTCGACAACAGGCTGTTGTACATTTGTTTGGGAATATTTAGTCAGCTTGCGGAACAAGAAACAAGCTGTTGTTTCAAGGAGCAGGTGTTGAAGCACTACTTAGGGCCATAGCTCAAGGAATTTGTGAAGGAATCTGGGTGCAACGAGAGTTCAATGAACTAAAGCTGGAACTTAAGAGCTTAAGAATGCTATGAAGGTTTTTTCAGATAACCGATTATTGATTCATATGTCTAAAGATCTAGTTTTCTATGACAAGTCAAAGCATATTGATATGGACCGACATTTCCTCGAGGAGAAATTAGAGACTAAACAACTTGACAAGTCAAGTTGCTGACATTTTCACTAAAGGGCTTATAAGAAAGCAATTTGACTTCTTAAAGGAGTGTTAGCATTAATGTCTTTTAATGCTCATTCTTATATCTTATTTTTAGTAGTTGGAGGTTATTAGTTCTTATAGTTTATTATTAGGATATTAATTGTTTGGCGCCTTTTGGCCTTCTCTCTTTGGTCGTTTAGTCTTCTTCCGTGTCTATATTAAGAATTGTATTTTTATTAGAGAAATATATGAGAATATTATTTTCTTCTCTCTTCTAAATTTCATAGATAGCAATATGTTTAGAAATTCTTGTCAAAATACTATTTTTTATTTTCTTAACTTCTTGATTTAAGTTCTAGTATAATAGTAATATTTTCAGAAATTCTAGCAGCAAACGTAATAGTTGTTTACATTATTTTGATACATGAATCCTGCAAAATCTGGGCTGTTGACATCAGTTAACAGCTCTGTATTTTGATTTGAGAAAAGAGTTACTCGAAAGAACTAGAACACGAGATATTCCAGCAGAGTTTTAATGTCTACAGCCATATCTAAACACAAGGATAATTTGAAAGGGTATGTTTGTTCTGGTAAGGCAGATATTGCTGGTCCTTTTTTTGGAAAAAAATGAAAAAAAGAAAGATAAATTAGGATAATTTTTTCGTGTACCTAACTAGCTGAGCAGTTGAGAACTTTATTTGAGATTCTAGGATTGTTTGTGTTTACAAATGATTTAAAGAGAAATATCTCAATTATACTTAGAGAAAACAAAAGGGCAATGTAATCTATTTCAGCTTATTAAGTAAAAATTCTTATCTTTTTATCATTCCTTTTAAAATGTTCTCTACCTTGCTTAAGTGACTTAACTGATATTATCTCAAAAATTTTAATGCAGGTATTCATCACAGACTACTTCTTTAAGTCAAACCTGTCTCAGGATTTTTCCTATGCAGATATACAGGTACTGACTTATCAATAAGATCTTCATAACATTATTTTCTGTTTGTCTTTTTCATATTAGAAAAACTAGCGAACAGTGTAGTTGGCTGGAGGATTGAAAGCTGTGATACTTTTCTCAACTTGCCTGATGATATGTATATGTGATTATGTGTGTTTTGTCATTTTTCTTGATTATGCATTTTTTAGGTTATTTTGTTAATTTGAAAAAACTATTCCTTGCAATACATGTTAAATCATGTTTTCATGTATAATTTCTATTTTGGGAAATAAGGAAATTTAGATTGAAAGTTTCCCCCTCAAGTTTTACCCTCAATTGCCAAAATTCATGAGTTGTACCAGTAAATTGAATCTTGTATTTTGGGGCAAGAGTGCTCAGCTGATTGTTGAAAATAGTTTTCATTGCTTGTCTTGCGTGAAAAAAAAAAATAAAATTGCTGCCTATATCAGTACATCTAAATGATACATAACTTCTCGTCTTTGATTTATTATGTTCTTAATTTTTATTATATTGTACTTAAGTAGAAGTTTCAGACTCTTTCTGTTATGCTTCATTTTTCAGGTGGAAGTGAAACTCGATTGCTCTCGAGAAACATCAAAAGACAGCATCCTGTCTAACTTTGTTATAGAAGCTGCATTATATGACACAGGGAGCTGGTACAGCAGTGGTAGGCCAGTCGATTTGCTTTCATCAAATGTGGCTAATATTAAGCTTAATCCGTTTACTCCAAGAGTTGATTTTCCTGGTAACGTGCTTTTGGGAAAACTGGACATGCCAAAGCTTTGGTCTGCTGAGCAGGTGAGGAAACTAACTGTATTTTATTGGGTTTCCTATTCTCTTTTGATTTATGAATCATTGTGAAAGCTGTCTTATTGGCACCAACTTCTTGAATGAGAGAGGAAAACATAATAAAGTTTACTGGTCTGCTAATCATAGGGATGTCAAATGGGATGGGCTAGGGCTTGGGTTATTTGGCCTAGCTAGAAAATGCTAAGGAAGCTTGTTAATGTCTCATTAAACAGATTGAGCAATTGCGCAATTAATAGGAATCCCGGTCTATCTCATTACTTATGCATTTCTCTAGGCGTATGATTGATAAACCTCCTTTTGTGTAAGGGACTCGAACCTTTGGCCTCGTTTGAGATGAAATATGATCATTTTATTATTATATTTTAGTTGATTTTACTAATATAAACATCTGTTAGATTAGATTGACTGAAATCATTATTCATACCATAAATTACTAAAAAGTAAATCAATAGGAGAGGAACTAACAATCCTCCTAATTTCCTTAATATAATAATTATTGTTCATAATATAAAAATATAATAATTATTTTTTGCATATGTAGATGTATAAAATCAAATTGATAGGTGAACTGGGAGGATCCAACCCCAAAGAACTTAAGGTGGAGACCCAAGACCTTTAGAGACCCCACATTGGCCTTCTTTATTTTTCTATAGTGGGTTTTCAAGTTATATACCTTGTGAACCTTACTAGGTTAGCCTTCATAGTGTTCACAATTGTGCTTTTATTTGATACAAATTTGTACCCTGAGAGTACTATATCTTGAAAGCCAGCCCACAAGATTAGAGAGCCCAAAACCTTATAAACCCTATTCCTGGTCTGATGGTTTACTAATTTGCACATTATAGTTTGTTTTCTACCAACTTTGTTATGGACCTTTTACAATTCTGGCTTGCTTTAATATTTATTGTATCTCTATATCCGCCTTATTTGTTGGCATTTGTAAACAGCCTAATCTGTACACACTTGTTGTCGTCCTCAAAGATGCTTCTTCAGGCAATGTAGTTGACTGCGAATCATGCCTTGTTGGCATAAGACAAATATCAAAAGCTTTGAAGCAGCTTCTTGTCAATGGTCATCCTGTTGTTATAAGAGGTGTTAATAGGCACGAACATCATCCACGTGTGGGAAAGATCAACATCGAATCCTGCATGGTTAAGGTTCAATTTTTATCCCTTTCCCCTCTTGGTTATTATCTCTCTCCACTTGCTTACTTGATCTGGAAACTTACTTTAGCTATACTCTTTTGTACTCTTAATGTTGTTCTGTTGACAGGATTTGGTCGTGATGAAGCAAAACAATATAAATGCTGTGAGAAATAGCCATTATCCCCAACATCCCCGCTGGTATGAGTTGTGTGATTTGTTTGGTATGTATATGATAGATGAAGCCAATATTGAGACACATGGCTTTTATTTTTCGCGACACTTGAAGCATCCTGCTTCAGAACCAATTTGGGCTCCTGCAATGATTGATCGTGTCATAGGCATGGTGGAGAGGGACAAAAATCATGCATGCATTATATGCTGGTCCTTGGGGAATGAGGCAGGGTACGGCCCTAATCATTCTGCTTCCGCTGGTAATAGGTCCTCTCTTGTTCAGTGATATGGGTATCAAGTTGGGTGTTTTGGAAGTCTATTTGTTTTGTTCCTTTTTTTTTTTTTTTTTTTTTTTTTTTTTTAAATTTTAATTTAATTAATTAATTTATTTTTTTGGTGATGAGTTCCAATTTGTGCACCTGCTTTGTTGCTTTTGTTTATCCTCCTTTCCATACCTCCCTATCAAACTTCCGTTTTACAAATTATTCAATTTGATTAGGAAAAGTATCATCTTAGATTAGAATATTTGTTCTTAATTAAACTACAGATGCTTGATTTCCAATTTTATTTTTTTTAATTAATTAATTAATTATTTATTTATTTATTTATTTATTTTTAAGTAGACAGGCATTTCTCTTTGTTTTCCAGTATAGACAGACAAATAAAGTTGAGAAATCCCCGTGTGATCCACTCTTCTGTACTTCTAAGCTAATGAGCCAGTATTTTTTTAGGTTGGATTAGAGAAAAAGATCCTTCACGGCTTGTGCACTATGAAGGAGGGGGATCCAGAACATTATCTACCGATATTATTTGTCCAATGTATATGCGCATGTGGGACATGGTGGAGATAGCAAAAGATCCATTGGAGACTCGTCCTTTGATATTGTGCGAGTACGTTACCTGTGTTCTCTTCAATCTTGTTTTCTATATTATATTTTAATTTTTATTCCTCATTTATTCTGTAATGCTCAAATCATAGGTATTCACATGCAATGGGGAATAGTAGCGGGAATCTTCATAAATATTGGGAAGCAATCGATAGCATATTTGGTCTCCAAGGAGGCTTTATTTGGGATTGGACTGACCAGGTTAAGAATCTGTCTTTTGCAAATCCATAACTATACTATTTTATCTAAATTTGAAATTTTTATCTCTCACATCAATGCAATTGACCTTGATTTCCAATAACATTGAAGCATCCTTCATCTACCCTTGAGAGTGTTTGTGGTAGGTTTGCAGGAAAACAAACAAGGTAGATAGAGATGATAGAATAGTTACTTGTAAGAGTGTTTGTGATAGATTTGCAGGAAAAGATGGTAGATAGAGATAATAGAATAGTTACTTGTATTGCAAGATTTGCTAGCAAATATTAAATGAGGTATTCAAGCAGCTCTTGCTCCAGTCTAGGGCTCACTAGTTCACCATGACAAAGCAACTAATGAGCTACCGACCGATTATTTACTATCTATAAATGCATGCTAACAGCCAGTGTAGTATTTATATCATACAAGACAACAGCATTTTATATGTATATATACGAATGCATATCGGCAATCTGTCATATGTACTAGTTTATTTAAAAGAGAAAGAGAATGTATAATTGTCAACTGGTCGGATGAGTATCACAACGATTGATTCACAAATATCGATCTCGTTTCACCAATATAAATGCAACCAATCATTTCGTCTTCTTCCTCTTGCTTTTCTTCTGCTTCCGTGATAAATTTTTTTGTCTCTTGCAGTCGGGTCTTTTGTAAAAACTAACTCTTATACACATATCAACTTCTACTCTTTTCCAGTAACGAAATGAGAGCTGTTTCATTATAACTGCTCTCTAACTGCTCATTATTTAAAATATGATGCACCGCTTCTAGCTCTAACATTCATGGGTCCACATATATTAGAATGAATTAATTCTAATGGAAAATTAGCGCTAGTA
Source organism: Cardiospermum halicacabum (assembly GCA_031304145.1). Classification (NCBI taxonomy): domain Eukaryota; kingdom Viridiplantae; phylum Streptophyta; class Magnoliopsida; order Sapindales; family Sapindaceae; genus Cardiospermum; species Cardiospermum halicacabum. Next base: position 375,985 of record CM062390.1, on the reverse strand, counting down.
GCCTTTCCAAATGATTTTCTAGTGGCTTTGCCTGCTAGACAATAACTACAAGTCGGCAACTCAATCTTATTATAGGATCCTAATGGATTTTTATAGCATGCGTAGAAATGCGTAGAATAATTAAACTTTGTTTGTTAATTATTTGACGAGTGACATTTTTTTATTTATTAATATGTAGTTCTAATATAATGTCATATGCATGTGCATGATATATCTTGTGCATTTGTTTTTTTCACAGATTATGCAGCATTTTTTTTTATTAGTATTAGTATTTAGTTCTAATATAATGTTGTAAGTCCCTCATATAAGAAGACTATCTGTGATATCCATTTTTGATAAGTAAATAGAGAATGCTTTACCTTTTACCAGATTGAATTTCTTGTATGAGTTCCATCATTGTCCCTGCTGTTGCTTCTTCTTTCTCTCATTCTCTTTATTTTCAACCTTTATTTACATATTTGATGGGGGGTGTTATTGAAAGATTTTAAAATTCGCATTCTTCATGTAGGCCTTGTTAAAAGAGAATGCTGATGGCAGTAAACGTTGGGCATATGGAGGAGACTTTGGGGATATCCCTAATGATTTGAATTTTTGCTTGAATGGAATTACCTGGCCTGATAGAACTCCTCATCCTTGTTTACATGGTAATGATGTTTGCAAATATTTACACAGAAAGAACATAGGAACACTGTTTCTAAAGTTCTCAGTTGCATCACAACTGATTGCCTCTGTTATAATCTTCAGAAGTTAAGTATGTTTATCAGCCAATAAAGGTTTCACTAGTCAAACACGCACTTAAGGTACAGACTGGTTCAATTGACTTCCGATGCTTGCATTTTAGTCTGAAATTACTGCTACATTAACAGTAAAAATCATTTTGCAGATAACCAATGCAAATTTTTTTGATACGACACAACAACTTGAGTTTAGCTGGGTTGCTCATGGGGATGGCTATGAGCTTGGATCTGGAATTCTCTCTCTTCCTGTGATAAAACCCCGGAGTAGTTATGATATAGAATATAATGCAAGTCCTTGGTACACTTTGTGGGATTCATCTCCAGCAGAAGAATTGTTTCTGACAATTACTGCTACACTTATGCATTCCACACGTTGGGTTGAGGCTGGTCATATTATTTCTTCCACACAGGTCAAATGGCCAGCCAAAAGAGAGATTGTGCCCCATGTAATTGCTGATTCCCATTCATCTACAGTACAACGTTTGTCTCTGATGATAGTTCTGCATTAGTAACATTGTCATTGGATTGTACTTGCAGGTAATCAAAACTAGTGATGCTACTATTACCCATCAAAGGCTTGGGGATACACTTGAAATCAGTCATCAAAATATGTGGGACATCAAGTTTAACTTCCGGACAGGAGCTCTTGAAAGCTGGAAGGTAGTTTATATGATTAGTTATTAAGCATCGGATAACCTCGCAAGAAAAGTGGTTGAGATTACTTTTCTAATAAATTTAGATCTGCTTATGTGTTTATATACTTATATATACTTGAATTCTCCAATTATTTTTTGAAGCATGCCTTCTCACAAGTTTCTTTGTTGAGCACAAAATTCTTTCTTGGGAGATTTCCAAAAATCAACCGCAGGTTTGAAAAATTAACCAAAAACCTACAGCTTTTTCATTTTTGGCCAAAAACCAACATTCTCACAGATTCCATCCATTTCACTGTTCATCCGTCATTTGATGAACAGTAACCAGGGGTATTTTTGTAATTTTCGATTTTTTAAAAATAATTTTTTAATTTTCTTTTGCTTTATAATTATTTTTTATTTTTAAAAAAATTAAAATTACCAAAATGCCCCTGATTACTGTTCATCAACTAACGGATGAACAGTAAAATGGATGGAAACTGTTAGAATGTTGGTTTTTAGCCAAAAATGAAAAAGTTGTAGGTTTTTGGCTAATTTTTCAAACCTGCGGTTGGTTTTTGGAAATAACCCTTCTTTCTTTTACATCTACTGTTTGAATGAACTGTTTATGTGTAGGTTCATGGAGTTCCTGTGATCAGCAAAGGCATAATGCCATGCTTCTGGAGAGCCCCTATCGATAATGATAAGGGCGGAGAAGAAAGTAGTTACCTTTCTAGGTGGAAAGCTGCTAACATGGACAGAGTTGTTTTTGCTGCAAAGAGTTGTTCCATACTGAATATAACAGATCATCTTGTGAAGGTAGCAGTGGTTTACCTAGGTGTTCCTCTAGGTTCCGAAGTTTCTGGCTCTGAATTGGAAAAGCAAACTGCTTTATTTGAAGTTGACATGATTTATACAATATATGGTTCTGGAGACGTCATTATAGAATGCAATGTAAGACCATGTTCTACTCTACCACCCTTGCCTCGTGTGGGAGTAGAGTTCCAATTGGAGAAGTCATTGGAGAGGATTATGTGGTATGGAAAAGGACCATTTGAATGTTATCCAGATAGAAAAGCAGCAGCTCAGGTTGGAGTCTATGATCAGTTGGTGAAGGACATGCATGTACCTTATGTTGTTCCCGGTGAAAGCGGAGGGCGAGCAGATGTTAGATGGGTGACATTTCAGAATAATGACGGAGTTGGGATTTATGCTTCAATTTATGGCAACTCCCCACCCATGCAAATGAGTGCAAGTTACTACTCCACTGCAGAGCTTGAGCGGGCAAGACACAATGACGACCTGGTAAAAGGAGAAAACATTGAGGTACTGTCATATCCATCTTCCTTATTTTCTTTGCATCAACTATTAGAAACAAATTTATTCAAATAAAATGTTGTAGATTCAACTGCGTTGTTGTGGCAAGACATGCATATTGTCTTTGAAGCGAAAACAATCTTTCTTAGAATGGTATTTTTGCAGGTGCATCTTGACCACAGACATATGGGTGTGGGTGGAGATGATAGCTGGTCGCCATGCGTCCACAATGAGTATCTGGTTCCTCCAGTGCCATATTCCTTCTCTATGAGGTTCAGTCCATTGACTGCATCCACCTCTGGTCATGACATCTACAAATCCCAACTTAACCATTGAGTGCAGTATGGTTCAATGAAGGATTAATTTGTCTGTGACTGTATCTACCTACACAAAAGTAACTTTCTTTGAGGAGATTGTGCTATTGGTGACACAATGGGGTAGCTGCTTCTGCTGCTATAATAATGAGCACCCAGTTATGTTAATTTTTAGCCCTCATCTTTGGATATGTTTTTAGACATTTGAGTTATTGAGTATCATCAACTCTTACTGCGAGTTAGCTGTTGGATATGTTTAGACATTTGAGTTATGATAATTTCAGGGAAGCCCTGATTTCCACTTTATTATGATTTTTGTTGTGTTAATATAATTTTCGTTTGGAACTGTCATTTTCTTTGCTGCAGATTTTGTTTTGAATTGCAAGAGTAGTACTTTGAAAATTAAAATAAAAATAAAAAATTCAAATAAAAAAATTAAATTTTATATATATATATATATATATAATGGGCCTATTTTTAAAATTTTATCGAATAAATCTTTCAATTCTGACCTTTTAATATATTTTAAAATCGGATAAGATTCATTTTAGATCTTCTCGGTTATATTATTTTATTTTGTAAATCAGTATTTTATTTATATTTTATTATATTATAGTTAAAATTTTATATTTTAATTTATATTATTAAATTTCAGAACATAAAATAGAATAATATTTGATATTTTTAATTTATAATATTATGTAGTTATGCAAATTAATGTTATAGCAAACTAATAAAAGATAATTTTAAAATATATATTTTATTTTAAATTTATAAAA
>CM062390.1:0-366584 GCA_031304145.1 Cardiospermum halicacabum | reverse complement strand
AAATAGTAGATAGAACTTATTAGATACCATTGGATTTTCGAATTGAAACTGACATTTTTCAATATTAATAATTATAGAATTTAAAATATTATAACTATCAAGCATTTTTTAAACCATCAATCATTATTTTTTGTTAAATAATTTTTTTTTTTTAAATAAATATATAGATAGATGGATGATAGGAATATATAATTAACGGCTACCCATATAATAATTAAATAATAATAATGGCGTAATAAATAAAAGCAGTAATTATTTAAGATGTTCGAGAAAAGGGGTATTAAAGTAAAAATATGCTGTAGTTTAATTTGATATAGATTAACCGCGCAGCGAATTTCCATAAAACCGCGCGGCTTATGCAGCGTCAGTGAGATGGTGGAAAGTCGGTAAGAGCATGAAGCTGTACACTCTAATATCAGCGACCATAGTCCTCGCTATTTCCCTCTTCTCCTTTCCTCTACTCAATCACTGTATGTAACTAAGCACTGCATAAAACACACACGCACTCTTCAATTTCTCAGACTCACTGATTTTGTCTTTCTGTGGCAGATTGGTTCTATTCAACGCGACCTCTACAAGCAGACTTAATTTTGACCAATGCTGTTATATTCACCAGCGATGATTCACTTCCTTTTGCAGACTCCATGGCCGTTCATAATGGCATGGTTCTCCGCCTTGGCAATCTCTCTGCTCTTCAGGTTCTCCATTTTGTTCCTTTTAACCTAATTACCTTGGATTTTCGTTTAGGTATTTTTGTTTTTTTATTTAATGTTACTTCACACTTTCACAGGACTTGACTGGTATTGGAACGAAATTGTTGAATCTTGATGGAAAAATTGTACTTCCTGGATTTATTGATTCTCACGTACATTTTATTCCTGGAGGACTCCAGGTTAGGTTTCCAATTCCCACGTTTTCAGTTGAGCTTGATAGTAATTAGACGATGTTGGAATCGAATAGTATGATTAGTAGACCTGGTTTTTGAATTATTAATATCACGTTTAAAATTGATATCCCGATGATGATTTTATGTCTTTGAACCATTTATGTTGTGCTATTTCTCAACAAAATTTTATATTTATATATATATAGACACACGTTGTTGCTAATATTGTTAATAATCCTTTTTAAAGGATTGTTTCTTTAATTTTATTTGTTATTCAGTACATTCTTATCTCGTAGCAGTATTCAATGTTTTTGCTGTCTTACTATGTATTAATAAAGTAGAGCTTTTTGCCCATGGTATACAGATGGGGCGCCTGGATTTATTTGGTGTTAATCATAAGGATGAATTTGTGAGAAGGGTCAAAGAAGCTGTGAAAAGTAATCTTATGCTTTTTTGTATTTGTAATATGGACTTCATGGCCCATTTATATTTTTGTGCCCAAATCGGAATGGATCAGTTTTCTGTTTAGTATATATAATGGTCACCCAAGTTTATGTAGCTAATATTTTCAGATGCAAAAGAGGGTACCTGGATTTTGGGTGGTGGATGGAATAATGATCTATGGGGAGGAGAAATGCCGCTTGCATCTTGGATTGATGATTTCACTCCTGAAAATCCGGTGAGTTGTAATGTGGTATTACACGTAGAAAGTGAGAATTCAAAATGTTAAGCGCCTGTTATAAGATTACTTGTAGGTTTGGCTGTCAAGGACTGATGGTCATAAAGGGTTGGCTAATTCAGTGGCACTTCAACTGGCTCATATTACTGGTTCATCAGAAGATCCCATTGGCGGAACTATTATGAAAACACCAGGAGGAGGTAATTTGAGGTTTATGGATATTTTGAAATGATTCAGCTGGCTGGATTACATGATATACATAGTTGTGAAGGCTTGTTGGTGATGAAAGTTTTAGTTATGTGTAGTGAGAAATCTCATCAATATATGTCAAAAGGAACTATAGCTGTAAACACGTGACTTAAGTGAACGAAAAAGGAGAATTTGAATGTCAGGGCCTTTGGAGCAGCATAACTTTCATCCTCTTATGATTTACACTTTTATATTTATATATATACTCTTCATTTCTCCCTCCTCAACCAATTCTCCATTTAAATGTTAGTCGTGATGCAATTGTAGAACGGTTCTAATATATGAGAACTCGACGTGAACAATTGTAGATGTTTATTTATTTATTAATGTATGTTTCTAATTGTGCTATCCATCCCTCCAGATCCTGGCTCCACCCATATATCAAAATAAAAGAAAGAGCTATCAAAGTGTTTTTGGAGCTTCTAGTTGACAGATCCTGTTGATTTGATTTAGTAACCCTTTTATTTATTTATTTTTATAATTAGTTGACTTTACCTTTAAGGATTTGATTATCTCATATTAAATTTAGTTGCGAAGTAAAGTTTCAATAAAATTAACATCGTAGACTCCTTAGCATGTGTTGATGCTTGCAAACAGTTACTTTTTATAGGTATCTTATAATTTGGTATGAGTTTAACAAAGGAAGTGTCAGGAATTAGGTATTAGGAATACAATGGATGTTTTATCTGTTTAAATGTGATAGTGTAAAAATATTTGCTGGTCAATTAGTTTAGCTGTCTAGGTGCTTCTCCTTCCTACTTAACAGTTGCACTTATGCAGAACCCACTGGAATTCTTATCGATGCTGCTATGGAACTTATTACACCCTTGATTCCTAAGGTGTCTGTGGATGAAAGGAGGAAAGCATTGCTTAGAGCTAACAGTTTTGCCTTGACGAGGGGAGTGACCACTGTTGTTGACTTTGGAAGATATTTTCCTGGGGAAGCTGTACAGAATTCATGGGAAGATTTTTCAGGTCATAGTCATCATGCCATTGTGTTTTTGCGTTTTTCTTTCTTTAACATTTTTAAATTTTTATTTTTTTATCTTATCTATCTTTTCAAATGTGTTTAATGGTATGGTGATAATAGAATATAAAGCTTAACAAATAGATTCCCTGTACAAATGTCTGATATTGATTATATGATTGAAATGAAATGAATTTGTTTCACCAAATTATCTTGATCTTGCATGTTGAATTTTTCATAATCCCATGCAAATTTATGAAGAACTCAGCCTGAACTTCAAGTTACAGCAGAATGAGAATATAATGAAGTTAAATATTCAGGGGATATCAAACTTGCATCGGTTATGTGAATATGTTGACGAATCTAATTGAATGTGTTATTTTTGTGATCTAAATTTCATCTTGCATCTTTAACACAACCTATGGCTTAGTGATATTGCTTTTGGATGATAATTGACTTCAGGATTATTTTCTTTTCTGGCAGATGTCTACCAATGGGCTGTTTCATCTGCAAAGATTCAGATCAGGGTTTGCTTGTTTTTTCCAATAGAAACCTGGTCCCGTTTAGCTGTATGATCTTCAATGTTTCAATCAAGCTTCTTTGTTGATCTATTTGCATCAATTTCTGTTAAGTTATCATCTATAGCTCGCAAATTTTGTATTCAAAGTGATTTATAGAACATGGCAGATTAGTCTTAGGACCTTTAGATAAAATATTAGTGCTATTTACAAACGATGCTCATTTACACCATGCTTGAAGACAAGTTTTTGTCATGGTTACTGTATATGGATTTTTTCTGGATTCATTATTGTACTGGCACTTGGATTAGGCGATCATACTCCAACAGAACTTATGTAGTGTTGGTGGCCTAATTTGTATTAGTAGTTTTAGCCATTCTGCCTTGACCCGTTTCTGTGGTTACTGTTACTCCATATGTCCAGCAGTGCATAATAGTTCAAAAAATACTTCTCTTGTTAGTCTAATATGGTTGATTTTTATGTATGCTTATCATCATCTCTGGTATGCTGAACTCTGATAGTATATATTTTTCTAGCCAGGATCTTATCAAGAAAACAGGCCGTGCTCTGAGCGACAGGGTTTACTTGGGTGGCGTGAAGGCTTTTGTTGATGGTTCCTTAGGTTCAAATAGTGCACTCTTTTATGAGGTGAGATGAAATGACTATTTATTCACACACCAACTGTTGTACTATGATGTATTCAATCGACAATTTAATTTACCGCTGGAAGGCTGTCTTTAATTTAAGTTGGGAAATGAATTCAAGCATTTTATTCCAAATTATAGTTATTATTATTATTATTATTCCTTATAATTTATAATTCTATAACTTGTTTGTGTCTCTATTATGTCTAAGCATGATTTTTTCCCCCTTCTGTAGCCATACCTTCATGAGCCGCATAATTATGGCCTACAAGTCATGGAAACTGAAAGTCTTTTGAACATGACCATTGCATCCAGTGAATCTGGGCTTCAGGTACTTTCCTCTCTATCACTACCTGTAGACAACTGAATAGATGTGTGTGAATAATAATGGCTTTTGTTTTAATCTATTTTGCAGGTGGCTGTTCACGCTATAGGTGATAGAGCAAACGATCTGGTCCTTGATATTTATACATCCATTGTTACATCTGGAAACAGAGACCAAAGGTTTAGGGTAAGTGTAATGTTACTAGATGAAAAAGTTTTGTTATTCTTTGTTGTCTTAAATGACTGGTCTTTTTGCTTGCACTCATTGTGTTTATGCAACATAGATATCTTAAATGGAACAAAACATTTCAGATTGAACATGCCCAACATTTGGCTCCTGGAGCTGTAGCACGACTTGGTGACGCAGGAATATTTGCTTCAATGCAGGTTTCTGTTGCGATTTCCTTTCAATCTGTCATCCATTGACATATGACTGGCTTTCCACTGCTAGTGAATACTTGCCTTCAAACTGTTATTGGTGGTATTATTTTTTTTGTTCTTGTAGTAGTACATAAATTTGAGGTATTGGAAAGAGCCACTGCTGGCTTGAAAACCTCAATCTCATGGGATCATCATGTGCTCAGCCATGAGTCCAATTAATTGACCCCAGGTTATACAATCACTCCGTTCATTTAAAATGGAAATGAAAGGTTTGGATTGGTTCATCTTTCTCATGTAATAAGGCTACCTTCTCTCACCTTGTTTTCTCTATCACCTTATATATATTGGTGTCCACCATTTGTTTAGGAAAACTTGGAAACTAGTATGAATGTCTTTCCTCTTCTCCAAAAGAATAAGACAACTTAAAATGCTTTTGATTCCCAGTTTTATGCTTAGCTTGTGTTTTATGGATTGATTTTACTCAGCTTTATAATCATGTTACAAAGCTTATTAGTTTTAGACCATCTTATTCTGCAGTTTGACATTGATTGTCCTTCTCCTCAAGCATGATTTTCTACTTTATTGTGGGTTATTACTTGGCTTTTTAGGATTAATAAAGCTTTCAAATGTAACAGCCACAGCACATGTTAAGTGATGCTGATTCTGCAATACAAAAACTTGGAATGGAAAGGGCACAGAAAGGTTCTTATCTCTTTCAGTCTCTTCTGGCTAGCAATGCACAGTTGGTGCTAGGATCTGATTGGCCTGTAAGTATAATTTTTCATAACCAATTTGTTTTTAGTTTAAATACTTATATTGTGCAATCACTGGCCCCTATTGTTTCTGAAGGTTGTGGATCTCAATCCCATAGAAGCTTTGAGAGCTGCAATGAAAAGAATACCTTTTGGCTGGGACAGTGCATGGATCCCATCAGAGCGAATTTCATTATCTGATGCAGTGATTGCGTATGTGATGTTTTAGAAGTTATTATCTTTATTGTGATGTTTTTCATATTACGTGCATCAAATTTACCTGCCTTCTGTGATTTTTTTTCATCTATTTGTGACTTTGTACAAGTCTTGGAATCCTTCAGTCTTGGAGAAGCTATCAGATTTTTCTAAATACTTTCTCCATGACAGGCACACACTTACAGCAGCTCGTGCATGTTTTCTTGAAAATGAGGTAGGATCGTTGTCTCCTGGGAAACTGGCCGATTTTGTAGTACTGTCTAGTACTTCATGGGAGGACTTGGCTACTGAAGGGTCTGCAACTATTGAGGCAACATATGTGTCGGGTGTACAGGCCTATCCTTGAAGGTTAGTAATAATGTTCAATGGGGTACAGTACAATCATGTCCTCGATCTTGTATTGTAATAATGTGTTAGGATTAAAACTGCTCCTAAGGTGTATATATTATGCTAAGTGATTGTAAATTTTAATATGATATAGCATGGGTAAAATAAATAATAATGTCATCTGAATGGAATAGCATATAATAATGCAATTAGCCAATAATTGACAGCTTTACACATCTGATGTATAACCAAGGAAAAAAAGAGAGTAAAATAAATAAATAAATCTACTTAAAGCAGCCAAGGAAACAAAAGGAGAGTAAAATAAATAAATAAATCTACTCGGTCTTGCTTAGGCTATCTAGATTAAGATTTGTTTTTCTTCAATATATTGGTGGCTTTATTGGTGGCTTTATTTTCCTCTAACATACTTGGTCTTGCTTAGGCTATCTTGTTAAGGTTTGTTTTTCTTCAATGGACTGGTGACTTTAATTTCCTCCAATATCTTTGGTGATTCAGTTTCCTTCCTCCAACATCTTGACGGTGGTGTTCATTTTTGTGGTTTGAACGTTGCGTTGAATTCTGCATAGCACATAACTTTGTACCTGAAACAAAATAGTATAAAGGGTTTAGCGTGACTGGTTTGGTCTACAAATTAGTTTGGTTTTAAAATTAGGTACCTTTTTTCTAATATTATTGTTCATTGCAGCAGCTGGAATTAATATCGGATCAATCCTGAATTCCTTTACCATCCAAGGGCTTTTCTTCCCAATTAGGGATTGTCCCCAATGAAAAATTAAAGTTCTTTTTGTCCCAACAATTAAACCGTCATGTAGGATGTTGGTAGCTTTACCAGTAGCCTTCCAGTAACCATTCTGTGTTCTTATTGCCAAATCATTAGGTTGTGTTTCTTCTAATTCGCTGAAGAAATATGCTTCATTGGGTCTCCCGTACTTGAAGTTATCTATAGAATAAATTCATAATGCTAATAAGTCATAATGCTAATAGTTTTGTCATGCATTGTACCATGAATCTGCATTAAAACTAGCATGTAATGTAAGTGCAACCAAATTTAAATTTCTTTAAATCTGTTTCTAATAATCAACTAATAGTGGAAGACATCATCTATTCTATAGGACTGTGGAGACTAAAGCTGATGTAGCCTAGCTCTATTAAAAAGTATGAATGATCCTAGGTCTCTTGATAATGAAAGAAAGAAGTTACCTATAGGAAGTTGATGAGGCTCGTATTGGTAGAGATGGAGAGTTGGTATGATATTAGCAGGTAACCTGTGGTTCAAAATCTTATTTGCTAAATAATGTATTAGCAACTCATGATCTCTTGGCGCAAATCGGTAGCCTTTAGGCAGAAACAGTTGTTCTAAATTCTGATCAGCTGCTACTGCAAGAGAAAATACCGCCATCCTTCTGCTTTTGTCTTGTCTTTTGTGGTGTTGTTTGTGAAGGAGGATGGACACTTCTTTTATAGTGTTGGGATTCGCCGTCTTTGAGAAGAAATCGAAATAAATAGCTTATAATAAACGTTGGTTCCCTTACTACTCGAAGAGGGAAAATTTATTGCAATTGAAAGCAAAATATATTATTTTATTATAATTTAATGAAAATTTTATTCCAATTGAAATCAAAATATATTAATTTATTAGTATAATTTAATGATGGAAGAAGTTTTGTTTTTTTAGTTTTTCCTTTTAAGTCTTCCGTCTGAGTTTTGGTTTGGACACGAAAAAAATCATATATTTTGCCAAAGTTTGTATGTAAATAGAATCTTTTGTTTTTCCTGCTTATTGTTCAAGGAATTTTCCCTTTTTTGGTTGTCTTCCTTACTCTCCTATTAAATTTGATTCTTAATGCAAGTCCACTATTACCAGTAACATAAATATGACCATGTACAGATTTATTTTTCCTATTATTGTTCTATTGTTTAAAATTAGATTTTATTCTATAGCATCTCCGATAGCACCTCAATTAAGAATTTCTCTACCGCCACTTTAGTGTTATAGAGAATTTTTTTTAAAAATTAATCTCCAGTAATTGATTCTACTTTCAATGTGAATGTAAAGTTGACGTGACATATTTTATTATTCACGCCGATTGCTAGTTGTGAAGGGTTGAATTATAGACAACTCATCTAAATAAATATTATTATATTATTTTATTAAATTTATCTTATCATATCTCTCTAATGTTAGAGGTTTAATTTAATTAAAATTCTTATAATTATAAAAATAGAAAAAAAAAAATTAGACGGTGACTACTGCATCGTTATTTTTAATAGACGTCTATTTCTAAATGTTAAGCCACAGTATTATTCACATATTGTATTTTATACGATCACACTATCTCATATCCATATTCTAATATTTTATACGATCACATCATCTCATATCCATATTCTAGTATTTTATACGATCACATCATCTCATTTCCATATTCTATTAGATATGCTCTTAGGCTGTACATGGGAATGTGATTTTAGGTTTTTTTTTATATATTAAAATTTTAAAAAATAAAAAATAGGATTGCTAAATAATTGGAGGAAAATCAAATATCTTTCAACTTTTAAATTTAATTAATAATTATTATATCTAAATATTATATCTTTTATTATTTTTAAATTCTTATTTTATTGTAATAACTATTATTTTAATATATGATTGACTTTACATTAATTATTTTTTATTTTATTAATTTAATTTTTATTTTATTTAATTTTTATTTTCATAATAATAATAATAATTAGTGTTAGATTACATACCTGTTGAGGTTCCATCAGAGTAGTTACAATGTTAAAATCTCTAATTTAAAATTTAATTAATCGTCACCCACTCACATATTATCTGTTTTGATTTGGAGCATTATAAATATAATTATTTAAAGAATTTATTTTTAAGTTCTAAGAGCATCTCCAATGGAACGTGGGCGTCAGATGATGTGGCCGTGTAAATTAGAAATCGTGAATGATGGGGTGGCAAAATTTTTATTGATAAACAGTATAGTTTAAAAATAGTTATACAGTGGTCACCGTCTATCCCTATTTCTTTTTTAATTTTAATAGAAATTTAATTAAAACTAAACTCTTCTGTTGTAACAAAAAGAATTTGAAACACATTAAAAATCTAATTAAATAATATTAAAAAGCTGAGTCAGCATCTCTATTTGACCGTCTAAAATAGAAGTTCTAATAGACGATGTCTAATTTAAAATTTGTCACGTCAGCTAGACATTCAAAATAGACAGTACCATTGGAGCTCTATTTTTTAAAATATGCTGACGTGGGCGTGGAGAAATTGCAAATAGACATTTCACTGGAGATGCTCTAAAGTGTTTGATAAATATATTAAATAAATTTAATAATAACACCAATTGTTTAATGGTTTTGCTATGCATCGCTGTTACGTAGAGGAAATATATTAAAAAAAAATTAATACTAACATTTTTTAAAAATAAAACTTTAGAAGAAAATCTTGAAGAATGACGATAAAAAAATATACTTATTTTTTTTACTTATATTAATATATTTATATTCTAAATTATATCCTAATTAAAAAAGAAATCAAATTATAATAAAATAAAAATTAAATTAAATTAAAATTTGAAGAGAAGAAGAAAATAAAATTATAATATAAAAGTAATAGAATAAAATATAAATGTAAAAAATAGAAATAAAAATATAAAATAAAATAAAAAGACAACCATAAATAAATGATAAATATAAACTTATTTAATATTTAAATTTTAAATTATATAAAACGCTATTTTTGGACTACGATGTGGTATTAAAAAATAAAAATTAAAAAAATAAAAATTGGCACGTGGTATTTATGCTTAAAAAATATGGTTGGATTAAGTCATTTATCAAAGAGCAGTGATATTTCCACCCCTGAAATTTGCATGGACATCCCGGGTCTCAATTCATTTTCCAAAATTTCCTCTCTCCCTATTAAATATTGTAATAATTATATACTTAATAATCAATTTAAGTATCCAAATTATATTAATTATTATTTTTATATAATTTTTAAATATATAAATAAATAATTTATTATAATATATATTTATTTTTAAATTATAATATATTTATATAAAATTATTATAATCTATTTTATTATTTTAATAAATAGATAAATATTTTTATTTTATTAATTAATTAATTTTGTTATATTGATAAAATATTTTTAGAAATATTTTTTGTTAATATACTTACAAAACAATATAAAATCTGTGTCTTTCTTTTTTAAAAAAAAAAATAAATAAATAATTGAAGGATATATTTGACATTTTTGGGGTGCACTACCAATTGATTGGGATGGTAATATCATTCCTCTTTATCACATGACCGACTGGGCCTGTCTTTCAGGACAATTGTTTGCCCATTTTGGAAAGAAATAAGTGGCCCAGCCCATGATGGAATTATGTAGCCCATCATGAAAACCAAATCCGTCTCTCGTCTTATCACAAGGAAAGGAAGTCTGTTTTGTTTAATTTTAATAGTTTTAGGTGAATAATTAAAACCAGTAGATATTATGAAATGAGAAAGAAGAAGGAAGGCATTTGAATAGACATAGATTGTTGTGATGATGAAAATGGAAAAGCAGAGAAACAGACAGCTTTTTGAATTGTGTGTGCCTGCAAAGCCGCCTTAAATCTGCATCTGCAGGTGAGGTTGGGTTGTCAATCAGGTCAGTAATTAATTTGGGCAAGTAAGCTGCCTCCGATTTGTTCATTTTTACTGCTCTGCATCGCATCACAAAACTGCTTTTTCAACTTTTCCCTTTGAAACTTATCTTTCATTACTCTTGCCCTGCTCCTCCCTAGGCAATTTCGTCTAACAAAGATTGCACATTTGGTTGGAATCATGACCAGGGATGGAGCTAGCCCAAAGAGGTTAGGGGGGCGAAATATAAGATAAATTATTTATGGGGTGCGCGGCAGCGCCCCGCGGTACGGTATAATATATTTTTAGTAAATTTTTAAAAAATATTTCCTCCGTTTTTTTTTAATTGTTACACTTATTATTCAAATACTATTCATCAATCCTTATTTATAAGAAAAGAATATAGTCAAGTGTGATCTTATTTTGTTCGTCTTAACGTCTATATTTTAAATATAAAATTTTCACAATTTTTAATTATATAATTAAAAATATTTACCGTTAAAGTTAAGCATGGAAAACTGTATATATGAAAGTATAGCGATTTTAAAAAATGGAAGCATGGAAAACTGTATATATGAAAGTATAGCGATTTTAAAAAATGGAGGAAGTAGGATATAAGTATTATCTTAATTAATGCTATGCTATTTGAAATTATAATTTTTTTAAAAAAAATATATATAAATTTTTTACAGTTTAAATATAAAATTTAATTTTTTTTATATCAAATACTATTAAAAGTTTAAAATTAGTTAGAAAAGGGATTACAAAACTCTTTTATAGGATTAAATGTAAATTTGTTAATATATGGAATTGGCAGATAATATATATTTATTATATAATTTATAATTTATTATGTTTATTTAATAATTTTTAAATTTATAAAATTTAATAATATTTTATAAGTGATTTTGAAATAATTTTTAATTAATTAATTTTTAAATTTATAAATTTTAATAACATAATACTAAAAATAAAAATATAAAAAAGTAATTGAAAATATAAAATATATTATATCTATGAAATGGAATTTTTTTAAAAATAAAATAAAATAAAGAATAAAAGGATTTATTAAAAATGTTATTATCAGGATTTGAACCACTCACATTTGAGAGTGGAAAGACATAACCACCAAGTCAAAGAAAATTTTACTACCATTATTTGTATATAAATATATTTATATCTTGAGCCTTGGGGGGCCATGGCACCCACACGCCCCCCCTTGGCTCCGTCTCTGATCATGACACTCTTTTTCTAAAATATTAATTTTAAGTATTTTAAAGCATATAAATGTTTGATATATAATTGTATTTATAATTTGAATTTGGTATTAATATATTATATAATTCGAAATAGTTTTTTTTTAAAAATTAATTTAAATATTATATTCATAAATTTTAACATTTTAATTATATTGTAATTAAAGTATTAGATGAATTATATTTTATTTGATGTCAATGTGTTTATTTATTAATATATTAAAAAATTATATTTATTCAATTTAATTATTAAAAGAATAGGATGAATGGTTATATTGGGCAGAGTATTGCTACAATACTTTCATTCATTCGAATTTTAAAACTATGCCATTTATAGAGTGGTTTGTGGCTGAGATCCGCTGCAACTTATTATTATGGCGATTGGAAAGTGCTGACGGGTGAATTCAGATGACAAACTTTTAATGTAAAGAGATCCTTGCTTGTCCAAACTATAACAATACATCAGATTGAGTTTTTCAAAAGGTCGATACGGCTAATGGAACAAATCATCATAAAAAAAAATTAGGAACGTTGCCTATGAATTACAACTTCTGAATTCTGCCAAGATCCATCCGATATTCCATTACTTACAACTAAAAGCATCCATAGATGACCATCAACCTATTTTTTAATGGTCTGATAAATTAAGTGTTGATATGTAACTTGAACCAGTTAAGGTATTAAATGTTCATTCAAATTCTAAGGGATAAGATTCTTATTTATTAAAAACACGATTTGAAGCATAAGTAACCTCGCAGCCAACATAGAGACTATTTTTTCAATTTTCACATTGCGAACAAGATGAATCTAAAGGATGAGAGTATTAATATGATTTGGAAAAGAAAAAAATTCAAGACTAATACTAGAGAAAGAAAAGTTTGTCAGTTGGATTATTTACATTTAATTACTATTGCCAGTGATAATTAGAAGTAAGAGAGATGAGAAATTTGTTAAGCAAGCAAATGTGAGAATTGAAAAAAAAAAAGTGTTTTTTGTTAAGCAAGCAAATGTGAGAATTGAAAAAAAAAAGTGTTTTTTTTTCTGAGTAAGTTAATAAATTTAGAGCACAGGTGTGTGGTGTAAGTTTTCTCATATTTGTTTATCTATTTAATGTATAGTCTTTTATTAAAGAAAAGATAGTGTTTTTACAAGAAAAATGTATTGCTAAGTGAATTATTCAAAAGGGAAAATATTTTTGAAAGTGTTCATAAATATTATATCAACTAATATTTAAAATCAAATATTAAATAAAAAAGTAAAACTTTATAAAAATATTTTATAATACAAAATTTAAACCAATAATTTTAAAATCCGAGTTGTATCCATGTCCCCTCCTATCTTTTACTATTTTAGAGCTTTCATTTAGTTATAAAATTTGAAAAAAGAAAGTACATATAATAAATTGAGAACAAACAACAATGGATTAGTTGTAGTATGATTATGTCCTTAGTTTTGTTGATGTGTTCTGTAAATTTAGTACACTACAACCAGATCGCATTATATATACATATATAAAGAGTTCACTCATACACAAAACAAAAATAAATAATAATAATAATAATAATAAAACTACTATTGAAATCTGTTCATTCACTCACAGAAAAGTTTTTCTTTCTTGGTGATTCGAGTTCCCCAAAAACACTCTAATCAAACAAGTACATACAACACAGGAATTCTAGTGTAGTCAATGCAATGTATCTGATTTGAATATTTTTCCATAAAGAAAAAAACATATGTCAAATTTTGGTCACATCTTCCACAAGTAAAACATCCCTTTCTTCCGAGGTTAGTGTAGGATGATCATTTCCATAAGCAGTTATGTTGTTCACCTAATCTTTCACTTGAACCTCACTCAAATATCTATCTACATCCTCCTTCTAGTCCAAATTATTCTAACCCAATTATGATTGCCTTGTTCATTTCTCCTATGAGTCAAGCTTTCGATCCCATTGTTAGAATTTATTTATTAGGTAAAAACTCCACAATTCAATGTAAAAATGTTTAGAATTTGTCTCTATTTCTTGAAAGCATTGATGGTAGAAGGAGACCATAATAAAACCCAAGTGTCGGAGGTGATCTCATCATCCCAAATTCTGCCTATATATTTCATGACACTCATAAATCCTATGTTTCTTTATTGTCTCCCCTCACGTATGCTCATGATGCAGACCTTAGCTTCCATGCCTATTTTCTATACAACATCTCACTTTCTTATGAATATAGTACCATTAGTGTTATCCTAACTTAAACTGTGATAGAGTTTGCTAAGAATGATGGACCAAAATAACAATAAACTGACAATTTAGATTTAAATGGTGAGAATACTAATTTTCTATTAATATAAGAACATTTTCAGTTGACGGTAATAATAACACTAGAAGAATAGCCGAAGGAATTAGGTATGTTTTGTAGTTAATTGTGTGCAACTCTAATGATGATGATTAATGATGATAAGAAACATGAGCACCGATTTATGTCCGAAATTGAAACAGGACTTACTTTTTAACATCTAATCCAACCAAATGCATTTGCGGGACCCAACCAAGATTATGTTATGTTCTTTCATCAAATACAACATGTTTATGATTTATTTTTGTATAAATTATCTGTTTATTTTGACCCTCCTGTTGAATAAGACCAGACCAGGCTGCACGATTGTCATTGGCGAAGACGTGTTATGCATTTTAGATTATTTTATTCCATAAACTAATTACATTTCCACATTTGCCCTTCATTTCTTCGTCGTCATCATCTTGTAATTTAATGTTCTATGGTCTGGTTTATTGCATATGCTATGCTATGTTATATACATATATGGTATATATAGCTTGACTTGTAATGTAAAGAAATGATGAGATGAGATGAGAAGATTAATAAGAAAGGTGATTAATTAGTGGTGGAGGGTATTTGTTAGAAGAATAGAAGTTGAAAAGAAAAGGGTCTAAAAATGGCATAATTCAAAATAATGCTCTTCTCCTTCCAACTGTTGGGGTTGCTAGTCATTTTAGGAGCCAAATTCGGAAGCAGAGTAAAAATGTCATTCATTTCCAGCCAAACAAAGAAGAGAAAATAAGCCTCTCGTTCGCAACCAGAAGAAGAAACAAAGTAGAAGAAGATTACCCAGAAAAAAAAAAGGTTTCAGTCAGGCAACAAACAAATTCCACTTTGGCTTTTGTTTTTGTGTTTTTTTTTCTACTTCAATTCTCCAAAGCTTTCATTTTTCTTTTCTTTTTTGAAAATCTGAAACACCCCACTAGAGATAAAAAGCAGATTGATGCAAAGAAATAAAGTGATTTAATTTGTTTGTTTTTGCTGGTTTTTAATGATTCCTCCATTTGTGAGAGAAGGAAAGGCAGGTTCTTTATCGGATAGTGTACATTGAAGGGTTTAAAGATATAAACTTTGTTTTTGGTGGTTAGATTTGATTTGATGGTTCCCTCCACGAAAAGATGTGTTTTTTGTTGTTGTGAACTTTGATTTATGCAGAGATGGGTGGGTAGATGAGACTGAGCAGAGACTGGAATTGGAGAAATAAAGAAGAGAACAATGTCTGTAGCGCATGTTGATGATGATGATTTAGGGTGTGGTGAGCCCCACCATGGAGAGAAGAGCTATGCCAATGGTGACTTCTACACAGGCCAGTTATTGAATGACCTTCCTCATGGTCAAGGGAAGTATTTATGGACTGATGGTTGTATGTATTTAGGTGAATGGTACAAAGGGAAGACAAAGGGGAAAGGTAAATTCAGCTGGCCTTCTGGTGCCACATATGAGGGTGATTTCAAAGGTGGTTATATGGATGGTAAGGGGACTTACATTGGTTCTTCTGGAGACACCTACAAAGGTTTCTGGGTTATGAATTTGAAAAATGGACAAGGGGTTAAGAGTTTCTACAATGGGGATCACTATGAAGGTGAATGGAGAAGAGGATTGGAAGATGGTCATGGTAGGTACCAGTGGAGGAATGGGAACCATTACATTGGTCAATGGAAGAATGGGATGATTAATGGGAATGGAACCATGATTTGGAGCAATGGTAATAGATATGATGGCTTTTGGGAAGATGGTGTTCCTAAAGGGAATGGTACATTCAGATGGGTTGATGGTAGTTTTTATGTTGGTGTTTGGAGTAAAGACCCCAAAGAACAGAATGGTACTTATTACCCTTCAGGTTCTCCAGCTGGAAATTTGGATTGGGATCCTCAACAGGTTTTTTGTGTGGATTTGAAGGATTGTAAGATATGTCCTGGAGAGAAAATCTCACTCTTGCCATCCCAGAAGATGACCTGTATCTTAGAAGAGGATGCTAAACAAAGTGGTAAACCTAGGAAGTCTTCAATTGATGCCAGGCTTAGTAATTATAGTTTCCAGCATGATAACGGCGTCTGTGATGGGGATTTGGGGGACCTTGCAGATTTGGAAAGACCTGGTCGAATCAGTTTGAAAATACAGCCGCCAAAGAGGCAGGGAATAACTATCTCCAAAGGGCATAAGAACTATGATCTCATGCTCAATTTGCAGTTGGGGGTCAGGTATATGCATTTTCCTCATACCTTATCTGTTAGTTTCACTTTATGTTTGACAATGTTTCTGAGAGAACAACTTTTCCTGTATAACTTTCAACTTTTTTTCCTATTTCCTTTTTCTATAGATTGTTGAATTTGTATGTTCTGTTTGTCTGTTGTGTATACATGGCGTGAAGATATCAATCTGCAATTTTTATGGAGATTGAACATAGCTGATTCTGTATATCATTGTGCAGACATTCTGTTGGAAGGGCTGCTCCAGCTACATCTCTTGACCTTAAGGCTTCAGCTTTTGATCCGAGGGAAAAAGTTTGGACAAAATTCCCCCCTGAAGGATCCAAGCACACTCCGCCTCATTCGTCTTGTGACTTCAGATGGAAAGACTACTGTCCCGTGGTTTTCAGGTCCGAGCTTAAGACAAATATTTTCACATGAAGCAGAAGGCAGTTATGTTCCCATTGTTGCCATATCCACACTTGATAGACTGCTTTGTCCTTTTTTATTCAGGACTCTCAGGAAGCTGTTCAATGTGGATGCAGCTGATTACATGTTATCTATATGTGGAAATGATGCTCTTCGCGAACTGTCTTCCCCTGGAAAAAGTGGAAGTTTCTTTTATTTAACAAATGATGACAAATACATGATTAAGACCATGAAGAAGGCAGAAGTAAAAGTAAGTTTCAATTTTGTAAGCATAATGACTCCTTTTTAGATAATGCAATACCTCCTTTAGGTCCAGTTTCTGATGCTTAGATCTTCATACTTAACTACAGGTATTGATAAGGATGCTACCAGCTTACTATAATCATGTCCGAGCCTTTGAGAACACTCTAGTAACCAAATTTTTTGGTCTGCATTGTGTCAAATTAACTGGAGCTGCACAGAAAAAGGTATGATGAACAGATACAAGAAGACTAACCGTTTTGTTTTTAAATTTGTTTGTATGTTCATAACTTTAGTCAAATTGGAAATGATGAGCCAGGTCCGATTTGTCATTATGGGGAATCTGTTCTGTTCTGAGTATGCTATTCATAGACGATTCGACTTGAAAGGCTCTTCTCATGGTCGAACAACTGCGAAACCTGAGTCAGAGATCGATCCAACAACAACACTTAAAGATCTTGATCTTAATTTTGTATTTCGTCTGCAGAAGGTCTGGTTCCAAGAGTTTTGCAGGTGAATCACCTTCCCAGCAACTTGTTATTACATGATATATAGTCTGTTTCACTGAAAGCGATTTTCATTTCTTACTTTTTCTACAGGCAAGTGGATAGGGACTGTGATTTTCTGGAACAAGAAAGGATAATGGACTACAGTCTCTTGGTTGGTCTCCACTTCCGTGATGCTTCTTCGTATAGGGGTTCTCTCACGCCTCCACGCAGTTCTGGAGTTCGCACTCCTAGAGGTTGTCATGTTCAAATCTAGAACTGCATTTTGCATATACTATTTTGACATTGCTGCTAAACAAATACAATCTTTGTTGCAGTAAATGGAGAATCTGATGAAGGAGGGCCTCGCCTTTCAAGAGTGGACAGGGATCAGCTTCTTTTTGACCCAAATCGGTAAATCATAGAGCTAGAATTTCTTATTGTCATCACGAAAGGTTTAGCTTATAGAATGTATAGTTAACTCATTCTCATTCATCAACAAAGTAGTGATAATGCACCATGAGCATGAAACTTATTGGTATAGGCTTATGAGGACTGGTGTTGTATGTTCTGATCATGTAGGTGGGCTTCAATCAAGCTAGGTATTAACATGCCTGCGCGAGTTGAGCACACCCAGAGGAGAAATGATTGTGAAACTCAGCTAATTGGAGAACCAACTGGCGAGTTCTTTGACGTAGTTCTCTTCTTTGGTATAATAGACATACTACAGGATTATGATATTAGCAAGAAGCTTGAGCATGCATACAAATCAATGCAATACGATCCGACTTCCATATCTGCTGTTGATCCGAAACAATACTCAAGGCGATTTCGTGACTTCATTTTCAGAGTTTTCGTAGAAGAGTCTTGAAAAGACATAGAATTGACCTAATTCTTTGACATTTTGCCAATGGCAATCTGTGTACAGTCAGGTTTTCTTCCTTTTTGTTGTCATAGAGATGAGATTAAGACTATGTTGTCCTTGCATTAGGATACATACATGCCTCTTTTTCACCTATAACCCAACATCATCTCTATTAGCTTACTAAGTCATATGTTCTAGTCAAGGTATATAGATTAATGTCATAACGCTTGTGTCAACTGTAAAATGAATTAACCAATTGTGTTGAGGACTTGTACTCTTGCTTGGAGTCTATTCTTTGTTGTATGTACCTGAAATTTTTTTTGCTACATCAAAAGCAATAATGTACAGTAAAGAGATTTGTAATGGATCTAGTCTTTAGCCATTTTCTCTCAAATGAAATTTTTTTTTGTTCATTTACATTCTCAGTGTCACTTCATGTATGTTCTGCAACTTCAGTTTATACAGGTGACTTCAACATGCTATTCAAGTTACACCCTATAGAATTTGTTATATGCAGATAATGGAGTCATATACTTCTCATTAATATTTTCAAATCCAAAAATGCATGATTGTTCCTACTACCTGAGTTTGTCAGTAACTGAATATATCATAAGCTCAGGTGAGACATAGGAGGCCCACTTAATTGAATATGCAGTAGTAGTGAGAAAGTGGTCTGCTTCTTCTGGTGTGCCAGATGACTCAAACTGAATGTGAAATAGTTAAAATGTTAAATGCAAGTTTGACCTGTTGTGTTGTGTGATCTACAAAACTGATAATTTTAGGCCCCACTGTCTTCTTGTCTCAGAGTTTCTACATTAGGCAGCCTACCAGAAGTTTCTGGTCCTACTACTAGTACTTACTGCAATTCTTCCAAGCAATATGTATAAATATATACACCGCATGTAATTAATATTTACATATGTACCTCCAACCTTCAACTTTTGTGAATGATGAAGAATCTAACAGTTGAATGTTTTGATTATTCATTTTATGGTAAATATAAAAATCTAACTTATTATTTACTCTTAATTTCAAGAGACATGAAAAGAAAAAAAAATTAACTAATTCACAATTTTGCACATGAATAAGCTAACCTTGTCCATTTAAGGCGTGTTTTTTATTTATATATTTTTAGTATATATTAATATTAAGTTACTTAATATTAACTTCTCATGAAGTTTCAAATAAAGCTTGTATACTTTGCTTGTAATATTAAAGGAACGACAAATTATGCTTAATTCAATTATCTATAAGATTATAGAAATATATTGACTTTTAAGTGAAAAGTAAATTCAAACTACAAAATACGGAAACGGTAAACGATTTCTAACCTATTTATTTATTTATGAAAAGAAAAATTAATGAAAATAAAATGTAAATAATAAAGATAATTATTAATCTGCATATTAATAACATAATTAATAATTATATAATATTTTTAAAATACATAATTGAGTTAAAACTTAATTTTTCATCGCGAACTAAATACAAGAACATCTTATAAAATATATTTCGACCGAAAAAAAAATTATTAAAAAAAATCCAAAATAATGTATAAAGAAAATCCCCGAAGTCTAAAGGATGAAATTAAGAATCTCAACTTGGTATTTCCTCATCTTAAAATCTTGAGGTGGACATCTTCACTATCATCTTTTATGGGTTGGTTATCTTTTGTTGTTAGAGCACCAATAAAAGAGAAGTGTTTTGAAATGCTTCTATAAATAACTATTTTTGAAAATAATAATATAATTGCATTCATCTATCACATACAATGAAAACAATAATAAAACATAGTTGCCTGATAAGTTAGTATTCAAGATATACATAGCCTCGAATTTTTACCGAATAATTATTTGTTTTCGCGATTCTACCATAAATATACTATTAGTTTAGAACTACCAATCTCTATTACACCACCGATCTTTATTAATATGAAATCAAAAAGTATTGAAAGGTACTTTGATTGTTTAAAGTAGCACTTAGAGTAGTAATCTGAACAAAATTACTTTGAATAGTGTTTATCAAACCACTATTTAAACATTAAACGCTTACAAACCGTTATTGATACTGTTATACAAACTACTAACAGCTGCTAGTATCCCAAGACTCTTAACGATAATCAATCTGGCTAACACACGCTGAATCAAAACATAATTCAATAATCTTGTTTAAAAAAAATAACTTCAATCATAATCATAGAGTAAAACAATTTAGTTGAACGACCAAAACTATATATAAAACTATGGTAATGGTAAGAAATTTGATAAGAAAGCTAAACCAATTGAGCTTGGCCCATGAAAAACCTTCAGAAGATCTGATATGAGGCCCCATTGAGTGGGCCTGTGTTCACGTTCAGGCCCATGAAAATGACCACACTCCACATTTGACCATATAAAAGCAATCCAATTTTATACCATTATTGCAATTACTATCAATATCCGATACTAATTAAGTTAACCTTAGAATATACATAACATAACCCAAAGTGCTATGTTACTTTATGAGAAGTACAAACTACACACTGTAATATTTCCTTAATTTAGTGTCAATTTTATATAATCTTTTTCCCCTTCTAAAATGATAAACAAACCACAACAGTAAGCACATTAACAATAATTGTCATCACTGATCCAGTTCCATTCCAGTAGAGAATACAAAACAAAATCAAATAAAAATAAAAATAAAAATAAAAATAGATAATTAATCAGACCCATTTGTCCCCTTCACTCGCTTC
The DNA here is from genome assembly GCA_031304145.1 of Cardiospermum halicacabum. NCBI lineage: Eukaryota > Viridiplantae > Streptophyta > Magnoliopsida > Sapindales > Sapindaceae > Cardiospermum > Cardiospermum halicacabum. The sequence continues at coordinate 345,441 of CM062390.1, read as the reverse complement.
TCCTCCTACATAACCTGCCAAGCCAAATCAAATCAAATCAATGCAGAGATTCTAAGAATAGGAAGAAACAAACAAGAAGTTGATAATAGTACGTTTAATTAGCAGAAGTTGCTGTGTAGGTGGAAGATGGATCAACAATGGGAGGAGGAGAAGTAGCAGAAGAGTCTCTAAACCTAATAGTAGTACTAGCAGGATTATCAATGTGGAGTTTGGTGACACAAGGAAATATATTGGAGTTTTTGGTGTGAGCTCCGTGATCGTACAGAAGTCCTTTGAAGACGTGTCCACTAATGTTGACAGTAGCGACATATGCGTTCTCTGCTTCACCGTCGCTGCTCAAGTCCATGACTTTAATGTTTCTGAAAACCGCCGGCGCCTCGATTCGTCCCGGTAGTGATTTCTTGAACTTGGAGTCTTGAGGGTGGGAGGAGATGCCGAGGCTGAGGTCGTTGGAGGAGGAGGTGGTGGAGGAGGACGGGGGCGGAGGAGGAGGCCGGGGGCGTTTGAGGGGGGTGGAGGAAGAGGAAGCGGCTGGAGGGGGAGGGGGAGGGGGACGGTGACGGTCGCGGCGTTTGGAAGCGGGGACCCACGTGCTGCGCACGTGAGTGGGGCAATCGAAGGCACGTGTCTTGCAACAGGTTCTGCATCGGGTGAAAGTGCATTCTTTTTTGGCTCTGTTTCCGCAGTCTCTGCAGACGCGGAGTGAAGAGTCGTCGTCGTCGTCGTCTTGGCCCCAGAAGGCTGTGGTGGTGAAATGGCGGTGATGGGGAGGAGAAGGCGGTGGGTGAGGAGGGGAAGGAGGAGTGGGTTGGGAGATGAGGAGGATGTTGTGGAGGCCTAACATGGGTGGGTTTTGGTGGTGGTGGCCATAAATCTTGCGTTTGATGGGGGAATAACATGTGTATTTATACTACAACTAGCTCTGGAGCTCACTATTTTTCGCTTTCGCTTAACTTGTTTTGCGCCGCTAATGTAATCATAGTATTATATATATATAATTAAAAATTTGTTTAAATTTTACTACTAAAATCTGGAAAACGAAATACAATCTGCATATCATGATTTCAATACAAAGTGGATTGTATAATTAATTCTATTTTCACTAAAGTTCACTGCCAAAATGCTGGTAATGAAGATTGTTTTTGTCTTTTTTTCTCCCTCGGAGATAAACTAACAATATCGATAAATAAGTGTGTTATTTTAATGAAGTGGATTGTATAATCATTGTAGCCACGCAGTCTTCATAATTAAGTAATGTATTTTATCATCATTATTTTTGACACACTAATCATGGTACCATATTATAAAAAGGACAATCACCACTTGAGCCCTATATTTTGACTCCTCCTCCCAAATTTACGTATTTAATTAAAAAACACAGAGTCATTTTCATGCAATAATCAAGTTCATCCTTATTTTAAAGAAGAGCACTGTGGAATGAATGAGTTAATTAAAATCAAACCGATCACATCTTGAAACTTCCAAGGGTCAAAGATATATCAACATTAATGTGATTGTGCTTTTTTCCATGTCTTGAAGTAGTGAGTTTGAATCTGATCATTTTAACCAAAGTTAAAAGGAGGAGAAGAGAGGCAATGAATAAGGAGATACATAGTAGTACTAATTTGGTAGGCAAGATATGGCAAATGGGCATGTCATTGAGTGAAAAAGAATGTTGTAGATAGGTAGGTAGATTAAATTACCACTACTACTATTAAGTATAGTATAGCATTAGCATAGGGTTAATCTCTAGTTAGGCTTTTTTCTTCTTATAGGACTAGCTCTATCAGAGACCCCACTAGAGAATTGGACCACCCTCTCTTCTATAGGTCAAGGAGAGGTCATTGTCTACTCTACCCCTATGCCCTAACCCCTACCTCTATCAGAAATTTTGCCCTACTCTACTCTACTCCTAATCTAGGCTAGAGCTAGGTTGCTAGGGTAGGGTAGGCAGGTCAGTCATATCCATACATAAAGAAAAGATATTCTCTATTCAATATACGTCTGGGTGATTATTTTGGAGAAATTTGAAAATTGGTGTGTTTATATTGAAAGATGGTCTTTTATCAAAATTGATCTGATTGGATTAGGACAAAAGCTAAATATGTGTGGTGTACTTATGTAAGAAGGTAATCATAGTAAAAGCTCCAAAAGTGTTAGTGATGAGTGGGCAAAAAGCTGGACCAGGAAGTGCCAGTCCTGTTACTTACAAGGTTCGCTGACACTCACTTTTACCTTTTATGCTATGTTATTTGCTTCTTCACATGTGCTTCTTCTCACTCCCTGTTCTCTCAATCTCAACCTGCTCTGCTCTCTAACTGTAACACGTTTTCTTTTTTCTTTTAAATGAGATTAAATGGAAAAATTGAGGCAATTTGCCGTTTACCAAAATGCCCTTTAATTAGGGAACTCATTATCAGAAGCAAAACTTCAAAAGGGCAAACAAGAAAATGAGCAGTTATTGCTCGACTTGATAGATATATGAAGTATAAACATCACCAGAATTCGTTTAGTACAAACATTATGATTGAAACTGCTATGTATATATGTATATGTCTATAATTTACAAAGATAATTCATGCTTTTATTAGCATGACATTAGATACTTTATGGGCTAGAAAACATAACAAATCAGACATCCTTTTTTCCCTCCGATGATGGGAAATCTTCCACTCTACTTCATGGGCTAATAGTCATTACCATGGCAAGCACAACACAATATGCTTTGTTGGCATTGTCAAGTAAGTGTTTGCATGAATGAGGAATTATGAACTATAATTAAGTGTTCGATGCAAACTTGATTCTTTACTTCTTTTCCGGTGTAGTAAATAATTGGTATCTAAGGTACTACCATGGTTCAGAATTGTTACCGAGATAATTTCTGACATATGAGGGGATACTCCAACCTTCCTCTATCATTATGAGATTTAGGCGGGTCATCAATTTCTCCACTGCATCGTCCTCTAAGCTGTCAACAGAATTTGGTGATTGATATTGTTTGAATGGCTGCTCCTGTAATGAAGAACTCTGTAGCAGTATATCATGGAAACTGTTTAGTCATTTTAACAAAAGATTAGGACAGAAGTAATATCTGTGTTAGATTATATGTACCTTTGATTCTTGATACAACTTGAGGTATTGTAAAGATTGCTCAAAAAATCCACAGTGATAAAGAAGAATGCTGTAATCTCTCAATTCTTTAGCATCGGTACCCAAGATGATAAGGCGCTCACAGGCTGTATAAAATTCAGTTTCATTGAGTTAGTTAGAAGAACAAGTTCTATATAAATGTTTTTTCATCTTATCACAGCCTTCTTTTGATTGTATACCAAATAGCCATAACTTAAGAGATTTTTCTGACCGTGAAAGAAATGTCTTAAGGTTAATCAAAAATCAATGAGTCCTAGCGAGATCAGAAATCTATTCACTATGGCTACTTATTAAATCAAGTGATCAGCAGAAGCAGATAATACTTCTAGCTCTATGACTTAACTGGAGATATCCAGTAACTAATTTCATGTTGCATTTCTCAATCTCATGTTCTTGTGAAATTAACATAAAGTAAAACGACTCAAATTGTCTTGGAGAGTACATACCAGCTAATGTCCGCCTCATATCCCCAAAGTGTACAGTGGTCCAAACACCTCGATCCAACCTATGCTGAGCAGCCTTTGAAGATGCAATCAGCAATGCACTGCAGTAGAAGAAAAAATGAAGAAAGCACCAAAATTATGTCGAGGAATGAGATCCTAATCAAGCTCAGTTAGATGAAATTTTCATGTATGTATGGAATACTTTGCAGCATAGTTGAATACCTGTCCCCAAAATTGCTCAATTTATCAGAACAGTTAGCAGCATGAGCAGCCCGTAAAAATAAGCTCTTGAAGTGGTCATGTTGAAATGGCCAAAAAGCATTTTTCAAAGTTCTCAATATCTGCAAAATACACGTATAACTGGTTAACAAGGACACTTTAAGGTCTACACTTGACCACATGATACCAAAAAAATATATACATATACTAAGCCTGGCAAGCGCATGATATTATGGTAATAAACTAAAACAGTAAGGATCGTAAGCAGCTGCCCTGTAGCTGTGAAGAACTTCCAATCTAGAAATAAGTTATTGCAAGAATCTAAGCACTTGTGAATAGAGACCTAAGAGGGAAGTTAATTGCAAACTTCCAGTTAATCCAAACACACCATTGTCAGATATTTCGTTCAACCTTTAAAGATGATCAGTGCTCAGACAATGCATAAACTAAACATAGGCAGAGAACTTAAAGTTGTCAGTCATCTATACCAAATTGTAATAGGAGCAATGGGGATAACTTTTCTTGACAAGAAGAAACTCATCATGTCAAGCAACTAACAATAAAACTCAATACCTAGAATCTGATATCACCAATCTAGGATGTACTAAACCGGAGCATTAAAATTTGCGAGAGAGTATTTTAGTTACCTCCTCCAATAAAGTTTGCACTGTCAGTATGTGTGGATGATCAGATTCCTTGCTTTTCTGCTTATCATAAGCTCTGGGAAGACTATAAAAGTCAAGAGGGAATGAGATTTCCACATCAAAATCCACCAGGCCCCATAACTGGAGCATTTTCAGGACTTCTGAGTAAATAAGAGACAGCATAAGAGCAGAGCCTGAGCGACTTGTCAAAACCTGCAGATGATGTTAAATTGATTCATGTAATTTTCCTTTAATGATACCACTTTCTCTCACAGAACTGATAAAGAAGGCTATCATACCGAATGAAGATACAGTGCTCGTTGGTCTAAGTGGTCCCTCACACTGGATCTCCGAAAGCCCTAACCAAAAAAACGATATATCTTGATTAAGATAGCAATACCATCAAGAAGCAAACTAAATTTTATTGATAACTATTTTACAAAATAACTTGTATCCAAATTACGAAAGCAATATTCTTCACAGGTTGCATAGTGCAGATGAAAAGGGGGAAGAAAACACTAGAAATACATGTTCTGTCATTTAAATAAGTTACTATATTTATAATATAATTTAAAGTTATTATTGTTATCTAGTTCAGCAGGCAAGATCATTTAAAATTTTAAAAATGGTTTTCAATTCACATGCTGCTAGTGTCTAACTGAGTGTGATCAAGTGGAATGATCACATGAATCTAAGTATACATGTCTATCAAGCTAAAACTAATAACTCAAGCTAACAAACTCAAACTCCAAGTATTCTTCTAGATTGCATTATGAACTCAGAAACAGAGAAACCAAATAATATATTTGTACACAAACCTTTTTGGCAAATAAATATCCCTCTATATTTTCCAAGAGACTCTCTGGCGATGACCTGAAAGATGATCTAAAGTTTGGGCAGTAACCCATTGAAAGTTCATCCAATCTAGAAATGAAAGCTTCAACAGGAAATATAACCGATGAATGTGATACAAGGGAGTCATCTTCAGCTGCAATATGAAGCGCTGTTTTCGCCAAATCAATACTTTTATTTATGCAAATACTAGTCCCCCTTTCAATCCGAGATAATTTCCCAATCTGATAGCAAAATTCCTCTCTAGCTGTCTGCAACCAATCATGGAATGAACAACATTAAAACTCATTTTCCACAATTCTAAAAAAATAAAACAAAATAAAAATAGTAGCTCAATCATCCACCAAACTGGACTAGAACATATACAACCATTTTAAACACTTCAAGGGGCTATGGCTCTGTAGCCTTCCGTACCAGGTCAATCCTGGACTGCATATCCAAGCATATCTCTACTCTCCTACTATTTAGGACATGAATATCATCCCATTTATGAACATGACCTTTGAATATATCCAAATATACACCCTAAACCGCTCATACACCTAGTAAGAAAAAAATACCTCGCTACAATTAGAAAAGAAAAGAAAAATATAATACAAGAATATCAATATCCATCAGATACAATAGGCATAATCAAGTCCAGTTACGTTTCTGATCCAATTATTTCACAGTAAGTTAAAATAATCTCTCAATCGATCTCCAAGCAACAAAGTAATCCCACAACAAAATTCAACATAACAAAATCAAAAGATCCAACGCCAATACACAATAGATAATCAATCAAAACAGAAGAAATCAGCACCAAACTAATATCGAATTGAAGGTAAGAAATTCACAATAAACCAAAAATCAGAAGAGATAGAGAGTAGTAGATACTCTAGCGTGAGCGGCGTCGACTCCATGAGAGTCAAGAGCCTCATGTAAGACGAAGTGATGATCGGCGGGCTTGTATTTGGCGCGAGAGACCAGGCGGTGAGAGCGGTGGTTGTAGGATTTTGGAGGAGAAGGAGCGAAGGCAGCGTGTAGTGATACTGAGCAAGTCATTTTCTAGGCCGTGAAATGCAGACAGAGAGAAACTGAAAGTGAGGTATGTCTGTGCGTTTCGGAAATATCATCCCCATATATATATATTTATATATATATATATATATATATATATATATATATATATCTACGTCAACTACCAGATTTTTGTTCTTCTATCTTCCAAACAGTTAATTTTTAGAGGAAGGTAAAAGACACGTATTATATATATTTCCCTTTTTCCTGGGGTGATAATTAGAGGGGCATATTATTATTACTTAATTTAATTAGAAAAAAAATAATAATAAAATGAAGTACCACCTTCCCCTTTCAGCTCAGTCAACAAACTCAGATGAATTCATTCTTATCTTTTCTTTTTTCCTGGTTTGAAATAATAAATATAATTAAATAATAGTATATTTTATATATATATATGGAATAATTAAAGTGATTATATAAATAATGCCGCAGTAAAACTAGCTTACTAATAATGCCTACAGAAGTTCTTTTAATTATTTTTTATAGATAAACTTACATTAATGTAGAAAATATGTAATAAAAATCAATGCATGGAAGTGAGGAAAGGAATCAAACCTATTCGGTGAGTGGCAGAAAGCACATGCGGCACGAGAGTCGATGGCCACTACATGGAACTACAATGGACAAATGTGGAACACGTGTACAGTTGAAGTTTAACACGTCAACTAAGGATGCAGAAAGCACTTTTGGGCATATCTTTTTTAAATTTAAATAATTAAAAAATCTAAAATTGAGAAAAAATAGTCGGTTGAACAGTTAAGAAAAATATTCAAATGTTTGATGGATAAAAATAATGGATAAGAATATAATAATTCAATCGAAATACCCATTATAATTATAGTTATTTAGATAATTATTGATTTGTTACAAAACCAAACCAGAATCAACACCCAGAATACTAGAACCAACACAAGAAATGACTTACATAATACTAGAGATAGAAAGAGAGGAGGAAGATATGAAGTGAATTGGCAAAATCTCTCATTGCCTTCATCTTATATTTATAGGCAAAAATATGGACACTTGTCATATTTTGGGTTAATAAACCCATGCAACATGACAAGTAATGGATTTGGTGGAATCCATACATACACCATTACATAATACTCCCCCTTGGATTTCACCATCGACTGCCTCGTTAAAAACCTTACCAGAAAAACTCAGTGGGACAAAAATTGGATAAGGAAAAAAGAGTACAGTTTGAACCCAGACATTTTACAAAACTCCCCCTGATGGAAACACCCATGAATCAATCAACTAATTTGGAGAGTCTTCGCATTCCGATTCCGTGAAGCAACCTTTCGAATGTGGAGGTTGGTAATGTCTTTGTCAGTAAATCAGCCAAATTGTTTGAAGATCGAATCTGCTTCACGTTGATTTGTCTGGATTCTTGGAGCTCGTGGGTGTAGAAAAATTTGGGAGATATGTGCTTCGTTCTATCCCCTTTGATGTATCCACCTCTCACTTGGGCGATACAAGCAGCATTATCTTCGTAAAGAATTGTTGGCTCGTTTGATTGTGGGATACCACATGAACTCTGAATATGATGTATAACCGATCTCAACCAGACACATTCCCGGCTGGCTTCATGCAATGCCAAAATTTCAACATGATTTGAAGAAGTAGCAACCAAAGTTTGCTTTATGGATCTCCAAGAGATAGCTGTGCCATTATATGTAAAAATATATCCAGACTGAGAACGAGCTTTGTGTGGATCCGAAAGATAACCGGCATCAGCATAACCAACCAACCCAGAAGGATTATCTGAATTTGAATAAAACAGTCCCAAATCAACAGTTCCCCGAAGATATCTAAGAATATGTTTAATCCCATTCCAGTGACGACGAGTCGGGGCAGAACTGTATCTAGCCAATAAATTTACAGCAAAAGCAATATCTGGTCTCGTACATTGGGCTAGATATAGAAGGGCACCAATTGCGCTCAAGTATGGTGTTCCAGAATCCAAAACATTTTCATCATCATCTTTGGGTCTGAATGGATCCTTTTTGGGATCAAGAGAACGAACGACTATTGGGGTGCTTAATGGATGACATTTTTCCAAATTAAATCTTTTTAAGATCTTTTCTGTATAAGCTTTCTGATGGATCAAAATTCCATTATTTCTATGTTCAATTTCTAATCCCAGACAATATTTTGTTTTCCCAGGTCTTTCATTTCAAATTCTCTTTTCAAATATTCAACAGTCTCTTGGATTTCATTTTGAGTTCCAATCAAGTTCATATCATCAACATAGACTGCTACTATTGCAAAACCAGATCCTGATTTTCTAATGAACACACATGGACAAATAGTATCATTAATGTACCATTCCTTAATTAAGTATTCACTTAGACGATTATACCACATTCGTCCAGACTGTTTTAATCCATATAGTGACCTTTGTAATTTCACTGAGTATAACCCTCGAGGTTTATTAATTTCAGGGATTTTTAATCATTCTGGAACTTTCATGAAGATTTCTGTATCCAGGGAACCGTATAGATATGCAGTTACCACATCCATTAACCTCATTTCCAGATTCCTTTCTTTCGCTAATCCAATCAAAAACCGGAAAGTAATTGTATCCATCACAGGTGAATACGTTTCATCAAAATCAATCCCAGGCCTTTGTGAGAAACCCTGAGCAACCAATCAGGCTTTATATCTCACAATTTCATTTTTCTCATTTCGCTTTCGAACGAATACACATTTATAACCAACTGGATTAACACCTTTTGGTGTTTCAATAATGGGTCCAAAAACGTTCCGTTTATTCAATGAACTTAATTCTGCCTGGATTGCTTCTTTCCATTTTGGCCAGTCATTTCGTTTCCTACAATCAATGATGGATTGAGGTTCATAATCATCATTCATCACATCAATAGCTACTGCATATGAAAACATATTATCAACAACAAAGTTTTCACGGTTCCAAATTTCTTTTGTATAATTAATGGATATTTCTTAATTCTTGGATACATTTACCTCCTGAGAGGTCTTTTCCTCATTTGGATCACAATTTGTAAATTTTGATTAGTATCTTTCGGAGGTATCATATCAATAGTATTCTCGATTCTAACTTTTCGTTTTCGTGGTACAATATCTTTGGACCCAACAGGTCTACCACGTTTTCTCTGGATTTCAGATGCCTCACCAGTTACCATCTGTTTTGATTTCTCAGTAGGCACATCCAGTCGAGCTGGTGCATTACATGCTGGTATATGAGATTTCGTAACTTTAGTAGCATCAACAAAACTATCTGGTAAACGGTTCGCAATCATTTGTAAATGAATTATCCTACGTACTTCATTTTCACTTTGACCAGTACGTGGATCTAAATAATGCATCCTTTCACTTTTCCAAACGAGTTCATTTTTACCAGCATTAGAAGGTTCATCCTTTCCAAGTCGTGGGAATAATTCTTCATTAAAATGGCAATCTGCAAATCTTGCAGTAAACATATCACCCGTCATGGGTTCCAGATATCTAATTATAGATGGTGAATTATATCCAACATAAATTCCCAAACGACGTTGTGGTCCCATTTTGGTTCTCTGAGGGGGTACTATAGGAACATATATAGCACAACCAAAAGTTTTCAAATGAGATATATCTGGTTTATTTCCAGTTACCAACTGTAACGGAGAATATTCATGATATGCAGTGGGTCTCAGACGTATCAGTGTGGCTGCATGTAATATTGCATGACCCCAAGCGGAAATCGGTAATTGAGTTTGTAACAACAACGTTCGGGCAATCATTTGAAGCCTTTTAATAAAAGATTCCGCTAATCCATTCTGGGTATGAACGTGGGGTACTGAATGTTCAACATTTATACCAATTGACATGCAATAATCATTAAACGCCCTTGATGCAAATTCACCAGCATTATCCAAACGAATATTTTTAATCTGATAATCTGGAAATTGTGCCCTCAATCTTATTATCTGGGCAAGCAACTTAGCAAACGCCACATTCCGTGTTGATAATAAAGATACATGTGACCATCTCGCAGATGCGTCAATCAACACCATAAAGTACTTAAATGGCCCACTTGGTGGATGAATTGGTCCACAAATATCCCCTTGAATTCTTTTTAAAAACGATGGACATTCAATATTTACTTTTAAGGGGGATGGTCTAACTATCAATTTCCCCTGAGTACAAGCAGTACAAAAATTATCTTTTGATATCAATATTTTTAAATCACTTAATGTATGTCCATTAGAATTCTTAACAATTCTACGCATCATTGTGGACCCAGGATGGCCAAGTCTATCATGCCATAATTGAAAAACTTTAGGGTCAGTTATTTTCTTATTCATTACAGCGTAGGCTTCTATTGGAGATATTTTCGTAAAATATAAACCAGATGATAATGTATGGAGTTTTTCCAGAACAATTTTCTGTCCAAAAACAATAGACGTGATATACAAATACTCCATATTTTGTTCATTCACTGTCTCAATATGGTATCCATTTTTCCTGATATCTTTAAAACTCAACAAATTTCGTTTCGAATTACTCGAATATAATGCATTATGGATACATATTTTTGTTCCCTTTTCTAACAGTATTATAGCTTTTCCATATCCCTCAATTAAATCAGCAAAACCAGATATTGTATTTACTCGAGCCTTATATTCAGATATGTTCAGGAAATATTTTTTATCTCGGAGGATAGAATGGGTTGTAGCACTATCAATCAAACATATTTCTGACATATTTCCTGGAATTTCCATATCCTATCCAAATAAACAAAGCCACATATCAGAATTTTCCAATTTTTCTGACTTTAATCAATAAATACATCAATGTACTAAGTCGAAAAATATATCCATGCAATTATATCTCATCATGGATTTCTCATATAATTTCTTCATAATTTTCATAATTTAATCTCTGAGATTCTATCTCAATAAACTATATTTATTTCAAATATTCATTGCTGAGATTTTTCTAGGCTCATTTCTTAATTGGATCCTTTTTCCCTTTCAAATAATCAGGATTATGATCTGGGTTGGAGAGTAATCTCATTATTGCCATTTCCATACTCATCCATTTATATCAATATAATTTTTCCCAGATAGATCCAGAGCCTTTTCAATATTCCAATTTCCGACACTTCTCAAGTGTCCATACCAATAACTAAAATAATAAACACAACTAAATAAATTGACAATTAAATTAAAATGCATTGCGTATGCTCTAAATAAAGATTAATGATGCAACAAAAATATATACATATATATCTGGACCAATTTTCTATCTTGGGTTGGCAGCGCCAAACTTCACACAAGATTTTCTGGAATAATGATATCTTCTTGGTAAATATTTCAACTCCCAAAATAATCAAATATAATTTCTATATGGTCCAAATCAATTCAATTCAATCAACCAAATTGAATAATTCCTCTTTTCTTTTCAAAATTCCACATCAATATTTCAATAATTTTCCATATATATTTTAAACTTTCCACATAATCAACCTTCTTCATATTCAATTATTTATCTTTTCCTGGATAAATAAATTTAACCATCTTCTTGGTCAATAGATTTCATATGACAAAATTTAAATACAATAGATGTCCTATTCTTTTGTCATTTTTGTTTCTCCCTCTATAACAAATAATAATTTGAACCTCAGAAATTTTCATCTCAAAAGTAATTTCTTTCAAAATAATTTCTTTCAATGGAATTTTTATCATCATTCATTATTTCCATATACCCAATATATGAATTCTATTTCTCAACCAATTTCCAAATTAACTCAATAATCTAAGACCAACTCACTTGATGAAATCAATTTCATTTTCATCTCAATTAATATACATATTTTTCATATCTCAAGATGAACAATTCCCTTTTTTCAAACACCAAACAATTAATCAATAAATATATTTCCAATTAAATAAATATCATCCTCTTTTTCAAATAATTATTCCTCTTTTCATCCATTTTTTTCAATTTTTTTTTATTTATTTATTTCCTCTTTTATACCAATTCTTTCCTTTTCTCTTTTCTACCAAATTTCCATTTCCCTCTTTTTATGGTTCCAGCATATTTTCCATTTTCATCTTTTTATGGTTCCAGACCAACATCTCAATTTTTTTTTTCAATATAATTCCGGCAGCATCTCAGTATAACCAAAACATCGTTACCATCACTTTCTGATCTGGAGGATCCGTCTGGGCGGCAAACAGAGAGCATACTCGTGCTGATAACGTGTTACAAAACCAAACCAGAATCAACACCCAGAATACTAGAACCAACACAAGAAATGACTTACATAATACTAGAGATAGAAAGAGAGGAGGAAGATATGAAGTGAATTGGCAAAATCTCTCATTGCCTTCATCTTATATTTATAGGCAAAAATATGGACACTTGTCACATTTTGGGTTAATAAACCCATGCAACATGACAAGTAATGGATTTGGTGGAATCCATACATACACCATTACATAATATGATTTAAAATTTAAATAATTTTAACCCATTTTTTATCTATCAGGAACAAAAGAATTTGTGTAGATGAAATAAGATGAAAAAAATAAAAAATATATATAAAAAATTATTAAAAATTGTGAATGAGAAATAAGAGGAAATATTAAGATTTGAATGTAAAAATAAAATAAAATAAAATCAATTCCTTCGTTGAAAGTAATAAGCAGATCGGAGAAACTTAGAAGATTAAGTATAATTAAAAAAAATAAAAAAATAAAAATAGGAGAAGTATATATACCTTACTGAAATCAGATGGAGAGAAATTTAGAGAAATCATATTGTAAGGAGATCGGATGGAGAGAAATTTAGGAAAATCGTACTATTAATAGATGGAGATGGATATAAAATCATAGAGCAGATAGAAAAACTTAAAGAAATGGAGAGAAAGATAGAGAAAAACCATAGAGCAGATAGAGAAACCTAAAGAGATAGAGAGAAAGATAGAGAAAAATAACCAAAAAAAAATAGAAATAAATAACCAAAAGAAAAGAGACACCCGCGTAGATAAAGCGAAGTAGATCTTAAGCTTTATAGAATGAGAAACCGAAATAAATATTAGGTCCTGCAGAGAAAGAAATTGCTTTGTAGAAACAGCTTTGTAGAAACAGAAACCGTACAGTTAGATAATAGGCTCTGTAGAAAGAGAAATCTAAATAGATAAAAGAAACTATAAGTAGATATTAGATTTGGTAGAGTGAGAAATTGTTTTGATAATAGGCTCTGTAGAAAGAGAAATCTAAATAAATAAAGAAACTATAAGTAGATATTTGACTTGATAAGAGAGAAATTCAATACAAAATTAAAAAGGAGGGAATGATTTGTTGTAAATATTTATAATTTATAAAAAAATAAAATGGAGGAAATAAAATATAACTTTATTAATATAGTTTTAATTTTTGGAATTTTATTTTCTAAAAGAATAGAAAAGTAAATGTATTTTTCTAAAACAATTTTATTTATGTTTTAATTATATCACAAATTTGCTCAACTCAACACGTAAATTATTTATAAATTATTTTTTTAAAAAAATATTGTTTAGTTAATAGAAGCAAATTTTAATTTTTTTAAAAATATTTTTAAAATTAGTTTAAAAATATTATTTTTATTTTTCTATATTTTTAATAAAATATTATTCTTTAATATTTCAAAGAGTTATAAAAAAAATTCATTTTTCAAATGTTGCATTTAAGTCACGATTTTGAAAAGGTGTGTAAACCACGTCAAAATGAAAATAGTTAGCGGTTTTTGGATAATAATAATATTTTAATCATTTAAAATCATTTTCAAATTTTTTGTTTAACAATTTTAAATTTTTTAATTTTACTTTTTACTTTTAATTTTATTGAAATAAAATTAAATATTATATAATTTAAATACTTTTTTAATAAGCATTTATTTTGAATAATATTTAATAATTTATTAATTTTTAATTTGATAAATTTTAATTTAAAACTAAATAAATTTTAATAAATGCCGAAACCATATTGAACTAAACATCTTCGTTTAAAAATCAAACTTTGATAAGTCGATTTCAAGATTGATGTTGATATCCTGGAATACGTCTATATTTTTTTCTTATTATATTTAGTTTTTAATTTTTTTCTTTATTAATTTTTATATAATATATATAAATATAATATATATAATATTATTTGAATTCCATAATAGTATAAAAAAAATTAGAAATAACACAGATGTATTTGTAATATAATAACTAAATACAAAAATAATATTATTTAATTAAATTTAATATATAATAATTAGAATAATTAAATAATTTTGTGTTGTATAAAAATTAAAAATTATTAAAAAATATTAAAATTTTATTTTATTAAAGAATATTTTTTTAAATAAAAAAAATTAAATTATTAAATCAAAAATTATAAAATGATTTAAAATGGTCATAATATTATGATTATTCAAATGGTTAATTTAAAAAATCACCAAATTTTGGAAACATTTACCTTCTAACATTTAATTTTGCAAACTTCTAGCAAACACTCCAAAATTATTCAAAACTAAATCACGAGTGGTTTTGGTAAGATGTAAGTGGTTTTACTAATTATTTAGTTTTAATAATTTTAAAAAAATGGTAAAATAGTTTTAGTAAATTTTAAATATTTTACTAAATAATATAAATAATATTTTTATTTTTATTTTTTCTTAAATAAACAAAAAGTTTTATAATTTTAGAAATATTTAATTTTTAATTAATTGATTTTAGTAATTTACAGTTTTAATTCTTAACTTTTATTTTTACTAAACTAAATACGTTATGTTTTAAATATTTTTAATTTTTGTTTAGTTTTTAAAAAAAATTAATAATCTCTTAGTTTTAATTTTTAATATTACTAAACTAACTAGTATCAATAATTTTTTAGAAAATTTAATTTTTTTTATTTATTTACTTGAATAATTTTAATAACTTTATTTTTTAACCTTTAATTTTAGTTTTGGGTTATTTTTATTTTTTTTATTTTATAAATTTTGTTTATATTATATAGCCCAACTTTAAAAATTTTACAAAAATAAATTTTCAAACTTTCACTTTTAAAAAATGAAAAAGTTTGATCATTTTACCTTTATGTGAAGACCTTTTACACTGATATGTGAAGGTGTGAAGATGGTCTGTGAATAGGATTGTGAATGCGTGAATATCTATTTTTGAAAATCAAAGTATGGATGACTCAAAAATAGAAATAAAGTTTTGTTGGTTTAGTTTTGAATTTTTAAACTTTTTTTGTCCATTTTATGTAATTTTTCCTTTAGTTTTATACCTACAAAAAAATAATTTAAATAGTTTTTTAATTTAAATTTTAGTTTATTTTTATATTTTTTTCAAAAAATGAAATAACCATTAAATATATCAACTTTTTTATTTTTAATTTTAAACATTTTTATTTATTGATATTTATTTTTAGAAATATATGAAATTATAATACAATAATAACATGAATTTTTTAAAATAATTCATACTTGTAAATAAATAATCTCTTACCATAGGTTTTAGTAGGGCTGTATCCGAGCCGAGCCCGAGCCTCTCGTGGCTCGGCTCGTTAGAGAAAAGCTTGGCTCGTGGCTCGGCTCGTGGCTCGCGAGCTTTTTTTTTCTTGGCTCGGACTCGACTCGTGATAATTATATAGGCTCGGCTCGGCTCGTTTGAGCTCATAAAGGCTCGGTTTGATAAGGCTCGTTTGAGCTCGTAAAGCTTGTTTGAGCTCATCAGGCTCGTTATTATACTTTTTTGAGCTCGTAAAGCTCGTTTGAACTTGTTTGCCTTAAATTTATTTTGATTTTTTTATACCTATTTAAAAAAATTAATTAAAAAAAGTATTTATTTAATAAATATTAATATTTTCATTTAAATACATTATACTCTAATTTTTTTTATAATTTTATTTTTTTAATCATATTATTATAAGTGAGCTCGTTTAGGCTCGTTTAGCTCGCGAGCCTTTTACTATGAAGCTCGAGCTCGGCTCGTTTAAGGCTCGGCTTGGGCTCGACTCGCTTCAAGCTCGTTTAATCCGAGTTCGAGTCGAGCTTTAAGCGAGCCGAGCCCGAACCGTTCGCGAACCGGCTCGGCTCATTTCCACCCCTGGGTTTTAGTAAATTAAAAAACCAAAAATTGTATGTTTAAACATTTTAAAATTATTAATTCTATACCATATATATATATATATATTACAATTCAAAAACAAATCTTAAAACTAAAAGTTATTAAAAATAAATAAATCAAACATTTATAAAAATATTGAACTATATAATAATTTATTTTAGTTTAGTAAAATTTAATTTTTTAAAAATAATTTAAATTAATTAAATAATAATTAAAATTTAGTTAAATTATTAAACCAAAAATTTAATAATTACTAAAGTTAAATAATTAGTAAAACCACTCAAAATACAAAAACCACTCACATCTCATCAAAACCAATGGTGGTTTTTGTGTTTGGTGGTTTTGACGATGATTTAGTACAAGTTTGCATATTAGGTGTTAGAAGTAAAATGTTTCGAAAATTGGATGGTTTTTGGAACCTATTATTTAAAAGCACCCACTCAACACCAAAAACATTCACCCACACCAAAACTAGTAGTTGTTCTGATTTTGGGATGATTTTTCAAAAAAAATTCAAAACATAGTGGTTTCAATTGAAATATTTAAAAAAAATGGGGGATTTTGAAAATAATACATATTCAAATGTTATATTATTGCTCAATAGTGTTAGTACGAACCTTAAATTTAAAAATAGGTATTTAAATATAATTGTTTTTTATAATTATAAATATAGTTCCAATTACTCATATAAATATATGAAATTAAATAAATTCGACATAATAGTTTTCATAAAAAATAGAAATAAAAAAAATCATGATAATATAATCGTTGGATAGGTTTATTTATCTCTTGGACTAGGATTTTAATCATCCCGGTCAAACAAAATTGGTTACTGAAAAACTCTTGATAGAAATTAAAAGGTAGTCTTAACTTGATAAAAGCTAAAAAGTAGTCTTAACTGTTCCTGTCCTATGTCAGTTGGTATTGGAGTCAGCGTTCATCTATGGCTGACAACACAGTTGTTCGATTTACTACTCTTGAAACCTCCATCACAAAATTGCAGGATTAGGTTGCACAGCTCACCCTAGTGCTACAACAACGTATCCAACAACAGAATCGCAAAGATCAAAAGGAGCGTGAACATGATTGACGAAAATCGAAGTCTAGAATAACACGAGGGTCCCAAAATAAAGGTAGATATTCAAACTTTTCTAAGTGTATTAGATGTCAAAAGTATTCTTGATTGGCTTGCAGAGGTAGAGTGATTCTTTGAGATCATGAACAATGAAAAGGATTGAAGAGTTTCGATTATAGAGTATAAATTGAAGGAAACTGCAACAGCATGATGACATAAGGTTTGAATGACTGCTATTGAGGAAGGCTTAAAGTCATACAAGATTGGTTAGTAATGAAACAAATGATTAAGCAGAGGTTTTTTCCAAGTAATCATTCGTAGTTTCTGTATAATCTATCAGTGATTTCCATTATTAAAGCCCAAGAAATAGTCTATTAGAAGGCCATTTTCCAGCCTTTATAAGAGGGAAACCATTTATCGGCCTCCATACCGGGATATAGGGGCTCATTTTGACTGTTTTCGTCCCTTTGTGCATGAAAACAGACATGGATTTTTTGTTAGTGATTTCCTGGTGTCAACACCGTGAAATAGGCAAAAATTGCTTCTATTTCCAGTTCTGTAGACCGGAAAACGGCGTCGATGCATCGGTTTTTCCTACATTTAAATAATTTGTCTTTTTTTTTTTTTTTTTTTTTTTTTTTTTTTTTCAGAAATAGGCTTCAAAAAGACACTAGTGTACTTCAAGGCGAGTTGGGCGCACTGGAGACACAAATAATACAGGTTCTCATGATGCAACTGATGGTGGTCCAGGTGATAGTGCCACAGAAACTACGGATGCTCCTCAGAAGCGACTCCAACAAGTCTGGTGTGGAAAGTGTAAGGAGTTAGGACATACCATTCGCACATGCCTAAACAAACATATCAAAGTTCTTGATTCACCTCAGTCTCCTTTACTTAAGATATATAACTTTTGTTATGATTTTGTTTTAAGCATCGTTTATCAAATATTTTTTTGTCGATTTCGGGTTGCTTGTTGAAATAGGTATATAACAGTAAGTAAGTATACTTACATACATATACCGCACAGGAGGACCTGAAATTTATAGCCATTTTATTAATTTCAAACAAAAAATTTCATAAATTACCAAAAAATTCTATACTCACCCATCAACTTGTACGGGAAGATGAAAATCTTACTACCAATTGTCCATATCATCCACTTGTGCTTATCTTACTCTAAATCCAACTCATCATTCACACTAATGAGCAATCTGTCCAAAAAATTTACAAAATCGCGCAATTCTTTCAGGAGCATTGTCGACTTGTGGGACATCGAGTCAAGCACGAGTATCTCTTTCTTCCTTATATCTTTGCACCAC
The DNA here is from genome assembly GCA_031304145.1 of Cardiospermum halicacabum. NCBI lineage: Eukaryota > Viridiplantae > Streptophyta > Magnoliopsida > Sapindales > Sapindaceae > Cardiospermum > Cardiospermum halicacabum. The sequence goes on along the minus strand of CM062390.1, from coordinate 326,551 downwards.
TTGGAATGCAAGAGTTATATATAATGGACAATGTACTCTTACTTAAGCCATATAAGACATCATGTTTTTCGACCTTTTCAATTACAAATTTTTTTTTTATCAATTTGAGTTCCACTAAGTGTAAGCATGGATAATCATCAACTTTTAACCATTAGAAGGTATCTAAAACCAACTTTAAATAGATTATATTCATAAAACAATCCATCCTAGTGTGTCATAACTTGATGGAGTTATAAGTGACTACCAATAAATCATCAAAGTGTTATTAATAAGTGTAAGATTTTTGGAGTTGAAGATGATGCAATAAAATGTGGAAATTTGAAGTTTTCAGGTCTAGACACCGGGAAACAATACCTAAACTAAGCCATGTCTTGGCCTTGAAACATGGAAACTACCCCATTAGTTTCCTAAATCCCATAGCTGGACATATAGGAAACTGGGACCCTTGTATCGGTGCCGACACCAAAAAAATAAATACCGAGACACAGGCCAAAAAATATTAAGTTTTCATGATATCGGACCAGAAAATAATTTGGCAAAATCTCAAGTCATTTCGCTCCCTCAATACTGGAAAATGTATATCAGAGTGGCCCATTTCAGGCCCTTGGAACCGGGAAATAACTGAGAATTTTATCAATCCATGTCCCTGTATCAATACTGGGAATTAGACCAAATATCATCATGTTTCTGTATTTTCATACCTGGAAATTATTGTTGGCCAGTCAATTCCACGATGTGAATACCGGGAAATAATACAAAAATATCTAGATTCCATATGTTAAAAGAGGGAAACAAACTGTTTCATGATAATTTCATTTTTCCGAAATAAATTTCTGCATTTAAAATCATACTTACAACCAAATCAAAATTCAACAACCAAACCATATTCAACAAAAAGCATTTGATAAACGATGCTCAAACAAGCTCATAACAAAAGTGATATATCTAAAGTAAAGGAGAATGAGGTGAGTTAGCTTTCGGATGGAATGGTATATCCCCGGAGGATCTTTCAACTGGGGGTTCGCTGCTTGAAGAGCTTTCAACTGGGAGGTTTGCTGCTTGTGTCAAATCTTCATTCTGTAGTGATTCCTCTAAATCCGGAACTTCGATATATTTGTTTGGGCACGTGCGAATGGTATCCCTAAATCTTTACACTCTCCACAACGAACTTGAAGTACACTAGTGTCTTTTTCAAACCCATTTCTGAAAAAAGAAAATACAAATTATTTAAATAAATGATATTGCAAGGATTTCAATCTTCTTTAAATGTACGGACCATCCTATATTTAGGAATCGAAATTCTTGAATTAAAAACCTCTTGATTGAATTGTTTCCAAAACTTTTTAAATCTTTCACGAGTATATTTAAATTCTTGTAAACTCACCTACCTGTGACCATTTTTGAAAAGTTATTTTGTTATCGAATATCTTGTCGACGAAGTATCTTTAAAGGTATTTAAAAAAAACCATAAAGTCTTGTAATATGAGAACTTGCAATATGGTCAATTTGTTGATTGCTTCTTGTTCAAGAAATGACCTTGTATCTTTTAATTTTTATTTGATACCAAACTGTAATTTGGTGTCCAGTTCGGTACCGATTTCGGTCAGGGAGCATATTTTTCATCTTCACGGGTTACCGAATTATAATTCGGTAGGGAGCTCTGTATGTAGCTCGGTCAGAGGGTTTTGTCTTCCAATTGTGTTACCGAATTGTAATTCGGTATACAGTTCAGTAGGCAATTCGACATAGTTTGGTAATGTGTTTAAAACCTAAAAATGGAATATAATCGTGGCTTGATTAAACCCCATTGATTAAAAATTGAAATCTTCGATTGTTGGATTGATTGGTGATCTACTTGAGTCGAGTTGTTTGGACTAAGCGGAGTTTGGCTCACAAGTCTATTGTAATGATTGGTCGTCATGAGATAATTGTATTGATTCACTTAATTTAATTGATTATCTTGATTGACTTAATTGAAATGATTGTCTCGATTGACTCAATTGAAATTGGTTGTCTTGATTGACTCGATTGTATTGATTGTCGTATTGATCGCATTATTGATTGATGGATACATATGGTTAACGTTAAGGAGAAATGAGATTAATCTCAATGATTGGTAAACCATAAAATGAGCATAAATGTGTGACATAGCATGCCTCGAATGATACACTAGCATGACTGATTGCTAGGAATTGGTTGTGTTTGACTTCTATGAGTTAACGTGAGCTTAGAGATGCTCACATTAGAATTGCATTGTGTGTTAAAGCATTGCATATCGACAGAAAGGTAAGAGCATTTGCGTGTGCTTGTTTGGGACATGGGATGCGAACCAGGCGTGTGCCTGACCCTTTCTTCTTTTTCTTTTTCCCCGTAAATTGTGTTTTCAGGTTCGCTCGAGCAAGGCATGTGGTATTTGAGCTCTCATTGTGAAGTTCACTAATGTTGTAATCACCTATACATATATTTTAGAATTTTATCATATTTGTAAATGAGCTTATAATATATTTGAAGTATAGTTGTAAAATATGTTTTATTCATTTTGAATTTCTAAATATAATCTATGTATGATTCAAACCAAGTATCATATGTTCAAGAAAGTAACATCTTTATTCGTTTTTCCACACAAATAGCATATAAACTGATGGACTTTTGAAATGTTCCTAAATTGTAAATTGCAACTACATCGTTAATGTTACGGTTCGAGCACCCGCTACGGCCTCAACCGGGGCGGGGGTTCGACGCTGCATTATATGTTGCGATCAATTGTCGATCGCACCCTTTAGACATATCAATCATTGTAAATGTGTAAACAACAACTAATCTTCAATATCCAATTCAAAAATTCGTTACTTTAACTTAATATAATATTTGCGATCAATTGTCGATCGTACCTTTAGACATATCTATCACTGTAAATGTGTAAACAAAAATTTATTATTAATAACCAATTAAATAATTCATTACTTTAACTTAATATAATGTTGCGATCAGTTGTCGATCGCACCCTTTAGACATATCAATCACTGTAAATGTGTAAACAACAACTAATCTTCAATATCCAATTCAATAATTCATTAATTTAACTTAACGTAAAGTTGCGATCAATTGTCGATCGTACCTTTAGACATATCTATCACTGTAAATGTGTAAACAAAAATTTATTATTAATAACCAATTCAATAATTCAATACTTTAACTTAATATAATGTTGCGATCAATTGTCAATCGCACCCTTTAGACATATCAATCACTCAAAATGTATAAACAACAACTAATCTTCAATATCCAATTAAAAAATTCATTACTTTAACTTAATATAATGTTTGCGATCAATTGTCGATCGCACCCTTTAGATATATCTATATCACTGTAAATGTGTAAACAACAACTAATCTTCACTATCCAATTCAATAATTTATTACTTTAACTTATTATAATGTTGCGATGAATTGTCAATCGCACACTTTAGACATATCAATCAATGTGAAAGTGTAAACAAAAACTAATCTTGAATATCCACTTCAATAATTCATTACTTTAACTTAATATAATCTTTGCGATCAATTGTTGATCGCACCCTTTAGACATATCTATCACTGTAATCGTGTAAACAACAATTAATTTTCAATAACCAATTCAATACTTCATTACTTAACTTAATATAATGTTCCGATCAATTGTCCATCGCACCCTTTAGACATATCAATCACTGTAAATATGTAAACAATAATTTATTTTCAATAACCAATTCAATAATTCATTACATTAACTTAATATAATGTTGCAATCAGTTGTCGATTGTACCCTTTAGACATATCAATCACTGTAAATGTGTAAACAACAACTAATCTTACATATCCAATTCAATAATTCATTACATAACTTAACGTAAAGTTGGGATCAGTTGTCGATCGCACCCTTTAGACATACCTATTACTGTAAATGTGTAAACAACAATTAATTTTCAATAACCAATTAAATAATTCATTACTTTAACTTAATATAATGTTGCGATCAATTGTCTATCTCACCCTATAGACATATCAATCACTGTCAATGTGTAAACAACAACTAATCTTCAATATCCAATTCAAGAACTCATTACTTTAACTTAACGTAAAGTTGCGATCAATTGTCGATCGCACCCTTTAGACATATCTTTCACTGTAATCGTGTAAACAACAATTAATTTTCAATAACCAATTCAATACTTCATTACTTAAACTTAATATAATGTTGCGATCAATTGTCGATCGCACCCTTTAGATATATCAGTCAGTGTAAATGTATTAATAATAACAAATCTTCAATATCCAATTCAATAATTCATTACTCTAACATAACATAAAGTTACGATCCATTATCAATCACACCCTTTAGACATATGTATCACTGTAAATTTGTAAACCCAAATTAATTTTCAATAACCAATTCAATAATTCATTACTTTAACTTAATATAATGTTGCGATCAATTGTCGATCGCACCCTTTCGACATATGAATCATTGTAAATGTGTCAACAACAACTAATCTTTAATATCCAATTCAATAATTCATTACTTTAACTTAATGTAAAGTTGCGATCAATTGTCGATCGCACCCTTTAGACATATCTATCACTGTAAATGTTTAAACAACAATTAATTTTCAATAACCAAATTAATAATTCATTACTTTAACTTAATATAGTGTTGCGATCAATTGTCCATCGCACCCTTTAGACATATCACTCACTGTAAATGTTTAAACAACAACTAATCTTCAATATCACATTCAAAAATTCATAACATTAACTTAATTTAATGTTTGCGATCAATTGTCGATCGCACCCTTTTGGATGTATCTATCACTGTAAATGTGTAAACAAATATTAAATTTCAATAACCAATTCAATAATTTATTAGTTTAACTTAATATAATGTTTGCGATCAATTGTCGATCACACCCATTAGACATATCAATCATTGTAAATGTGTAAACAACAACTAAGCTTCAATATTCAATTCAATAATTCATTACTAAAACTTAACGTAAAGTTACAATCCATTGTCGATCGCACGCTTTAGACATATGTATCACTGTAAATGTGTAAACAACAATTAATTTTCAATAACCAATTCAATAATTCAATACTTAAACTTAATATAATGTTGCAATCATTTTTCGATCGCACCCTTTAGACATACCGATCAGTGTAAATATGTAAACAATAACTTATCTTCAATATCCAATTCAATAATTCATTACTTTTACCTAACAAAAAGTTGCGATCTATTGTCGATCGCACCCTTTAAACATATCTATCAATGTAAAATTTGTAAACTACAATTAATTTTCAATAACCAATTTAATAATTCAGTACTTTACCTTAATATAAAGTTGCGATCAATTGTTGATCGCACCCTTTAGACATATCAATCACTGTAAATGTGTCAACAACAACTAATATTTAATATTCAATTCAATAATTCACTACTTTAACTTAACGTATAGTTGCGATCAATTGTCGATCGCACCCTTTAGACATATCTATCACTGTAAATGTGTAAACAACAATTAATTTTCAATAACCAATTTAATAATTCATTACTATAGTGTTGCGATCAATTGTCGATCGCACCCTTTAGACATATCAATCACTGTAAATGTTTAAACAACAACTAATCTTCATTATCACATTCAAAAATTCATTAAATTAACTTAATATAATGCTTGCGATCAATTGACGATCGCACCCTTTAGATGTATCTATCACTGTAAATGTTTAAACAACAATTAAATTTCAATAACCAATATAATAATTCATTAGTTTAACTTAATATAATGTTGCGATCAATTGTCGGTCGCTTTCTTTAGACATATCAATCACTGTAAATGTGTAAACATTAACTAATCTTTAATATCCAATTCAATAATTCATTACATTAACTTAACGTAAAGTTGCGATCAATTGTCGATCGCACCCTGTAGACATATCAATCACTGTAAATGTATAAAAAAACAACTAATCTTCAATATCCAATTCAATAATTCATTACTTTAACTTAACGTAAATTTGCGATCAATTATCAATCGCATCCTTTAAACATATAAATCACTGTAAATGTGTAAAGGGGGCGATCGACAATTGATCGCAAACATTATATTATGTTAATATAATGAATTTTTGAATTGGATATTAAAGATTAGTTGTTGTTTACACAATTACAGTGATTGATATGTCTAAAGGGTGTGATTTACAATTGATTGCAACTTTATATTAAGTTAAAGTAATGAATTATTGAATTGGTTATTGAAAATTAATTGTTGTTTATACATTTACAGTGATACATATGTTTAAAGGGTGCGATCGACAATGGATTGTAACTTTACGTTAAGTTAAAATAATGAATAATTGAATTTGTTATTGAAAATTAATTGTTGTTTACATATTTACATTGATAAATATGTCTAAAGGGTACGATCGATTATGGATCGCAAACATTATATTAAGTTAAAGTAATGAATTATTGAATTGGATATAGAAGATTAGTTGTTGTTTACCCATTCACAGTGAATTCAATGTCTAAAGGTGCAATCGACAATTGATCGAAACATTATTATATTAAGTTAAAGTAATGAATTATTGAATTGAATAGTGAAGATTAGTTGTGGTTTACACATTAATAGTGATAGATATGTCTAAAGGGTGCGATCGACAATTTATCGCAACATTATACTAAGTTAAAGTAATGGATTATTAAAATTGTTATTAAAAATTATTTGTTGTTTACACATTTACAGTGATAGATATGACAAAAGGGTTCGATCTACAATTAATCGCAAATATTATATTAAGTTAAAGTAATGAATTATTGAATTGGACATTGAAGATTAGTTGTTGTTTATGTATTCACAGTGATTGATATGTCTAAAGGGTGCGATTGACAATTGATCGCAGCATTATATTAAGTTAAAGTAATGAATTATTTAATTGGATAGTTAAGATTAGTTGTTGTTTACACATTTACAGTTATAGATATGTCTAAAGGGTGCGGATCGACAATTGATCGCAACATTATAATAAGTTAAAGTAATGAATTATTGAATTGGTTATTGAAAATTAATTGTTATTTAAATATTTATAGTGATAGATATGTCTAAAGGGTTCTATCCATTATTGATCGCAAACATTATATTAAGTTAAAGTAATGAATTATTGAATTGGATATAGAAGATTAGTTGTTGTTTACACATTCACAGTGATTGATATGTCTAAACGGTGCGAACGACAATTGAACGGAACATTATATTATGTTAAAGTAACGAATTATTGAATTGGATAGTGAAGATTAGTTGTTTTTTATACATTTACTCTGATTGATATGTCTAAAGGGGGCGATCGACAATTGATCGCAAACATTATATTACGTTAATATAATGAATTTTTGAATTGGATATTGAAGATTAGTTGTAGTTTAAACATTAACAGTGATAAATATGTCTAAAGTGTACGATCGACAATTGATCGCAACATTATACTAAGTTAGAGTAATGAATTATTAAATTTGTTATTAAAAATTATTTGTTGTTTACACATTTACAGTGATAGATATGACTAAAGGGTGCGATCGAAAATTAATCGCAAACATTATATTAAATTAAAGTATTGAATTATTGATCGCAACATTATATTAAGTTAAAGTAATGAATTTTTGAATTGGATATTTAAAAATAGTTGTTGTTTATACATTTACAATGATTGATATGTCTAAAGGGTGCGATTGACAATAGATCGCAAACATTATATTAAGTTAAAGTAATGAATTATTGAATTGGATATAGAAGATTAGTTGTTGTTTACCCATTCACAGTGATTGCAATGTCTAAAGGTGCAATCGACAATTGATCGAAACATTATTATATTAAGTTAAAGTAATGAATTATTGAATTGGATAGTGAAGATTAGTTGTGGTTTACACATTAACAGTGATAGATATGTCTAAAGGGTGCGATCGACAATTTAACGCAACATTATACTATGTTAAAGTAATGAATTATTAAAATTGTTATTAAAAATTATTTGTTGTTTACACATTTACAGTGATAGATATGACAAAAGGGTTCGATCGACAATTAATCGCAAAAATTTTATTAAGTTAAAGTAATGAATTATATTGAATTGGACATTGAAGATTAGTTGTTGTTTATGTATTCACAGTGATTGATATGTCTAAAGGGTGCGATTGACAATTGATCGCAGCATTATATTAAGTTAAAGTAATGAATTATTTAATTGGATAGTGAAGTTTAGTTGTTGTTTACACATTTACAGTGATAGATATGTCTAAAGGGTGCGGATCGACAATTGATCGCAATATTATAATAAGTTAAAGTAATGAATTATTGAATTGGTTATTGAAAATTAATTGTTGTTTAAATATTTACAGTGATAGATATGTCTAAAGGGTTCGATCCATTATTGATCGCAAACATTATAATTAGTTAAAGTAATGAATTATTGAATTGGATATAGAAGATTAGTTGTTGTTTACACATTAACAGTGATTGATATGTGTAAACGGTGCGAACGACAATTGATCGGAACATTATTTTAAGTTAAAGTAATGAATTATTGAATTGGATAGTGAAGATTAGTTGTTGTTTACACATTTACTCTGATTGATATGTCTAAAGGGGGAGATCGACAAATGATCGCAAACATTATATTATATTAATATAATGAATTTTTGAATTGGATATTGAACATTAGTTATTGTTTAAACATTAACAGTGATAGATATGTCTAAAGGGTGCGATCGACAATTGATCGCAACATTATACTAAGTTAAAGTAATGAATTATTAAATTTGTTATTAAAAATTATTTGTTGTTTACACATTTACAGTGATAGATATGACTAAAGGTTGCGATCGAAAATTAATCGCAAATATTATATTAAGTTAAAGTAATGAATTATTGATCGCAACATTATATAAAGTTAAAGTAATGATTTTTTGAATTGGATATTGAACATTAGTTGTTGTTTATACATTTACAATGATTGATATGTCTAAACGGTGCGATCGACAATAGATCGCAAACATTATATTAAGTAAAAGGAATGAATTATTGAATTGGATATTGAAGATTAGTTGTTGTTTACACATTTACAGTTATTTATATATGTCTAATGGGTGCGACCGACAATTGATTGCAACTTTATATTAAGGTAAAGTAATGAATTATTGAATTGGATATTGAAAATTAATTGTTGTTTTTTACATTTACAGTGATAGATATGTCTAAAGGGTGCGATTGACAATTGATTGCAAACATTATATTAAGTTAATGTAATGAATTTTTGAATTGGATATTGAAGATTAGTTGTTGTTTACACATTTACAATGATTGATATGTGTAAATGGTGCGATCAACAATTGATCGCAACATTGTATTAAGTTAAAGTAAACAATGATTTAATTGGTTATTGAAATTTAATTTTTGTTTACACATTTACAGTGATAGATATGTCTAAAGGGTGCGATCGACAATTGATCGCAACATTAAAATAAGTTAAAGTAATGAATTATTGAATTGGTTATTGAAAATTATTTGTTGATTAAATATTTACAGTGATAGATATGTCTAAAGGGTTCGATCCATTATTGATTGCAAACATTATATTAAGTTAAAGTAATGAATTATTGAATTGGATATAGAAGATTAGTTATTGTTTACAGATTCACAGTGATTGATATGTCTAAACAGTGCGAAGGACAATTGAACGGAACATTATATTAATTTAAAGTAACGAATTACTGAATTGGATAGTGAAGATTAGTTGTTTTTTATACATTTACTCTGATTGATATGTCTAAAGGGGGCGATCGACAATTGATCGCAAATATTATATTACGTTAATATAATGAATTTTTGAAATGGATATTGAAGATTAGTTGTAGTTTAAACATTAACAGTGATAGATATGTCTAAAGTATACGATCGACAATTGATCGCAACATTATACTAAGTTAAAGTAATGAATTATTAAATTTGTTATTAAAAATTATTTGTTGTTTACACATTTACAGTGATAGATATGACTAAAGGGTGCGATCGAAAATTAATCGCAAACATTATATTAAATTAAAGTATTGAATTATTGATCGCAACATTATATTAAGTTAAAGTAATGAATTTTTGAATTGGATATTTAAAAATAGTTGTTGTTTATACATTTACAATGATTGATATGTCTAAAGGGTGCGATCGACAATAGATCGCAAACATTATATTAAGTTAAAGTAATGAATTATTGAATTGGATATTGAAGATGAGTTGTTTTTTACACATTTACAGTTATTTATATATGTCTAATGGGTGCGACCGACAATTGATCGCAACTTTATATTAAGTTAAAGTAATGTATTATTGATTTGGATATTGAAAATTAATTGTTGTTTACACATTTACAGTGATAGATATGTCTAAAGGGTGCAATCGATAATTGATCGCAAACATTATATAAAGTTAAAGTAATAAATTTTTGAATTTGATATTGAAGATTAGTTATTGTTTACACATTTACAATCATTGATATGTCTAAAGAGTGCGATCGATAATTGATCGCAACATTATATTAAGTTAAAGTAATGAATTATTGAATTAGTTATTCAAAATTAATTGTTATTAAAATATTTACAATTATAGATAAGTCTAAAGGGTGCGATCGACAATTGATCGCAAACATTATATTAAGTTAAAGTGAAGAATTTTTGAATTGGATATTGAAGATTTGTTGTTGTTTACACATTTACAGTGACTGATATGTCAAAAGGGTGTGATCGACAATTGATCGCAACATTATATTAAGTTAAAGTAATAAATTATTGAATTGGGTATTGAAAATTAATTATTGTGTACATATTTACAGTGATTGATATGTATAAAGGGTGCGATCGACAATAGATCGCAAACATTATATTAAGTTAAAGTAATGAATTTTTGAATTGGATATTGAAGATTAGTTGTTGTTTACACATTTACAACGATGATACGTCTAAAGTTTGAGATCGACAATTGATCGCAACATCATATTAAGTTAAAGTAATGAATTTTGAATTGGATAGTGAAGATTAGTTGTTGTTTTCACACTTACAGTGATAGATATGTCTAAAGGTTTCGATCGACAATAGATCGCAAACATTATATTACGTTAAAGTAATGAATTTTTGAATTAGATATTGAAGATTTGTTGTTTTTTACACATTTACAATGATTCATATGTCTAAAGGGTGAGATCGACAATTGATCGCAACATTATATTAAGTTTAAGTAAGGAATTATTGAATTGGTTATTGAAAATTAATTGTTGTTTACATATTTACAGTGATAAATATGTCATAAGGGTGCGATCGACAATTGATCGCAAATATTATATTAAGTAAAACTAATGAATTATTGAATTGGATATTGAAAATTAATTGTTGTTTACACATTTACAGTGATAGATATGTCTAAAGGGTACGATCGACAATTGATCGCAACTTTACGTTATGTTAAAGTAATGAATTATTGAATTTGATATTGAAGATTAGTTGTTTACACATTTACAGTGATTGATATGTTCAAAGGGTGCGATCAACAATTGATCGAAACATTATATTAAGTTAAAGTAATGAATTATTGAATTGGTTATTGAAAATTAATTGTTGTTTACATTGTTACAGAGATAGATATGTCTAAAGAATGCGATCGACAATTGATCGCAATCAGTATATTAAGTTAAAGAAATGAATTTTTGAATTGGATATTGAAGATTAGTTGTTGTTTACACATTTACAATGATTGGTATGTCTAAAGGGTGCAATCGACAATTGATCGCAACATTATATTAAGTTAAAGTAATGAATTATTAAATTGGTTATTGAAATAATAATTGTTGTTTACACATTTATAGTGTTTGATATGTCTATAGGGTGAGATCGACAATTGATCGCAAACATTATATTAAGTTAAAGTAATAAATTTTTGAATTTGATATTAAAGATTAGTTATTGTTTACACATATACAATGATTGATATATGTAAAGGGTGCGATCGACAATCGATCACAACATTATATTAAGTTAAAGTAATGAATTATAGAATTTGTTATTGAAAATTAATTGTTATTTACACATTTACAGTGATAGGTATGTCTAAAAGGTGCGATCGACAATTGATCGCAACTTTACGTTAAGTTAAAGTAATGAATTATTGAATTTGATATTGGAGATTAGTTGTTGTTTACACATTTATAATGGTTGATATGTCTAAAGGGTGTGATCGACAATTGATCGAAACACTATATTAAGTTAAAGTAATGAATTATTGAATTGGTAATTGAAAATTAATTGTTGTTTATATATTTACAGGGATTGATATGTCTAAAGGGGGCGATCGAAAATTGATCGCAACATTATATTAAGTAAAAGTAGTGAATTATTGAATTGGTTATTGAAAATTAATTGTTATTTCCACATTAACAGTGATAGTTATGTCTAAAGGGTGCGATCGACAATTGATCGCAATTTTTCGTTAAGTTAAAGTAATGAATTGTTGAATTGGATATTGAATATTAGTTGTTGTTTACACATTTAGAGTGATTGATATCTCTTAATGGTGTAATCGACAATTGATCACAACTTTACGTTAAGTAAAAGTAATGAATTATTGAATTGGATATTGAAGATTAGTTGTTTTTTACATATTTAGAGTGATTGGTACGTCTAAAGGGTGCGATCGAAAATTGATCGCAACGTTATATTAAGTTAAAGTAATGCATTATTGATTTGGTTATTGAAAATTAATTGTTATTTACACATTTACAGTGATAGTTATGTCTAAAGGGTGCAATCGACAATTGATCGCAACTATACGTTAAGTTAAAGAAATGAATTATTGAATTGGATGTTGAATATAAGTTGTCGTTAACACATTTACTGTGATAGATATGTCTAAAGGATGCGATTGACAATTGATCGTAACATTATATTAAGTTAAAGTAATGAATTATTGAATTTGTTATTGAAAATTATGTGTTATTTACTCATTTACGGTGATAGATATATCTAAAGCGTGTGCTCGACAATTGATTGCAACTTTACGTTAGTTAAAAGTAATGAATTATGGAATTGGATATTAAATATTAGTTGTTGTTTACATATTTACAGTGATTGATATGTCTAAAGAATGCGATCGAAAATTGATCACAACATTATATTAAGTTAACATAATGAATTTTTGAATTGGTTATTGAAAATTAATTGTTGTTTAAACATTTACAGTGATAGATATGTCTACAGTGTGCGATCGATAATTGATCGCAAACATTATATTAAGTTAAAGTAATGAATTATTGAATTGGATATTGAAGATTAGTTGTTGTTTACACATTCACACCGATTGATTTCTCTAAAGGGTGCGATCGACAATTGATCGCAAATATTATTTTAAGTTAAAGTAATGAATTTTTTAATTGGATAGTGAAGATTAGTTGTTGTTAACACATTTATAATGATTGATTTGTCTAAACGGTGCGATCGACAATTGATTGCAACATAATATTAAGTTAAAGTAATTAATTATTGAATAGGATAGTGAAGATTAGTTGTTGTTTACACATTTACAGTGATAGATATGTCTAGATGGTGCGATCGATAATAGAACGCAAACATTATATTAAGTTAAAGTAATGACTTTTTTAATTGGATAGTGAAGATTAAATGTTGTTTACACATTTACAATGATTGATATGTCTAAAGGGTGCGATCGCAAATTTATCGCAACATTATATTAAGTTAAAGTAATGAATTATTGAATTGGTTATTGAAAATTAATTTTTGTTTACATATTTACAGTGATAGATATGTCTAAAGGGTTCGATCGACAATTGATCGCAAACATTATATTAAGTTAAGGTAATGAATTTTTGAATTTGATATTGAAGATTAGTAGTTGTTTACACATTTGCAGTGATTGATATGTCTAAAGGGTGCGATCGGCAATTGATCGCAACTTTATATTAAGTTAAAGTAATGAATTATTGAATTGAATACTTAAAATTAATTGTTATTTACACATTTACAGTGATAGATATGTCTAAAGGGTGCGATCGACAATTGATTAGTTGTTATACGTTAAGTTAAAGTAATGAATTTTTGAATTGGATATTGAAGATTAGTTGTTGTTTATACATTTACAATGATTTATATGTCTAAAGGGTGCGATCGACAATTGACCGCAACATTATATTAAGTTTAAGTAATGAATTATTGAATTCGTTATTGAAAATTAATTGTTATATAAACATTTAAAGTGATAGATATGTATATAGGGTGCGATCGACAATGGATCGCAAACATTATATTATGTTAAATTAATAAATTTTCGAATTGGATATTGAAGATTAGTTATTATTTACACATTTACAATGATTGATATGTCTATAGAGTGCGATCGACAATTGATCGCAACATTATATTAAGTTTAAGTAATGAATTTTTGAATTAGATAAGGAAGATTAGTTATTGTTTACACATTTACAATGATAGATATGTCTAAAGGGTGCGATTGACAATTGATCTCAACATTATATTAAGTTAGAGTAATGAATTATTGAATTGGTTATTGAAAATTAATTGTTGTTTACATATTTACAGTGATAGATATGTCTAAAGGGTGCGATCGACAATTTATTGCAAACATTATATTAAGTTAAAATAATGAATTTTTGAATTGGATAGTAAAGATTTGTTTGTGTTTACACATTTACAGTGATAGAAATGCTTAAAGGGTGCGTTCGAAAATTGATCGCAACATTTTATTAAGTTAAATTATTTAATTATTGAATTGGATAGTGAAGATTAGTTGTTGTTTACACATTTACAGTGATAGATATGTCTAAAGGGTGCGATCGAAAATTGATCGTAAACATTATATTAAGCTAAAGTAATGAATTATTGAATTGGATATTGAAGATTAGTTGTTGTTTACACATTTACAGTGATTGATATGTCTAAAGGAAGCGATCAGGAATATATCGCAAACATTACGTTAAGTTAAAGTAATGAATTTTTGAATTGGATATTGAAGATTAGTTGTTGTTTACACATTTATAATGATTGATATGTCTAAACGTTGCGATCGACAATCGATCGCAACATTATATTAAGTTAAAGTAATGAATTGTTGAATTGGATATTGAAGATTAGTTGTTGTTTACACATTTACAATGATTGATATGTATAAAGGGTGCGATAGACAATTGATCGCAGCATTATATTAACTAAAAGTAATTAATTATTGAATTAGATAGTCAAGATTAGTTGTTGTTTACACATTTTAAGTGATAGATATGTCTAAAGGGTGCGATCTACGATTGATCGCAAACATTATATAAAGTTAAAGTAATGAATTAGTGAATTGGATATTGAAGATTAGTTGTTGTTTACACAATCACAGTGATTGATATGTCTAAAGGGTGCGATCGACAGTAGATCGCAAACATTATATTAAGTTAAAGTAATGAATTATCGAATTGGATATTGAAGATTAGTTGTTGTTTACGCATTGACAGTTTTTTATATATGTCTAATGTGTGCGACCGACAATTGATCGCAACTTTATATTAAGTTAAAGTAATGAATTATTGAGTTAGATATTGAAAATTAATTGTTGTTTACACATTTACAATCATTGATATGTCTAAAGAGTTTCATCGATAATTGATCGCAACATTATATTAAGATAAAGTAATGAATTATTGAATTAGTTTTTCAAAATTAATTGTTATTAAAATATTTACAGTAATAGATAAGTCTAAAGGGTGCGATCGACAATCGATCGAAAACATAATATTAAGTTAAAGTAATGAATTTTTGAATTGGATATTGAAGATTTGTTGTTGTTTACACATTTACAGTGGCTGATATGTCTAAAGGGTGTGATCGGCAATTGATCGCAACTTTATATTAAGTTAAAGTAATGAATTATTGAATTGAATATTTAAAATTAATTGTTATTTACACATTTACGGTGATAGATATATCTAAAGGGTTCGATCGACAATTGAGTAGTTGTTATACGTTAAGTTAAAGTAATGAATTTTTGATTTGGATATTGAAGATTAGTTGTTGTTTATACATTTACAATGATTGATATGTCTAAATAGTGCGATCGACAAATGATCGGAACATTATATTAAGTTTAAGTAATGAATTATTGTATTGGATATTGAAATTAATGATTGTTTACATATTTACAGTGATAGATATGACTAAAGGATGTGATTGAAAATTGATTGCAAACATTATATTAAATTTAAGTAATGTATTATTTAATTGGATATTGAACATTTGTTATTGTTTGTTCACAGTGATTGATATATCTAAAGGGTGCAATTGACAATTGATCGCAACATTATCTTAAGTTAAAGTAATGAATTTTTGAATTAGATATGGAAGATTAGTTATTGTTTACACATTTACAATGATAGATATGTGTAAAGGGTGCGATCGACAATTGATCGCAACATTATATTAATTAAGAGTAATGAATTATTGAATTGGTTATTGAAAATTAATTGTTGTTTACATATTTACAGTGATAGATATGTCTAAAGGGTGCGATCGACAATTTATTGCAAACATTATATTAAGTTAAAATAATGAATTTTTGAATTGGATAGTAAAGATTTGTTTGTGTTTACACATTTACAGTGATAGAAATGCTTAAAGGGTGCGTTCGAAAATTGATCGCAACATTTTATTAAGTTAAATTATTTAATTATTGAATTGGATAGTGAAGATTAGTTGTTGTTTACACATTTACAGTGATAGATATGTCTAAAGGGTGCGATCGAAAATTGATCGTAAACATTATATTAAGCTAAAGTAATGAATTATTGAATTGGATATTGAAGATTAGTTGTTGTTTACACATTTACAGTGATTGATATGTGTAAAGGAAGCGATCAGGAATATATCGCAAACATTACGTTAAGTTAAAGTAATGAATTTTTTAATTGGATATTGAAGATTAGTTGTTGTTTACACAGTAACATTTATTGACATGTCTAAAGGGTGCGATCGACAATTGATCGCAATATTATATTAAGTTAAAGTAATGAATTATTGAAAAGGTTATTGAAAATTAATTATTATTTACACATTTACAGTGACAGATATGTCTAAAGGGTGCGATCGACAATTGATCGCAACTTTACGTTAAGTTAAAGTAATGAATTATTGAATTGGATATTGAAGATTAGTTGTTGTTTACACATTTACAGTGATTGATATGTCTAAAGGGTGCGATCGACAATTGATTTCAATATTATATTAAGTAAAAGTATTTAATTATTTAATTGGATAGTGAAAATTAGTTGTTGTTTACACTTTTGCAGTGATTGATATGTCTAAAGGTTGCGATCCTCAATTGATCAAAAAAACTTTATATTAAGTTAATGTAATGAATTATTGAATTGGAAATTGAAGATTAGTTGTTGTTTACACATTCACAGTGATTGATATGTCTAAAGGGTGCGATCGACAATTGATTGCAAACTTTATATTAAGTTAAAGTAATGAATTATTGAATAGGATATTGAAGATTAGTTGTTGTTGACATATTCACAGTGGTTGATATGTTTTAAGGTTGCGATCGACAATTGATCGCAACATTATATTAAGTTAAATTAATGAATTATTGAATTTGATAGTGAAGATTAGTTGTTGTTTACACATTTACAGGGATAGATATGTCTAAAGGATGCGATCGACAATTGATCGAAAATATTATATTAAGTTAAAGTAATGAATTTTTGAATTGGAAATTGAAGATTAGTTGTTGTTTACACATTCACAGTGATTTATAAGTCTAAAGGGTGCGATTGACAATTGATCGCAACATTGTTTTAAGTTAGAGTAATGAATTATTGAATTGGTTATTGAAAATTAATTGTTGTTTAAACATTTACAGTAATAGATATGTCTAAAGGGTGCGATAAACATTGGATCGCAAACATTATATTATGTTAAACTAATGAATTATTGAATTGGTTATTTAAAATTAATTGTTATTTACACATTTACAGTGATAGATATGTCTACAGGGTGCGATCAAGAATATATCGCAAACATTACGTTAAGTTAAAGTAATGAATTTTTGAATTGGATATTGAAGATTAGTTGTTGTTTACACATTTATAATGATTGATATGTCTTAACGGTGCGATCGACAATCGATCGCAACATTATATTAAGTAAAAGTAATGAATTATTGAATTGGTTATTGAAGATTTATTGTTGTTTACACATTTACAGTTATAGATATGTCTAAAGAGTGCGATCGACAATTGATCGCAACATTACTTTACGTTAAAGTGTAACTTATTGACTTGGATATTGAAGATTAGTTGCTGTATACACATTTAGAGTGATTGATACATAAACGGTGCGATCTACAATTGATCGCAACATCATATTAAGTTAAAGTAATGAATTATTGAATCGGTTATTAAAAATTAATTTTGTTTACATATTTACAATGATAGATATGTCTAAAGGGTGCGATTGACAATTGATCGCAACATTTTATTAAGTTTGTGTAATGAATTATAGAATTGGATATTAAAGATTAGTTGTTGTTGACAGATTAACAGTGATTGATATGTCTATAGGGTGCGATCGACAATTGATCAAACACATTATATTAAGTAACGAATTATTGAACTGGATATTGAAGACTAGTTGTTTACATATTCACAGTGATTGATATGTCTAAAGGGTGCGATCGACAATTGATCGCAACACTATATTATGTTAAAATAATGATATATTGAATTGGATATTGAAGTTTAGTTGTTGTTTACCGTGATTGATATGTCTAAAGGGTGCGATCCACAATTGATCACAAACTTTATATTAAGTTAAAGTAATAAATTACTAAATTGGACAGTGAAGATTAGTTGTTGTATACACATTCACAGTGATTGATATGTCTAAAGGGTGCGATCAACAATTGATCGCAAGATTATATTAAGTTAAAGTAATGAATTATTGAATTGGATAGTGAAGATTAGTTGTTGGTTACACATTTACAGTGATAGATATGTTTAAAATGTGCAATCGACAATCGATTGCAAATATTATATTATGTTAAAGTAATGAATTATTGAAGTGGATTTTGAAGATTAGTTGTTGTTTACACATTTACAGTGATTGATATGTCTAAAGGGTGCCATCGACAATTGATCGCAACATTATATTAAGTTAAAGTCAATTATTGAATGTGATATTGAAGATTAGTTGTTGTTTACACATTCACTGTGATTGATATGTCTAAAGGGTGCGATTAACAATTGATCGCAACATTATATTAAGTTAAAGTAATGAATTTTTGAATTGGATATTGAAGACTAGTTGATGTTTATACATTTACAATGATTGATATGTCTAAAGGATGCGATCGACAGTAGAACGCTAACATTATATTAAGTTAAGGTAATGAATTATTGAATTGGATATTGAAGATTAGTAGTTGTTTACACATTTACAGTTATTTATATATGTCTAATGGGTGTGACCGACAATTGATCGCAACTTTATATTAAGTTAAATTAATGAATTATTGAATTGGATATTTAAAATTAATTGTTGTTTACACATTTACAATCATTGATATGTCTAAAGAGTGCGATCGATAATTGATCGCAACATTATATTAAGTTAAAGTAATGAATTATTGAATTAGTTATTCAAAATTAATTGTTATTAAAATATTTACAGTAATAGATAAGTCTAAAGGGTGCGATCGACAATAGATCGAAAACATTATATTAAGTTAAAGTAATGAATTTTTGAATTGGATATTGAAGATTTGTTGTTGTTTACACATTTACAGTGACTGATATGTCTAAAGGGTGTGATCGACAATTGATCGCAACATTATATTAAGTTAAAGTAATGAATTATTGAATTGAATATTGAAAATTAATTGTTGTGTACATATTTACAGTGATTGATATGTCTAAAGGGTGCGATCGACATTAGATCGCAAAGATTATATTAAGTTAAAGTAATGTATTATTGTATTGGATATTGAACATTTGTTGTTGTTTACACACATTCACATTGATTGCTATGTCTAAAGGGTGCGATCGAAAATAGATCGCAAACATTATATTAAGCTAAAGTAATGAATTTTTGAATTGGATATTGAAGATTAGTTGTTGTTTATACATTTGCAATGATACGTCTAAAGTTTGCGATCGACAATCAATTGCAGCATTATATTAATTTAAAGTAATGAATTTTTGAATTGGATAGTGAAGATTAGTAGTTGTTAACACATTTATAATGATTGATTTGTCTAAACGGTGCGATAGACAACTGATTGCAACATAATATTAAGTTAAAGTAATTAATTATTGAATAGGATAGTGAAGATTAGTTGTTGTTTACACATTTACAGTAATAGATATGTCTAGATGGTGCGATCGATAATAGATCGCAAACATTATATTATGTTAAAGTAATGACTTTTTTAATTGGATATTGAAGATTAGATGTTGTTTACACATTTACAATGATTGATATGTCTAAAGGGTGCGATCGCAAATTTATCGCAACATTATATTAAGTTAAAGTAATGAATTATTGAATTGGTTATTGAAAATTAAATTTTGTTTACATATTTACAGTGATAGATATGTCTAAAGGGTGCGATCGACAATTGATCGCAAACATTATATTAAGTTAAGGTAATGAATTTTTTAATTTGATATTGAAGATTAGTTGTTGATTACAGATTTACAATGATTGATATGTCTAAAGGGTGCGATCGGCAATTGATCGCAACTTTATATTAAGTTAAAGTAATGAATTATTGAATTGAATATTTAAAATTAATTGTTATTTACACATTTACGGTGATAGATATGTCTAAAGGGTGCGATCGACAATTGATTAGTTGTTATACGTTAAGTTAAAGTAATGAATTTTTGAATTGGATATTGAAGATTAGTTGTTGTTTATACATTTACAATGATTTATATGTCTAAAGGGTGCGATCGACAATTGATCGCAATATTATATTAAGTTAAAGTAATGAATTATTGAATTCGTAATTGAAAATTAATTATTATATAAACATTTACAGTGATAGATATGTCTATAGGGTGCGATCGACAATTTATCGCAAATATTATATTAAGTTAAAGTAATAAATTTTCGAATTGGATATTGAAGATTAGTTATTATTTACACATTTAAAATGATTGATATGTCTATAGAGTGCGATCGACAATTGATCGCAATATTATATTAAGTTTAAGTAATGAATTTTTGAATTAGATAAGGAAGATTAGTTATTGTTTACACATTTACAATGATAGATATGTCTAAAGGGTGCGATTGACAATTTATCTCATCATTATATTAAGTTAAAGTAATGAATTATTGAATTGGTTATTGAAAATTAATTGTTGTTTACATATTTACAGTGATAGATATGTCTAAAGGGTGTGATCGACAATTGTTCGCAAACATTATCTTAAGTTAAAGTAATGAATTTTTAAATTGGATATTGAAGATTAGCTGTTGTTTACACATTTACAATGATTGGTATGTCTAAAGGGTGCGATCGACAATTGATCGCAGCATTATATTAACTAAAAGTAATAAATTAATGAATTAGATAGTGAAGATTAGTTGTTGTTTACACATTTTTAGTGATAGATATGTCTAAAGGGTGTGATCTACCATTGATCGCAAACATTATATAAAGTTAAAGTAATGAATTAGTGAATTGGATATTGAAGATTAGTTGTTGTTTACACAATCACAGTGATTGATATGTCTAAAGGGTGCGATCAACAATTGATCGGAACATTATGTTAAGTTAAAGTAATAAGTTATTGAATTGGATATTGAAAATTAATGATTGTTTACATATTTACAGTGATAGATATGACTAAGGGGTGCGATCGACAATTGATCGCAAACATTATATTAAATTTAAGTCATGTATTATTGAATTGGATATTGAACATTTGTTGTTGTTTGTTCACAGTGATTGATATATCTAAAGGGTGTAATCGACAATTGATCGCAACATTATCTTAAGTTAAAGTAATGAATTTTTGAATCAGATATGGAAGATTAGTTATTGTTTACACATTTACAATGATAGATATGTGTAAAGGGTGCGATCGATAATTGATCGCAACATTATATTAAGTAAGAGTAATGAATTATTGAATTGGTGATTGAAAATTAATTGTTGTTTACATATTTACAGTGATAGATATGTCTAAAGGGTGCGAATGACAATTTATTGCAAACATTATATTAAGTTAAAGTAATGAATTTTTGAATTGGATAGTGAAGATTTGTTGGTGTTTACACATTTACAGTGATAGAAATGTCTAAAGGGTGCGTTCGAAAATTGATCGCAACATTTGATTAAGTTAAATTATTTAATTATTGAATTGGATAGTGAAGATTAGTTGTTGTTTACACATTTACAGTGATAGATATGTCTAAAGGGTGCGATCAAAATTGATCGCAAACATTATATTAAGCTAAAGTAATGAATTATTGAATTGGATATTGAAGATTAGTTGTTGTTTACACATTTACAGTGATTGATATGTCTAAAGGAAGCGATCAAGAATATATCGCAAACATTACGTTAAGTTAAAGTAATGAATTTTTGAATTGGATATTGAAGATTAGTTGTTGTTTACACATTTATAATGATTGATATGTCTAAACGGTGCGATCGACAATCGATCGCAACATTATATTAAGTTAAAGTAATGAATTGTTGAATTGGTTATTGAAAATTAATTGTTGTTTACACATTTAATGTAATAGATATGTCTAAAGGGTGCAATCGACAATTGATCACAACATTATAATAAGTTAAAGCAATGAATTATTGAATTGGTTATTGAAAATTAATTGTTGTTTACACATTTACAGTGATAGATATGTCTAATGGGTGAGATCGACAATTGATTTCAACATCATATTAAGTTTAAGTAATGATCTATAGAATTGGATATTAAGATTAGTTATTGTTTACATAGTAACAGTGATTGACATGTCTAAAGGGTGCGATCGACAACTGATCGCAATTTTATATTAAGTTAAAGTAATGAATTATTGAATAGGTTTTTAAAAATTAATTGTTATTTACACATTTACAGTGACTGATATGTCTAAAGGGTGCGATCGACAATTGATCGCAACTTTACATTAAGTTAAAGTAATGAATTTCTTAATTGGATATTGAAGATTAGTTGTTGTTTACACATTTACAATGATTGATATGTCTAAAGGGTGCGATCGACAATTGACCGCAAACATTATATTAAGTTAAAGTAATGAATTATTGAATTGGTTATTGAAAATTAATTGCTACTTAAACATTCACAGTGATTGTATGTCTAAAGGGTGCGATCGACAATTGATAGAAACGTTTTATTAAGTAAAAGTATTTAATTATTGAATTGGATAGTGAAGATTAGTTGTTGTTTACACTTTTGCAGTGATTGATATGTCTAAAGGTTGTGATCCTCAATTGATCGCAAACTTTATATTAAGTTAATGTAATGAATTATTGAATTGGATATTGAAGATTAGTTGTTGTTGACAAATTCACAGTGGTTGATATGTCTTAAGGTTGCGATCGACAATTGATCGCAACATTTTATTAAGTTAAATTAATGAATTGTTGAATTTGATAGTGAAGATTAGTTGTTGTTTACATGTTTACAGGGATAGATATGTCTAAAGGATGCGATCGACAATTGATCGAAAACATTATATTAAGTTAAAGTAATGAATTTTTGAATTGGAAATTGAAGATTAGTTGTTGTTTACACTTTTGCAATGATTGATATGTCTAAATGGTGCGATCGGCAATTGATCGCAAACTTTATATTAAGTTTATGTAATGAATTATTGAATTGGAAATTGAAGATTTAGTTGTTGTTTACACATTCACAGTGATTTATAAGTCTAAAGGGTGCGATTGACAATTGATCGCAACATTTTATTATGTTAAGGTAATGAATTATTGAATTGGATAGTGAATATTAGTTGTTGTTTTATTCACAGTGATTGATATGTATAAAGGGTGTGATCGACAATTGATCGCAACATTATATTAAGTTAAAGTAATGAATTATTAAATTGGATAGTGAAGATTAGTTGTTGTTTACACATTTACAGTGATAGATAAGTCTAAAGGGTGCGATCGACAATTGATCGCAAACATTATATTAAGTTAAAGTAATAAATTATTGAATTGGTTATTGAAAATTATTTTTGTGTACATATTTACAGTGATAGATATGTCTTAAGGGTGCGATCGACAATTGATCGCAACATTATATTAAGTTCATGTAATGAATTATTGAATTGGATATTAAAGATTAGTTGTTGTTGACAGATTAACAGTGATTGATATGTCTACAAGGTGCGATCGACAGTTGATCGCAAACATTATATTAAGTAACGAATTATTGAATTGGATATTGAAGACTAGTTGTTGTTTACACATTCACAGTGATTGATATGTCTAAAGGGTGCGATCGACCATTGATCGCAAACATTATATTAAGTTAAAATAATGATATATTGAATTGGATATTGAAGTTTAGTTGTTGTTTACCGTGATTGATATGTCTAAAGGGTGCGATCCATAATTGATCGCAACATTATATTAAGTTAAAGTAATGAATTATTGAATTGGATAGTGAAGATTAGTTCTTGTTTACACATTTACAGTGATAGATATGTTTAAAATGTGCGATCGACAATCGATTGCAAATATTATATTATGTTAAAGTAATGAATTATTGAATAGGATATTGAAGATTAGTTGTTGTTTACACATTTACAGTGATTGATATGTCTAAAGGGTGCCATCGACAATAGATCGCAACATTATATTAAGTTAAAGTCAATTATTGAATGTGATATTGAAGATTAGTTGTTGTTTACACATTCACAGTGATTGACAATTAATCGCAATATTATATTAAGTTAAAGTAATGAATTATAGGAATTGGATAGCGAAGATTAGTTGTTGTTTACACATTTACACTTATAGATATGTCTAAAATGTGCGATCGACAATCGATCGCAAACATTATATTAAGTTAAGGTAATGAATTATTGAAATGGAAATTGAAGATTAGTTGTTGTTTACACACTCACAGTGATTGATATGTATAGAGGGTGCGATCAACAATTAATCGCAACATTATATTAAGTTAAAGTAATGAATTATTGAATTAGATAGTGAAGATTAGTTGTTGTTTACACATTTACAGTGATAGATATGTCTAAAGGGTACGATCGACAATTGATCGCAAAATTTATATTATGTTAAAGTAATGAATTATTGAATTGGTTATTGAAAATTATGTTTGTTTACATATTTACAGCGATAGATATGTCTAAAGGGTGCGATCGACAATTGATCGCAACATTATATTAAGTTCATGTAATAAATTATTGAATTGGATATTAAAGATTAGTTGTTGTTGACAGATTAACAGTGATTGATATGTCTATAAGGTGCGATCGACAGTTGATCGCAAACATTATATTAAGTACGAATTATTGAATTGGATATTGAAGACTAGTTGTTGTTTACACATTCACAGTGATTGATATGTCTAAAGGGTGCGATCGACCATTGATCGCAAATATTATATTAAGTTAAAATAATGATATATTGAATTGGATATTGAAGTTTAGTTGTTGTTTACCGTGATTGATATGTCTAAAGGGTGCGATCCACAATTGATCGCAAAACTTTATATTAAGCTAAAGTAATGAATTACTGAATTGGATAGTGAAGATTAGTTGTTGTTTACACATTCACAGTGATTGATATGTCTAAAGGGTGCGATCGACAATTGATCGCATAATTATATTAAGTTAAAGTAATGAATTATTGAATTTGATAGTGAAAATTAGTTATTGTATACACATTTACAGTGATAGATATGTTTAAAATGTGCGATCGACAATCGATTGCAAATATTATATTATATTAAAGTAATGAATTATTGAATATGATATTGAAGATTAGTTGTTGTTTACACATTTACAGTGATTGATATGTCTAAAGGGTGCCATCGACAATTGATCGCAACATTATATTAAGTTAAAGTCAATTATTGAATGTGATATTGAAGATTAGTTGTTGTTTACACATTCACAGTGATTCATATGTCTAAAGGGTGCGATTGACAATTGATCGCAACATTATATTAAGTTAAAGTAATGATTTATTGAATTGGATAGTTAAGATTAGTTGTTGTTTACACATTTACACTTATAGATATGTCTAAAATGTGCGATCGACAATCGATCGCAAACATTATATTAAGTTAAGGTAATGAATTATTGAATTGGAAATTGAAGATTAGTTGTTGTTTACACACTCACAGTGATTGATATGTATAAAGGGTGCGATCCACAATTAATCGCAACATTATATTAAGTTAAGTAATGAATTATTGAATTGGATAGTGAAGATTAGTTGTTGTTTACACATTTACAGTGATAGATTTGACTAAAGGGTGCGATCGACAATTGATCGCAACATAATATTAAGTTAAAGTAATGAATTATTGAATTGGATAGTGAACATTAGTTGTTGTTTACACAGTTACAGTGATAGATATGTCTAAAGGGTGCGATCGAGAATTGATCGCAAATATTATATTAAGTTAAAGTAATGAATTATTGAATTGGTTATTGAAAATTAATTTTGTTTACATATTTACAGTGATAGATATGTCTAAAGGGTGCGATCGACAATTGATCGCAACATTATATTAAGTTCATGTAATGAATTATTGAATTGGATATTAAAGATTAGTTGTAGTTGACAGGTTAACAGTAATTGATATGTCTAAAGGGTGCGATCGACAATTGATCGCAAATATTATATTAACAGTGAAATTGATATTGAAAATTAATTGTTGTTTACATATTTACAGTGATAGATATGTCCAAAGGGTGCGATCGACCATTGATCGCAAACATTATATTAAGTTAAAATAATGATATATTGAATTGGATATTGAAGTTTAGTTGTTGTTTACCGTGATTGATATGTCTAAAGGGTGCGATCCACAATTAATCGCAAACTTTATATTAAGTTAAAGTAATGAATTATTGAATTGGAAATTGAAGATTAGTTGTTGTTTACACATTCCCAGTGATTGATAAAGGATGCGATCGACAATTGATCGCAACATTATATTAAGTTAAAGTAATGAACTATTGAATTGGATAGTGAAGATTAGTTGTTGTTTACACATTCCCAGTGATTGATATGTCTAAAGGGTGCGATCGATAATTGAATGCAAACATTATATTATGTTAAAGTAATGAATTACAGAATTGGATATTGAAGATTAGTTGTTGTTTACACATTTACAGTGATTGATATGTCTAAAGGGTGCGATCGACAATTGATCGCAACATTATATTAAGTTAAAGTAATGAATTATTGAATGTGATATTGAAGATTAGTTGTTATTTACACATTCACAGTGATTGATATGTCTAAAGGGTGCGATCGACAATTGATCGCAACATTATATTAAGTTAAAGTAATGGATTATTGAACTGGACAGTGAAGATTAGTTGTTGTTTACACATTTACACCGATAGATATGTCTAAAATGTTCGATCGACAATTGATCGCAAACATTATATTTAGTTAAAGTAATGTTATATTGAATTGGTTATGTTGTTTACAACTTTACAGTTATGTCTAATGGGTGCGATCCACAGATGATCGCAAACTTTATATTAAGTTAAAGTAATGAATTATTGAATTGGAAATTGAAGATTATTTGTTGGTTACACATTCTCAGTGATTGATATGTCTAAAGGGTGCGATCGACAATTGATCGCAACATTATATTAAGTTAAAGTAATGAATTATTGAATTTGATAGTGAAGATTAGTTGTTGTTTACACATTTACAGTGATAGATATGTCTAAAGGGTGCGATCGACATTTGATCGCATTCATTTTATTAAGTTAAAGTAAAGAATTTTTTAATTGGATATTGAAGATTAGTCATTGTTTACACTTTTGTAATGATTGATATGTCTAAAGGGTGCGATAGTCAATTGATCGCAACATTATATTAAGTTAAAGTAATTGATTATTGAATTGGATATTGAAGATTAATTGTTGTTTACACATTTACAGTGATTGATACGTCTAAATGCTTCGATCGACAATTGATCGCAAACATTATATTAAGTTAAAGTAATGAATTATGGAATTGGATATTGAAGATAAATTAATGTTTGCACATTTACAGTGATAGATATGTCTAAAGGGTGCGATCGAAAATTGATGGCAAATATTATATTAGGATAAAGTAATGAATTATTCAATTGGTTATTGAAGATAAATTGATGTTTACATATTTAAAGTGATAGATATTTCCAAAGGGCGCGATCGACAATTAATCGCAAACATTATATCAAGTTAAATTAATGAATTATTGAATCGGATAGTGAAGAATAGTTGTTGTTTACGCATTTACCGTGATTGATATGTCTAAAGGGTGCGATCCACAATTGATAGCAAACTTTCTATTAAGTTAAAGTTATGAATTATTGAATTGGATATTGAAGATTAGTTGTTGTTTACACATTTACAATGATTGATATGTCTAAAGGGTGCGATCGACAATTGATCGCAACATTATATTAAGTTAAAGTAATGAATTATTTAATTGGATATTGAATATTAGTTTTTTTTACTCATTTGCAATGATTGATTTGTCCAAAGGCTTCGATCGGCAATTGATCGCAACATTATATGAAGTTAAAGTAATGAATTATTGATATGGTTATTGAAATGAATTCTTGTTTACACATTTAGTATGATAGATATGTCTAAAGGTTGCGATTGACAATTTATCGCAAATTTACGTTAAGTTAAAGTAATGAATTATTGAATCGGATATAGAAGATTAGTTGTTGTTTACACATTTACAATGATTGATATGTCTACAATGTGCGATCGACAATTGATCGAAAACATTATATTAAAGTTAAAGTAATGAATTATTGAATTGGTTATTAAAAATTAGTTAAAGTTTAAATATTTTTAGTGATAGATATATCTTATGGGTGTTATCGAAAATTCATCGCAAACATTAGATTAAGATAAAGTATTGAATTATTGAATTGGATAGTGAAAATTAATTGTTATTTACACATTTATAGTGATAGATATGTCTAAAGGGTGCGATTGACAATTTATCGCAAAAATTATATTAAGTTAAAGTAATGGATTTTTGAATTGGATATAGAAGACTATTTGTTGTTTACACAATGATAATGATTGATATCTCTAAAGGGTGCGATCGACAATTGATCGCAACATTATATTAAGTTAAAGTAATGAATTATTGAATTGGTTATAGAAAATTAATTGTTTTTTACATATTTACAGTGATAGATATGTCTAAAAGGTGTGATCGAGAATTTGCAAACATTATATTAAGTTAAAGTAATGAATTATTGAATTAGTTACTGAAAAATAATTGTTGTTTACATATTTACAATGATAGATATGTCTAAAGGTTGCGATCGACAAAGAATCGCAAACATTATATGAAGTTAAAGTAATGAATTATTTAATTGGATATTGAAGATTTGTTGTTGTTTACAAATTCAAAGTGATTGATATGTCTAAATGATGCGATCGACAATTGATCGCAACAATATATATAAAGTTAAAGTAATGAATTATTTAATCGGATATTGATTTTTGTTTACACATTTGCAATGATAGATATATCTAAAGGGTGCGATTGAAAATTGAGCGCAAACATTATATTAAGCTAAAGTAATGAATTATTGAATTGGATATTGAAGATTAGTTGTACTTTACACATTTATAATGATTGATATGTCTAAAGGGTGCGATCGACAATCAATCACAATATTATATTAAGTTAAAGTAATGAATTATTGAATTTGTGATTAAAGATTTATTGTTGTTTACACATTTAAAGTGATAGATATGTCTAAAGAGTGCGATCGACAATTGATCGCAACATTACGTTAAGTTAAAGTAATAACTTCTTGACTTGGATATTGAAGATTAGTTGCTGTTTATACATTTAGAGTGATTGATACATAGAGGGTGCGATCGACAATTGATCGCAATATTATAATAAGTTAGAGTAATGAATTATTGAATTGGATATTGAAGATTGGTTGTTGTTTACACATTTATAATGATTGATATGTCTAAATGGTGCGATCGACAATTGATCGCAAACATTATATTAAGTTAAAGTAATGACTTATTGAATTGGTTAATGAAAAAAAATTGTTGTTTACAAATTTACAGTGATAGATATGTCTAAAGGGTGCGATCGACAATTGATCGCAACAGTATATTAAGTTAATGTAATGAATTATGGAATTGATTATTGAAAATTATTTGTTGTATACAAATTTACAGTGATTGATATGTCTAAATGGTGCGATCGAAAATTGATCGCATCATAATATTAAGTTACAGTAATGAATTTTTGAATTGGTTATTGAAAATTAAATTTTATTTACACATTTACAGTGATAGATATGTCTAAAGGGTGCGATCGGCAATTGATTCCAACTTTACGTTAAGTTAAAGTAATGAATTATTGAATTGGATATTGAAGATTTGTTGTTGTTTACACTTTTACAGTGATAGATATGTCTAAAGGAAGCGATCGACAATTGATGGCAACATTATATTAAGTTAAAGTAATGAATTATTGAATTGGTTATTGAAAATTAATTGTTGTTTACACTTTTACAGTGATAGATATACCTAAAGGGTGCGATCGACAATTGATCGCAAACATTATATATTAAGTTAAAGTAATGACCTTTAGAATTAGATATTGAAGATTAGTTATGTTTTACACATTCACAGTGATTGATATGTCTAAAGGGTGCGATCGACACTTGATCGCAACATTTTATTAAATTAAAGTATTTAATTATTGAATTGTATAGTGAAGATTAGTTGTTGTTTACACTTTTGCACTGATTGATTTGTCTAAAGGGTGCGATCCTCAATTGATCGCAAACTTTATATTAAGTTATATTAATGAATTATTGAACTGGAAATTGAAGATTAGTTGTTGTTTACACATTCACAGTGATTGATATGTCTAAAGGGTGCAATCGGCAATTGATTGCAAACTTTATATCTTAAAGTAATGATTTATTGAATTGGATATTGAAGATTAGTCATTGTTGACAAATTCACAGTGGTTGATATGTCTTAAGGTTGCGATCGACAATTGATCGCAACATTATATTAAGTTAAAGTAATGTTTTATTTAATTGTATAGTGAAGATTAGTTTTTGTTTACACATTTACAGGGATAGATATGTCTATCGGGTGCGATCGACAATTGATCGCAAACATTATATTAAGTTAAAGAAATGAATTTTTGAATTGGACATTGAAGATTAGTTGTTGTTTACACATTCACAGTGATTTATTTGTCTAAAGTGTGCGATCGACAATTGATCGCAACATTATATTAAGTTAAAGTAATGAATTATTGAATTGGATAGTGAAGATTAGTTGTTGTTTACACATTTACAGTGATAGATATGTCTAAAGGGTGCGATCGACATTTGAAATCAAACATTTTATTATGTTAAAGTAATGAATTTTTAAACTGGATATTGAAGATTAGTCGTTGTTTACACTATTGCAATGATTGATATGTCTAAAGGGTGCGATCGGTAATTGATCGCAACATTATATTAAGTTAAAGTAATGAATTATTGAATTGGAAATTGAAGATTAGTTGTTGTTTACACTTTCACAGTGATTGATATGTATAAAGGGTGCGATCGACAATTGATCGCAACATTATATTAAGTTAAAGTAATGAATTATTGAATTGGATAGTGAAGATTAGTGTTTGTTTACACATTTACAGTGATAGATATGTTTAAAGGGTACGATCGACAATTGATCGCAAACATTATATTAAGTTAAAGTAATGAATTATTGAATTGGTTATTGATAATTAATTTTGTTTACATATTTACAGTGATAGATATGTCTAAAGGGTGCGATCGACAATTGGTCGCAACATTATATTAAGTTCATGTAATGAATTATTGAATTGGATATTAAAGATTAGTTGTTGACAGATTAATAGTGATTGATATGTCTAAAGTTTGCGATCGACAATTGATCGCAAACGTTATTTTAAGTAATGAATTATTGAATTGGATAATGAAGACTAGTTGTTGTTTACATATTTATAGTGATAGATATGTCTAAAGGGTGCGATCCACAATTGATCGCAACATTATATTAAGTTAAATTAATGAATTATTCAATTGGATAATGAAGATTAGTTAGTGTTTACACATTTACAGTGATAAATATGTCTAAAGGGTGCGATCGACAATTGATCGCAAACATTATATTAAGTTAAAGTAATGAATTATTGAATTTGATATTGAAAATTAATTTTGTTTACATATTTACAGTGATAGATATGTCTAAAGGGTGCGATCAACAATTGATCGCAACATTATATTAAGTTCATGTAATGAATTATTGAATTGGATATTAAAGATTAGTTGTTGACAGATTAACAGTGATTGATATGTCTAAAGGGTGTGATCGACAATTGATCGCAAACGTTATATTAAGTAATGAATTATTGAATTGGATAATGAAGACTAGTTGTTGTTTACACATTCACAGAGATTGATATGTCTAAAGGGTGCGATCAACCATTGATCGCAAACATTATATAAAGTTAAAGTAATGATATATTAAATTGGATATTGAAGATTAGTTGTTGTTTACGCATTTACCGTGATTGATATGTCTAAAGGGTGCGATCCACAATTGATAGCAAACTTTATATTAAGTTAAAAATATGAATTATTGAATTGGATATTGAATATTAGTTGTTGTTTACACATTTACAATGATTGATATGTCTAAAGGGTGCAATCGACAATTGATCGCAACATTATATTAAGTTAAAGTAATGAATTATTTAATTGGATATTGAATATTAGTTGTTGTTTACTCATTTGCAATGATTGATATGTCCAAAGGCTTCGATCGGCAATTGATCGCAACATTATATTAAGTTAACGTAATGAATTATTGATATGGTTATTGAAATTAATTCTTGTTTACACATTTAATGTGATAGATATGTCTAAAGGTTGCGATCGACAATTGATCGCAACTTTATGTTAAGTTAAAGTAATGAATTATTGAATCGGATATTAAAGATTAGTTGTTGTTTACACATTTACAATGATTGATTTGTCTACAATGTGCGATCGACAATTGATCGCAAACATTATATTAAAGTTAAAGTAATGAATTATTGAATTGGTTATTGAAAATTAATTAAAGTTTAAATATTTTTAGTGATAGATATATCTTAAGGGTGTTATCGAAAATTCATCGCAAACATTAGATTAAGATAAAGTATTGAATTATTGAATTGGATAGTGAAAATTAATTGTTATTTACACATTTACAGTGATAGATATATCTAAAGGGTGCGATTGACAATTGATCGCAAAAATTATATTAAGATAAAGTAATGAATATTTGAATTGGATATTGAAGACTAGTTGCTGTTTACGCAATTATAATGATTGATATCTCTAAAGGATGCGATCGACAATTGATCGCAACATTATATTAAGTTAAAGTAATTAATTATTGAATTGGTTATTGAAAATTAATTGTTATTTACATATTTACAGAGATAGATATGTCTAAAAGTTGCGATCGACAATTGATCGCAAACATTACATTAAGTTAAAGTAAGGAATTACTGAATTGGATATTGAAGATTAGTTGTTGTTTACACATTCACAATGATTGATATGTCTAAAGGGAGCGATCGACAATTGATCGCAATATTATATTAAGTTAAAGTAATGAATTATTTAATTGGATATATAATATTAGTTGTGGTTTACTCATTTGCAATGATTGATATGTCCAAAGGCTGCGATCGACAATTGATCGCAACATTATATTAAGTTAAAGTAATGAATTATTTAATTGGTTATTGAAAATTATTTGTTGTTTACATATTTACAGTGATATATATGTCTAAAGGGTTCGATCGACAATAGATTGTAAACGTTATATTAAGTTAAAGTAATGAATTATTGATTTGGATATGGAAGATTAGTTGTTGCTTACACATTTACATTGATAGATGTGTCTACAGGCTGCGATCAACAACTGATCGCAAACATTATGTTAAGTTAAAGTAATGAATTATTGAATTGGATAATGAAGATTAGTTTTGTTTACACATTTACAGTGATTGATATGTCTAAAGGCTGCGATCGACCATTAATCGCAACATTATATTAAGTTAAAGTAATAAATTGTTGAATTGGTTATTGAAAATTAATTGTTGTTTTCATATTTACAGTGATAGATATGTCTAAATGGTGCGATCTACAATTGATCGCAAACATTATATTAAGTTAAAGTAATGAATTATTAAATTGTATATTGAAGATTAGTTGTTGTTGACACATTCACAGTGATTTGATATGTCTAAATGGTGCGATCGACAATTGACCGCAACATTATATTAAGTTAAAGTAATGAATTATTGAATTGGATATTGAAGATTAGTTGTTATTTATACAATTACAATGATAGATATGTCTAAAGGGTGCGATCGACAATTGATCGCAAACATTATTATTAAGTTAAAGTAATTATTTATTTAATTTGTTATTGTCACGTCCGTAATCTGGGGCTATTTATCTGCTTAATTTTGAATTTTTTCTTAATTTTTATTTATTTTCGTTATAAGGGTAAAATTGGTATTTTTAAAAAATATTGACTTTTCTGGTTTGACCAAATTATTTGACTCAGTTGACTTTCGGGATGGTTTTGAAAACAATTGGATAGTGGAGATGATTTTGTAATTATTTTATAAATGGTGTTATTTTTAATTAATTTATAAACATGTGGGTTTATGACAATATTTGCCACCCATATAAATATGAAAAAGAAACCTTTTTGATTCATTAGGCACACAAACCTAGAAATTGGCGTTCACGTGTTCATCACTTTTCTCTCAAAACCAAAAACCTCTCCACGGATTTCAAAGCCGCTATTTTCAAAGCTTTCAATTGGATCGTTGTGTTGCCTCGATTTTCTTCACACCTAGGTAATGTGTTCTTTAATTCTCTTGGTTTTAAAGTATATTAATGATTTTGGGATTTTGGTTTAGATTAGGGTTTGATGATTTGATTTGGGGATTTTACTTTATATGGTTTGGGTTTTGAAACTCTTGATTCAATTTCATGATTTGGGTATATTGGGTTTTAAATTAATTTGAATTGTTTTTGGGTATAAACCCAAACTTTTGTGAATTGGGAATTTATGGATTATTCTTGATTTGGTGTAGACCAAGTTGGGGATCGTCAACCGGAGTAATTTTGGTGGTATTTTGGATTAGCGAAAAAGGTTAGTAGCCATGTTTACGCCCTTACTATTGTTTGATTTGTTTGTTTACTTGTTTGCAAATTGGTTAAACTAAAATAAGTTGAAATCTATGATTGAATACTTAATCTGCTGCATTTGATATAATTTGCTTGGGAATATTGCTACACTATTATTTGATCATGTTCGGACATATGAATTTATGTTCACATTCGGTTGCTATCTGTCTGCTATATGAAATCTGAATTTTGTAATCAGTTAAAGTCCTATCCTAAGGTTAATACGATAACCAGCATGCTGTTAGGGAAAACTAGATGTATACATCGATGCGCGAAAGCGTATATGGCCTTGTTTGCCAACCATTTTCTGGATGCGACGGCATCATTTCCGGAGCTTGGCTCATTTCTGGATGCGACGACATCATCTCTGGGATCTTTGATCCATCTCTGAGGGTTTAACCCTATCTGTCTGATTTGTTCCCGATTTTGTTATTAGACTAAGGACAGGCCTGGTAAGTTAAACACCTAATTAATTTGAGTAATCTGAACTCTGTGATAATGATGTGTTTCTGTTTCTGGTTATGTGTATGTTGTGGTTTGTTTCTGGCTACTGCTAGTTGTTTTCTTTTGGGTTACATTAACCCAACCTTCACAATTCCTCCATCTATTTTATTTTGTCAAGCTGGTTAAATAATAAATCAAAATTTTCTTTAAGCTAGAAAATATCGTCCATATGTCAATTTAAAAAGCAAATAATATTAATTTTCAATTAGATTCCATATCGTCCATATTAATTTAAAAGCAATCAATATTAATTTAACAATTGTGTAGCAAATCGGATTCGAATCCACTTCTAAATAAAAATAAAATAATTGAGATGGTAAAAGAAAAAATCAAATATCTATGATTAAAAATTTCAATTACAAGTATAATCAAATTGTGGAATAAATATGGCCACTATGATTTCCATGCCAAACCCTTGACTACGCAATATCTATTTTAATAAAAGTAAAAATAAGGTTGTTATAATAAAATTAGAAATAAGAAATTAAAAAAATAATAATTAAAAAGAACGTATTTATGTGGAATATGCGAATGGTTTATTGTGTGGATAGAATTTGACAAATAAAACGAATAGCATAAAAGAAGATTGAATTAAGTTAATAGGGCTATGAAAGTTTGTTTTGTATTTGTAAACTTTGCAAAAATTTCTTTTTACCAAATAATCCTTTTGGACATTTTTACCCTTCTCAATTTAAAAAATTGATATGATGAAATGAAAATTGAAAAACTAATTGAAAACCCAACATTGCCCTTACTTAAAAAAATAAAATTACTAATATGCCCATATAAATATAAATTCATTCACAATGCTTCACTCACCCCACCACCATTCATTTATGTAGATTACTTCTTTACTCTCAAGCTTCAACTTCCAACTTCCGATGGTGGTGGTGAGTTATTTCAATTTATTGGCATAGAGTTCATAAATGTGAAGTAAGAAGAACTTCCACTATAATCATCTTCAATTATCAAGGGTATTTATATTTGGGGTTATGTTATTTGATTTCTAGGGTTCATGGTTAATTTAGGGGATGATGATTTTGGGTAAAGTGGATGTTTGAAGTATCAAAATAGGTTGGAAGTGAAGTGTTTGTGGTGATATTTATTGGGTGTAGCTGATTTTGTTTGAAATTTTGGTATTTGGTTTCAATTGTTTGTTTTTCTATTTGGTGGCAATAGTTTGTTTATGGTTTTAGTTGAAATTGGAGAAATTGAAGTTCGTTGCTAGTATTGGTATTTATCATAAGGGATTTGCATTTGGTGGATATTAATAGGCGTAATTGATTTTTATTAGGTTTAAGAGTGGTTAGAAGTAATGAATTTAATTGGTGTTGTGTTTATTTATAATGGTGTTTTTGATGGGGTTAATTATAAGGGGAGTCAAGGAATTATTTTCATACTTCCCAAGGATGTTACATATTATTAATTAATAGATAAGACTCATGTGAAGAGGTCTACTAATAGGAATAAGTTTAAGTTGAGGTTGTTTTATTTTCTTAGTACTCAGGATGGTGGGAAGATGAGGATTGAAATGATAGATGAAGATTATGTAAACTATGTGATGTGTCAGCAACCAATACGAATAATAGAATATCCGCCGATGTTGATTTTTTCGATGGGGATTATATGCATTAAATGAAACCGTTGTTTTAGATGTGTTTGATTATGTTGCAATCGATTTTGATGATGATGGAGGCGATAATGATGATGGCAACGAAGTTTATGCTGATGATATTGACATCAATGGTGGTAATGGAACTGAAAATGGCTCATATATCGAAAATGTAGCATGTCGGGCCATTCGATTGAAACATGTGAAATTCAATAGGTACCATTTCCTTAAGCAGCACTAGTGCAGTACAAAGCGGGGCTCCAAAGTATCAAAGAGACATCGAGTCATGCATTGCCGACGTTACGGTGGAGGAGGTCATAACAATCGAACATGTCCGTAACTGCATCAAACTCTGAGTCTCAAGAAATTTAGGATCCAAATGAATGCTCACAGAATAATTTTGATGGATTATGAACTGAATGTTCTTTGAACTTATTTGGTGTTGTTGGTTCTTTAAATTTTTTGGTATGAACTGTTTTCCTTGATATTTATAGTTCAGTATGGATCGGTGAATATTTGGATCTTTAAAAAACATATTGATTAATTTTCGTTAAATATTAAGGTTATTTTAAGTTGGATAATGTTAATTTTAAGTGAACTATATTAATTATGTGTCTCAGATGGCTGGTGGTTTCTGAAGGCCACCTGAGATGTATTTAGCATCTGCTAATTTTAATTCAAGGGTAGTAGAAATGCATCTCAGGTGGTCACTGTTTTTTGTGGCCACCTGAGTGGCATTTGGCTACTGCCAAAACTTAGTAGCAAATTGTAATAGAAATGCGTCTCTGGTGGCCACTATTTTTGGTGGCCACCTGAGAGGCATTTGGCTACTGCCAAACTTTATTTATGTGTTAATATATATGCTTCTCAGATGACCACTGTTTTTGGTGGCCACCTGAAAGGCATTTGCCTACGGCTAAAATTTATTTAAGTATTAACGGAAATGCTTCTCAGGTGGCCACTCGAGAGGCATTTGCCTACTGCCAAAATTATTATTAACCAAGTTGTAACTTCACATTAAAAGTTACATTCATCACAGGAGTCTTTGTATTACATCACATACATTCTCTTGTTGTTGACAAAAAGGACCATAGAATTCAACACTTTATAATTATGATATGAAAGGCTTTAATCTATATTTTATTAAGATTTAGTATACATTAGTTGATAAAAATTGGTGAGACAACAATTTTATTGAAGTATTTAATCCATCATAGATAGTTTAAATTTGTATCACATATTATATTATAACCTTCACATGGGTTCGTTTTAACTCAGAATTGGTTAGTTCTTCCTTCTTTGTGGATTACCTGTTGTATTGTATTTATTTAACTAAGCTATAAGAGAGTGCTCCACTAAATTAATTTGGGTCCAATTAGAGATATGAAACAAGTGTATAAAGTATTATGATGAGAAGTACTTCCCATGATATTTCATTATCTATATGTATATACATAATTTTTTAAGGTTGAAGTGGTTAAAACAACTAAAGAGAGATTATCCCTTTGTCATATTAAAGTTTTTGTTGATGAGACAATAATTTTATTGAAGTTCATAATCCGTCATAGATGGTTTAAATCGATATCACATAGTATATTTATAACCTTCACATGGGTTCGTTTAAAATCAGAAATGGTTAATTCTCCCTTCTTTGTGGATTATTGATTATATTGAACTTATTTAACTAATCTATATGAGAGTACTCCACTAAATTAATTTGGGTCTAATTAGAATTTTGAAACTAGAACAATGACAAGTACTTAGCATGTGATTTCATTCACTATATGTATGGATGTATGTATTTAATGGGTTAAAATAAGTTCAAATTTAAATTGGTTACTTATTCATTCATGTGTAGGAATTGGATAAACAATTTATTTTACTTTTGATTTTTGATTTTTATTCTCATATCAATAAATAAAGACAAAAAATAATAAACTAGAGAAGAATAAAACACGGTTGAGTAAAATTTAAAATAAATGATTTTTTTTAATTATAATCAAAGAAAAGAAAATTAATATAATAAAAATTAAAAACAATAAATGTTATTTTAAATTCACATAAATAAAATTGAAATAAATTTATCACTTTTTGGTTGTAAGAATATGTAATTTAAATTAAAATTTGTATTATTTTCTTTAAAATTATATGTTTACTAAAATTAATAATAAATCAAGATGTGATTTCATTGATTGGTTTTTTAGTTGAAAAATATTTATTAGTCATTTAAAGGTATAGTTTTGAATATATATTTATTTCTCTACAAATTTATCAAATTTAAGGATATTAGTTTTTCTTTACAAAATTAAACTATCAATGAATATATGAAGTAAAAATGATTTATTTATAAATAATAATTTTTTTAAAAAAATTTATAATAGAAATGTGTCTCAGGTGGCCACTGTTTTTTGTGGCCACCTGAGAGGCATTTGACTACTGCCAAAGTTTATTTAAGTGTTAATGGAAATGCTCCTCAGGTGACCACTGTTTTTGGTGGCCACCTGAAAG
The DNA here is from genome assembly GCA_031304145.1 of Cardiospermum halicacabum. Lineage (NCBI taxonomy): Eukaryota > Viridiplantae > Streptophyta > Magnoliopsida > Sapindales > Sapindaceae > Cardiospermum > Cardiospermum halicacabum. The sequence goes on along the minus strand of CM062390.1, from coordinate 286,294 downwards.
GCATTTAGCTACTGCCAAAATTTAGTTAAGTGTTACTGGAAATGCTTCTCAGGTGGCAACTGTTTTCAGTGGCCACCTGAGAGGCATTTGCCTACTGCCAAATTTTTTTTAAGTTATAATAGAAATGTGTCTCAGGTGGCCACTATTTTTGGTGGCCACCTGAAAGGCATTTGCCTACTGCTAAAATTTATTTAAGTATTAACGGAAATGCTTCTCAGGCGGCCACTGTTTTTTGTTGCCACCTGAGAGGCATTTGCCTATTGCCAAATTTTTTTTAAAGTTATAGTAGAAATGTGTCTCAGGTAGCCACTGTTTTTGGTGGCCACATGAGAGGCATTTGCCTACTGCCAAAATTATTATCAAGTGAAACAGGAAAAAATTGCACAATAAATAAGCAAAAGGGAGATTCAAAACAAATTCGAAATATGACAAATTTAGGGTATTACATAATAGTAGTATTAACACAAATCATGGTAATATATTCAATGAACAAAATATGTCTTAAACCAAAATTAAAGTAGAACATAATATGACAAATTCTAGTCGTAGTCTTCACTTCAAGCTGCAACCTTGTTCATGCCTTCACCATCATCCTGGGCAGTTAGATTGTCTTCATTACCTTCATTACCTTGTTCAAGCTGCAAATTTAGAAATCACATTTGATGCTTCAGATGACCATCTATTTTCAGTGGTCACCTAAGAAGTAATTTGACATCGTGAACATTCTTTTCAATTTAAATCTGGTTAGCCTCAAGTGGCCACCGGTTTCCACTGAACACTTGAGGTGCAAAATGTCACTGTAAACATTTTAAATCAATGAGAAAGCTTACACGTCTCAGGTGACCAATGATATTCACTGTCCAATTGAGAAGCAAATAACCAGTAGAAAGATGTTATTCTATTTTAAGATGTTTGTGTCGTGCATATTTATTTTGGTTATCAGCAGCTTCACCAACTGATTCATCATCATATTTATCCTAATCAATGTGATTCTTCATCTTCAATATCTGATTTGAAATCACTCTTGGAGCCTCCCATATATAGTCCGTATTACAAACAACCTGACAACAAAGAATTAGGAACCAATCAATAAACGAATAATTGTAAGCAATGAAAAAATTAACACTCATATTTAGTTGAATCTTACTAAATCTCTAGCCATGTCAATAATATCGAATGTGAGTTCCGATATTGCTGCCTGCACACAAACAAAATTAAACCGAATAAAGTTACAAAAACAATATACATACTTTTATAATAAAAACCTGAAATAAGTAACAAGCATAAAACTACTATAATTAATAATTAAAAAACAGCGTCTCAGCTGACCACAACTAACTGGTGGCCACCTGACATGAAACCAAAACAACATATAAGTCGTTTCAAGTGACCGTAACTACTTGGGGACCACTTGAGACGAAATACTCATACGTAGTATTTTAGGGACACAAAAACTAAATGGCACCTACCAAAAGCGTGTTCACAGTAACTGGTTTATACAGAGCTGATACAAGAAAAACCCATTTCACGTGGCCTTAACTAGATTGTATCCACATCACACGCTTTACAAATTAACTCATGATTTGAAGACAAAAACAATACCCAGATACATTTTGTCTACTTGGTGAGGTTAGACATTAGACAATGATCAAATCAACACTTTGTCTACTTCAATCTGAGAAAACAACGGTTTTCAAACATATGGTATCCATCAAATGCAAGATTCTCAGATTAAATAAAATTTCAACTTACCAACGTTAAGTCAGAAATACAAAATCAACATACTCAATTCAATTATCTAACAAAATACCGAGTTTCGAACACAAATAATCTAGCAAATACAAGACTCAGAGTTTCAAGAAAACCACCGGTTGCCAATGATTACTTAGTGTTCGAGAATCTATTTGGGAACAATTTACCAGTAAACAAAACCCTAAATTGAAAACCCTCAGAGCATTGGAAATCATACCACCTTATCACAGATTGCCGACGAACTTCGATAGGGACAAATCCAAAAATAACGACTAAAGCTGATGACCACGATCAGAGAATAGCAAAACGAGGATTGTAAGGATATGGTGAAGTGATTGTGATGTCGGGAACTCGTTGAGATGGTTTATGAAGGTGATGATACGTTACCATAACCCCAGGGTCAATTTTGTCCTTTCAATTGATAATTCAAATGATTAGATTTAGATAAATAATTTTGTAAATATAAATTGATATAAATGATATATTGGGAATGTTGACTCATTTTGTAAAATGAATCTTTGAGTTGGTGTAAAAAGTTTTAAAAAAAAAACTATTCTTGACCCATAAACTTAAATTGGAGTTTGAAAGGCTCACTTTTCACATTTTCTCCAAAATTGAAATAATTGAGATGGTTAAAAAAAAAAAAAAAAAAAAACAAATATCTATGATTAAAAATTTCAATTACAAGTATAATCAAATTGTGGAATAAATATGGCCACTATGATTTCCATGCCAAACCCTTGACTACGCAATATCTAATTTCAATAAAAGTAAAAATAAGGTTGTTATAATAAAATTAGAAATAAGAAATTAAAAAAAAAGTAATTAAAAAGAATGTATTTTGTGGAATATGCGAATGGTTTATTGTGTGGATAGAATTTGACAGAGAAAACAAAACCATGAATAATATAGTACTGTAGACAGACAAGTTGGTTTTGATTCTGACAAGTGGTATTACAATTGGGCTTACATGTTTTGTCTATTTATTAAAACTCATTCATATTGGACCCACTTTCATTACAAAACTAAACATCACAAAATTCAACTTTCAAAATTGGAATTGGAACCATCTCTCTAAATTTAACACTAGAGCTTCTTCATATATCAACAATATTAATGAATATTCTGAACAAAATCATATTTCTGGTCTATTCGGCTTTCCTTCATTCACACCAATTCAATTAAAAAAATTAAAATTTATATGGTCTATTCTCGCTATTATATAGAATTGTGTCTGGTATAGATTTTGTGTTTTATATTTAAAATATATATTAATTTATATTGTATTTTTTAATAATTAATTAAAAATATATCGAAATTTTGATTGAGGAAAATCTATCTGAAATAAAATAAATTAGAATAAATCATTTTCAATTATATAAAATTTCAACAAATAAGAGTAAAAATAGTTTCGTTTAATGATTATAATTAATAATTTATTTTATTTTTATTTATTAATATATTTGGTTATAAAAAAATAGATTATACAAAATAAAAAAGTTTGAGATTTTTTATTTTTAAGTTTAACCATATTATATATATTAATTAGGGATCATTATATTTAAAATTTATGAATTAATTTTAAAAAATTATAAAAATAAATTAGTTTTAAATTTTTTTAAAATAAATTTAAAAAATATATATTTTTAATAAAATAATTTACTGTTACCAACTATTTACTATTTAGGATATTTTATGATTTATTTTTAAAAATAAAATTTATAAATATTTATTTTTATAAAATAATTTCAATTTTAATAATTTAAAATTTTAAATTAAATTAATAAATCATTCAAAATTTATTTCAAAATTCCAATATATTTTGTAAAGCCTAAGTTATTAATTCATTTTTTAAATTAATATTAATTGAGTTGATTTATTTTTAAAATTTTTAATTTTTAAAAATTTTTAATTTAAATAATGTTGAGCTGACTTTTTTTTATAAGTTAAAAAGTTAATATTTTACAAAATATTTTTTTTTTCAAAATTCAAATATAAGTTTAAATTGAATTTTATAAAATTTATTTTAGATATTAATTTCAAAAGTGACATAAGAGAAAAGTTTTTTTTTTTTTATATATATAAAAATTCTTACCCCTCATACGTCATTATTATATTTGTTATTCATTTATTTTATTTTTAACTTTTAAATATATTTTATTATTAGAATATTTCTAATTATATATCTCATCTCCCTCTTACAAAATACCTCCTTAAAAATAAATAACAAAACTCTATACCCATTTCCTCTCCCTTCTCATTTACTTACACTCTTTCCCAATTTTTCCAATTCCCCTTTTTGATATAAAAACACCCCTAAAACATACCTACAACACTTGCTATTATAAACAAAGGTAACAAAAAAACTAAAAAACTATGAGTAATAAAAGGTTGGCTATTGTATTTGTATTGACCTGATCAACTTTAAAAGTCTTTTTAAGTCATTCAAGTCATGTTGTCATGTGCTACCTCTCTCTCTCTCTCTTTTCCTTGCATCTTCACAACTCTTACTTATCAACTCTCATTATAATATCAATATTTACACTTATTATATTCTTCTTCTTTGACAATGATTCCTCTCTTTAATTCGACCTAAACCGCCATACCGTAGAGTCTGTCTTCTTCATCTTCTTCTTGTTGTTCATATAATTTCAGTGATGAAGCGTTTTGGGTTCAGGAAGAGACCAAACACCAAACCGGTCATCATTGCAAGCGGTGGATTTTTGTTAGTCTTATCTCTCTTTTTGCTCCTCAGTGCTCAGACCTCAACTTTCTCTTTCTCATCTGCTTTTTTCTCTTCAGGTATAATTCCTTTTATTTGATTCCATTCCATTCAACTCCTCTGTTTTCTTTAGATTTTTTTTTTTTTTTTTAAATAATATTATAATGTCTTCTCTGTTAGTTAGTTTATGCTGTTTGGCAATTGATACAGGGCTATGAATTATTGGAAACATCAGCTTCCTGTTGTTTTCCAATTGTCAGCATCACCATTTTATATTTATAACAGACTGCAACCTATTTCTTTAATGTACAATTTTGACTTTTTTTTTTTTTTTTTTTTGGTTTAATTTCATATACTCATGAATGAATTATTTGACTTGATGATTAGTCTTATATTATTATCTCATCCCATGTATATGCAGGTAGAGATTCACATTCTTGCATAAGCAGAACCCAATCTACCTTGTACCGCAAGCAAACACCATACAAACCCTCCCCTTACCTTCTCCGAAAACTTCAACAATACGAAAACCTACACAAACACTGCGGACCACACTCACTCTCTTACAAAACCGCAGTTCACAACCTCAAATCCAAACAACCACACAACAACACTGACTGCAACTACATTGTCTTCTTACCATGTCAAGGTCTCGGCAACAGAATCCTCTCCACCACTTCAGCTTTCCTCTACGCTCTCCTCACAAACCGGACTCTTCTCGTCAACTTCGACCATTCCATGGACAATCTCTTCTGCCAACCATTCCCTCATTCTTCCTGGAATCTACCTAGTGATTTCCCTTTTCAATTCGATGTCAATTCCGTCAACCAAGAATATCCTCTCAGCTATGGACACTTGCTGCAGAACAAGTCCTTTAAGTTTAACACCTCTGTTGATCAGATGTTTCTGTATCTGAATGGTAATGCTGACCATTTCGATAATCTGTTCTATTGCGATGAGGAACAAGATCTTTTGAGTAAGATCCCCTGGTTGGTTATGAAATCGGATCTCTATACTGTTCCGGGACTGTTCACTTTATCATCTTTCGAAAATGAGCTGGATTTGCTTTTTCCGGATAGACTTACAATTTTTTATCATTTGGGTCGGTATCTATTTAACCCGTCTGATCATGTCTGGAAAATGATAACCGACTATTACAACAAACACTTGGCCAAAGCGGAAAACACTTTAGGGATTCAGATAAGGATATTTGACATCAAATCCAATCCGTTTGATTTTGTGTTTAAGCATATCGAGTCGTGTATAAATGATTTTGGTTTGATGAAAAAGTCATCTACTTCTGTTCTGGTGACTTCTTTATTCAATGGCTATGCGGAGAAGTTGAGGAAGATGTATAAGGTGCAGGTGAATCAGCCTAGTCATCTGCAGAGGCAGAGGTCGAGCAGGAATGGACATAATGTGCAGGCTTGGTTAGAGATGTATTTGTTGAGTCTTTGTGATGAGTTGGTGACGAGTGCTGGTTCGACGTTTGGGTATGTTGCGCAGGGTTTGAGAGGTATAACCCCGTTGATGGTGTTGAAGAGTGAAGGTGATAAGAAGGCGGCTTCGTGTTTTAGAGATTTGTCTATGGAGCCTTGTTTTCATAAGCCGTCTTATTATGATTGTAAGAAGAGGAGTGATGCTGATCCTGCGAAATTACAGCCTTATTTCAGACGTTGTGAGGATATCAGTTGGGGGATTAAGTTAGTTAATGTTACTACTTAGCTATGTTTTGTTGTGTTTGTCTTTTGAATCCCATAGTCTTGCTGGTTTAGTGTTTTTTTCTTGTACAGTTTTATGTAGCTTGTACTTTCCAATAGAGTTTAGTTAATGCATATGATATTATTGTGAAGAGCAATAGTGTATGTAGGTGATGGAATAATAAAATTGTCATTTTCAGATCTACATACAAATGGACAACATTCCAAAACAAAAACTAAAACCAGTGACTTCACACCTGCAGAAAAATCTAAATTATGACCATAAATTAATAATTTTTTCAAATGGTATCATGATTTTCAATGATTTTGTTCAAATGTAAACATGTTTAGAAAAGTAAAATGTTTTAATTAAAACCATTTTTCCAAACTGATGAGCCAAGAAGCTTCTTACAAAATTCAATAATGGTGGTTGTTTGACTTGATCAATCAACCACAAAGAAAAATCATAAACAAGTCTTTTCCAATGAATATACACCTCTGATACCTTTTCCCCATTTGATAGCAGACCCTAATTTATCTTCTTCTCCATGGCTATCTTCTGTCTCAAAACCCAGAAATGAGAATCAGTTTCAGAAATCAAAGAACACCAAACATGAGATCATTTTTGACAGGTGTTGCTTCTTTAGTAGTTTCATCCATTCTCATACTCTCCATCTACCAGCAACACACAAAAACTTCCTTAAATCCAATCACCAAAACAACTTTATCAATCTCCAACATCAAAAACACTTCAACATCAGCAACATCAGAAGAACAAGATTCATGTTTAAGCAGAAGACAATCAGTTTCTTACCAAAAGCCTACACCACACAAACAATCATCTCATCTAATCAACAAGCTTCAATCCTACCAAAAACTCCATCAACGTTGCGGACCTGGCACATTTTCCTACAACAAAACCATTCAACAACTCAAATCAGGTAACAAAATCTCCACAGAATGTCAATACGTCATCTGGGTCGCTTACGGCGGATTAGGCAACAGAATGTTGTCTCTCACTTCGGTTTTCCTCTACGCTCTGCTCACAAACAGAGTCCTCCTCATCAATCAGCAACCCGACATGGAAAATCTCTTCTGCGAGCCCTTCCCTCAATCGTCCTGGATCCTCCCTGATGACTTCCCATTGAAAAACGACTTCAATTCGTTCAAGAAGTCATATAATCTCACATATGGAAACTTGTTGAAGACAAATGTTATTAATCATATATCACCTTCTTCTCTGTTTCTTTACTTGTGTCATGACTATGATCATCAGGACAAGCTTTTCTTCTGTGATCAAGATCAGGCTGTATTGAATAAAGTACCTTGGTTGATAATCAAGTCAAATGTGTACTTTATTCCATCTTTGTTTCTGATATCGTCATACGTTGATGAATTAACCAGGCTGTTTCCTGATAAAGAAACTGTTTTTCATCATCTGGGTAGGTATCTCTTCTACCCATCTGATCGCGTATGGTCAATGATCACTCAATACTATCAAGACTACAAGTTAGCAGAAGCTGAGAAGGTAATCGGTCTCCAAATCAGAGTATTCGGTACCAAATTCAGTCCATTTGAACACGTCATGGATCAAATCCTTTCATGTAGTAAAAACGAAAAGCTGTTACTTGATACACAAGATTCCGTAACTCGTTCTCCAAGCAACAGAACAAAGACCAAAGCTGTGATTCTAACATCATTGTTCAAAGGGTATTACGAGAAGCTGAAGCAGATGTATGGGGAGAATTCGACAGTTGAGATTTACCAGCCGAGCAATGAAGGGAGGCAAAGATCGGATAGGAATTCGCACAATATGCAGGCGTGGGCGGAGATGTATCTGTTGAGTTTGTGTGATGAATTGGTGACGAGTGCTTGGTCGACATTTGGGTATGTAGCTCAAGGTTTGAGAGGTATAAAGCCATTGATTCTGTACAAGATTTATAAGAAGAAACCTAAGCCTGCTTGTGGTAGAGGTGTGTCGATGGAGCCTTGTTACCATGCACCGCCTATTTATGATTGCAAGGCTAAAACTGTTGTGGATACTGCTACACTTGTTCCTTATGTCAAACACTGTGAGGATATTAGGTGGGGGATTAAGCTGGTTAATGTGAGTGAGTGATTGATTGCGGAGCTTTCTCTACCATTTTCACCGTCTAATTTGCATTTTTTTTTTGTTTATGTAGACATTCTTAACATGCATACCAAAAAGTGAAAACGGAAAATTCAAAACTTAAAATTGTATTGATGAACTAGGTGTAGAACGAACTTGAATGACTGGTTAACAACAACATCAGACATCAGAGTTGTATAGTCACCATCTAATAATATTTACACAAGGCACCAAAATAGTTTCTTCTAGGTTAGTTCCTATTTTGCTAGAGGGTGAAAAGAATTGAGAAAAATAATAATATTATATTTCCTATTTAGGTCCAGTTCCAATTTTCAACATTCTTCTACTCATACAAGATTTCTGCTTTCACAATGATTTATAGTTGCGTGGACCAACAGATGTTTATACTTACAAATTACAAATAATAGTGTGACCAATGAACCCATCTCTCCACTGTATGAGAACATTTGTGGGAGTTCATTTTCATTATATTATAAGCATCCAACACTATTTCATTTACTTAAACATATTTTATCTCAACCAACACTAAGTTTGATCTTAAAAGCTCTCCATAGTCGGTTAGACCGGCCATCACTCATGGATAGTATCACAGGAAGGAGTTGAATAGAAGATGTAAAGATGGAGTTGTTCGCTTTAAGTATAGTGAAAGATGCACTTTCTTGGTTTCGGTCGAAGGACAATGACCAATTAGGGATTAGGAGTAATGCAACACGTTAATCGTCCAAAATTTCGACCAGCATATGAAGGCACTCAATGTCAAGGCTTCTTGCAATTGAGCAAACATGTATAGTTGATGATTATATTTCAAAATTTTTGGAATTAGTTACATCATTACCTGATTTATCTAATGAAGTGCTGGAGCTTGGAGAACACATTTATTAACGTGTTGTCGAGAGAGGTGAAATCGAAGTTACAAATCTTGAATCTTAAAAGGTTACCACAAATGATTGAGTTTATAAATGGGAACAAAGGAGCAATGTATTTTAGAGGGGGTGTAAGAAATGGGGAAACACGGGTAAACACTATAAAGGAGCCGAGTGTTTCACCTTATGCTAGTCTTGTGTTGCTTGTCAAAAAGAAAGATGGAGGATGACAGTTTTGTGTCGACTATCGAGCCTAAAATAGAGTCACCATCGAAGATAAATTTCCCATTACAATTATAGATGACCTATTGGATAAGTTGAATGGAGCAGTGTTCTTCTCAAAGATTGACCTCAAATCGGGTTACCATCAAATTAGAATGAGGAATGAGGACATTGAAAAGATTGCCTTTAGAACTCATGAAGGTCATTATAAAATTCTCATGTTGCCATTTGGCTTAAAGAATGCTCCACCAACCTTTCAATTCTTCATGAACCAAATTTTTCAAACAATTTTTGTGGAAATTTGTTCTAGTATTCTCCGATGACATCCTCAACTACAATTAATGCATGGAGGAGTACTTAAATCATTTGACGATAGTTTTTAAGGTTTTGAAAGATTAAAATTTTTGTCGAAAGAAATATGCATTTTGGTCAGTTCACTTTAAAGTATCTAAGACATATTGTTTCAGATGAAGAAGCTGTAGTAGATAAAGTCAAAATTGAAGTGATGTTAAGGTGGTCAAAACCAAGTTTATTGAAGGAGTTAAGAAGGTTCCTCGAATTAATTGGTTATTATCGCAAGTTTATGAAGTGGTATGGACAACTTGCTTGGCCTCTAACCTAAATGCTGAAAAATAGCAACTTCAGATGGACATTGGAAGTAGAGAAAGCTTTTAGCAATCTTAAAGAAGCCATGACATCAATTCCAGTGTTAACACTTCTAAATTTTGAACATCCATTTTTTTTTTGAAATAAATGCTTCAGCAATGGACATCGGGACAGTATTGATGCAAAACAATCGACCAATTGCATACTTTAGTCAGACAATGTCGATAAAAGGAAGAGAACATCGACATAAGAAAAAAGGCTCTTGGCTATAGTATTAGCTGTTAAAAGATAGTGTTCGTATTTGTTAGGATATAAATTCATCATCCAGACAGATTAGAAATCTCTGAAAATTTTGTTGGAACAGAGAGAGATTCATCCTAACTATTAACACTGGCTGACAAAATTACTTAAATTTGATTGCTCAATCGAGTACAATGTCCGGTAGGGACAACAAATCCACTAATGCTATTTCTAAAATTTCCAATCCTCTGGACCTACAAGTTATTATGGTCATCGAAAGTCTGGACATGGATGTTATAATGAAATAGATTAAGCAGGACAACAAACTTCAAGAATTGGTTGATGGTGTTATGGTAGATGCAGGTTACCGACCCCAATATACAGTGGAGTGAAGATATTTATTTTATAAATGAAGATTGGTGATACCCAAAACTTCATCCATAATACCTCAATTATTAAATGAGGGAAATGAAAGTTATTTGGGTGGATATGGTGGCCTTCTAAAGACTTATAAAAGGAATTCAGGTGAGTAATATTAAGAGGACATCAAGAGCGAAATATACCGATATGTGGATGCCTACTTAATATGTCAAAGGAATAAGTATATATCATTGTCTTTGACTAGGTTGTTGTAGCCATTACCCACTCATCAACGGGTTTGGGAAGATATTACCATGGACTTCATTAAAGGGTTGCCAAAATCACAAGTTCACTCATGTATTCCAGTGGTAGTAGATAGGCTAGGCAAGTTTGGTTTTATAGCTTTAAAACATCCCATTACAACAAAATCAGTGACAATAACCTTCATCAAAGAGGTGGAGAGCCTTTATGGATTTCCTAGCTCAATTGTAACAGATCAAGAAAAGGTGTTTTTGAGTAGATTTGGAGTGAATTATTTTGAGTATAGTTCATATTATCATCCTTAATAGATGGTTCTACAGAGGTAGTTAACAGGTCAATGGAAGATATTTGAGGTGTTTTGTTAGAGAACATCCTCATCATCAATGGGGGAAATTGTTAGAGTGGGCCGAATACTGCTACAACACATCATATCATACATCCATCGACACTAATCCTTTCAAGGTTTTACATGGAAGAGAACCTCCACCAATCATGAATGTGAGAGTTTCACGTTTCACAACTAAGGCATGCTGTTGGTGTCCAGGAATAGGCTTCAACACTGTAACCTCAATAGGGAGGAAAATAAGGCTTGATCACTCAACCAACAAAAGTAAAAGTCATAAGACCTAAGTTACATGATGTAGGATGAGTGGTGCTCATCCGATGAGAATGGCAGCCGGAATCTAATGCTATTAGGAGGCCATGGATGATATTAAAACTCAATTTTCAAAATTTCATATGGTGAATAAAATGAAGGTTAGGGGTATTGTTAGATCAACTATTATTCATGTATATTCAAGAAAAAGAAAGTTAAAGGTAAATGAGTTAATGAACACCAATGACACTGGTAACAAACATATGTACAACAGGACAATAAGGTCTGAAGAACATGTTGAATTGCTTAACATGTTGGTTGTTAAGTTAACATTTATCTTACGTGATTATAAAAAAAGAAAGCAGAATATCTTGAGTTACGATTTTTTCGATATATTACTCAAACCTATTATAAATATATCATATACTTCCTCCGTTCTAAAATAGGTGAAACACTCCCTGCGTACACGCTATTCAATATTTATCTTTAATGGTAAATATCTTTAATTATATACAACTAAAAATTATAATAATTTAATATTTAAAAAGTAGACATTAAGACGAATAAAACAAGATCCCACTTGACTATATTATTCCTTATACATAGAAAATAATATGCGAAACAAATTGGTTGATAAATACTGAATACTATGATAATGTTTCACCTATTTTAGAACGGAGGTAGTATAACTTGGACAAAATTTATATGAGATTTTTATATAATCTTATTTTTAAAAAAACCCAAAAATGGAGAATATGTTTAATTTTTATTTTTTTAAAAAATTTTAATATTAAAAATATATAAACTTAAATAATAGTATTTATTTAATTTAAAATTTTAAATAACTAAAAATAAAACATAAAACAATTATCCAAACATAATATTTAAATTATCAAAATAAAATATTTTCCTTCGTCTACAAATATATTAAGGGGAGTGTATTGATCCAATATTGTATTGTCACTTTTGAATAGACCTTCATGATTGTTTTTAAAATATTCATTTTAATTTATTATTGTAATTTTAAAAAAAATAAAAATGATGTAAATAAAACGGGGTGGGTCCACAAAGAAAGGATACCAAATAAAAACCCTCAGAAAAACCCCAAACCCTCTTCTTTGTTTTCTATTTTTCCTCAATACAACTTTTCGCTCTTTCACTTCGGTGGCTGCTCTCCTCTTGCTCTCATCAGTCGATCAATTCAAAGAGAACCGGCGGCGGCGGCACCAATGGCAGCTACTTTCGTACCACCACCACCTCCAACACCTCCTCAAGAAGATCACAAGCCCGTCAATTACATGGACTTGCCTTGCCCTATTCCCTATGAGGAAATCCAGCGTGAAGCTTTGAGTTTGTACTCTTTCTCTCTAATTTAATGCATGTTCTCTCGCTGCGTTTCTTTTAGGGTTTTCATTTTCCGTGCATGCCTAAATTTTTCGTGCTTTCAAGTTAGTGATTGATCCTGTTGTACATTCGATGTAGTTCTTTGTTTTTTTGAAAATGAATGCAGCTTTTATGGGGTGTTTATACTTGTTTTAGTTGTTTTGATGGATTTGAAGTTTAATAGTGGTGCTTTATTTGCAGTGTCATTGAAGCCAGATACTTTTGAGGGTCTGCGGTTTGATTTTAGTAAGGGACTTAATCAGAAGTTCTCACTCAGCCACAGGTGGGTTTTGTTTTTAATATTTAGTTTTTTTTTTAAACTTAATTTTGATCTTTTTGCTACTTATGTTTTTCATTATTGATTTTTGTTACTCGAACTCTTCTGCTGTACATCAGTGTGCTCATGGGACCTACTGAAATTCCTTCGCAATCGGCTGAAACCATTAAAATCCCTACTGCTCAGTATGAGTTTGGTGCCAACTATATTGACCAAAACGTAAGTAGGTTATTGAGATATTGTTGTTATCTGTAATATTTGCTTGGAATGCTTGATCAATTAGCTTTTTTTATTTTGTTAAGGTGATGCTTATTGGGAGAGTTTTGACGGATGGTAGACTAAATGCTAGAGTGAAATGTGATTTGACAGAGAATCTTTCTCTGAAGGCTAATGCCCAGGTAATTGAATAGATGGAATTGCTTCCTTTGTTCCTATCCTTATTCTGTTTTCTTTTATTGATATGAACATGATTTATTTACTGTTTCTGTCGCGTTTCCAGCTTACTAATGAGCCTCACATGTCACATGGCATGATCAACTTTGATTACAAGGTAAACTCTCGTAATTATCTGTATTGTGAAATAACTATCAGTGTTGCACAAACATTATATATTACATGCCTGCATTGATTGATATATTCTAGCTGATGAATGATGATCCACCTTATGGACTAGTCTACAATAGAGAGAACAATTCAAAGTTCAATTGAAAATTGGAGCCAGTAGAGAAGTGCCATAGGGAACCTAGAATCTAGTCTTTTTTCTAACTCTAACATTCTCTTCTAGGGTCCTATGAAGTTGTTTCTTTCCACCTGAAACCCATCGAAAGCTATTTTGTTTACTGGGTTGTATGTTAAGAATTGTTAACTATTGAAACTTTTGTAAAAATTATTGTGCAGTGTTACTACCGTTCTATGTGCCTTCCATGTATCTTCGCTTGAGAAATTTGAGATCTTATTTGCGTTTACAGTCTCGAGTAAATCCACGTTGTGTTATTTATCAAGTACATGAAAATGTTTTGTTTTGTAAATATTAGATTGTGATCTATCTTGTGTTTCCAATGTCGGTATTTGGTTTTTGTTGTTATGTGCTATATCTTCATCAGATTTATGTATCCCCTGGGTTATTGTATTATTCTTTTGATTGGTGAGGTTTGGTTACTGATAGACTAATCTGTTCGGAGCATATGTGCATTTTATAGCCTAATTTCCACTTTTGCTTTCAGATATCCTCTCTTGTCACGTTCTCGTTTCTGGTTCTGATCATAATTTACTTATTCAGGGAAAAGACCACCGGTCCCAGTTTCAGTTTGGAAATGGCGCTTTATTTGGAGCCAGTTACATCCAGGTACTATCTTATGTACCCAAGAAATAGCATGCTAGTACTTATAGATAATTAGAGACCGGGGTTAGGTAAAACATCTGATTCTCTAGTAAATTTGCCAAAAAAGAAAAAAAATTGTATAAATTTGTTTAACCTTGCATAAGAATTAGGGGTTTGCTGAAAGACGTGTACATTGGGAAGACATGACCTGTGCTATTCATTGAAAGGATCTAGAGTGCTTAGGACCTGAGTTATTCTGTTTGTTATATGTATGACTAACACATTATAGAGATTTCCTGCCTTGTTCTTGTGTATTTAATTTAAGGTCTAGGTGTATGATGTATCTCTTTTCTTTTTTCTTTTAATTTTTTTTTATTGGTACTGTGTTTTTGAAAAAGTGCAATTGCAGTGTTAAAGTTCCTACCTTTATCTTTAATCAACATTTCTTTCTTGGGTTCGGTAACCTTTCATCAATTGACTTGCATCTCTTATGACTTATGACTATTGCTGATTATTGCAGAGTGTGACTCCCCATTTGTCTTTGGGAGGAGAAGTATTTTGGGCGGGTCAGCATCGGAAGTCTGGCATTGGCTATGCTGCCCGATATGATACAGATAAGATGGTAACTTATTTACGTTTTCCATGATACACATGGAGTTCTCAGTTATTATCCTTTGTTGCATTGGATATTAGATTGAGTGATCTTTCTTTTTATTGATTGCCGAGGAAAGGGAGGTGACACTGACTCCCTCAATGCACTCCCTCTCTCTCTCTTGTATGGCTAGTAATTTTATTTTAGAATGGTATGTTGGAGATATTATGCACAATAATAGCTTTCTGCATCTTTTTTTGAGTAAAACTTTATTATATTGTGTATTAATTTGGCTTTCCTGTTGTTTAGTCTTCCAAAGCTCTATGGTGTATTATTCTTCTCTTCATCCTTTCTCTTCTCTTGATGACTATATCATCGCTGGCTTTTCTGTAATCTGAAATGTCATTAAGTTGAAGTTATGAGGTTTGTTTTTATTTATTTATTTAAAAAACAGTTTCGGATCTGACTACTAAGGGTGTGTAAAGTCTGGTTTGGTTCAGTTTCAATTTCAAACCAAACTATAAATTTATGAAGTTTCCAAACCAAATCAAGCCATGTTATATTTTAAACCTAACCAAACTGAACCTGAAGTTTGTAGTTTGTTAATAAAGTTAAAAATAATTACTTATTATTTTTTTCTAAATTTAATAACTTGTGAATATCAAATTCTGTTTCATACTCATTGTGTTTTATTTCTATTTTTATTAATATTGATTATATCGATGAAAGAAATACTAAATAACTGCTAGATTAGAATAAGAAGTCCTGTCTTTCTCAAAAGTGTGAGCTAGGGAGTTCTACATAGTTTAGAATTTCTATATCATCCATATAATTTTTTACATGCCAAGAGACAATTTCTTAACTAAGATGTAGTATATAAATCTCCAAAATCTTTATAAATATTTTCATACCTAGCTTAAGCACACCCCTAACAGTTGGCTTTAAGAGCATCTATATTGAAGCTCATCCGCATTTGCGTCCCGTTTGGTCTAATTGTGAACACTTTTCTGCTTGCAGGTGGCCACAGGGCAAGTTGCTAGCACTGGAATGGTTGCACTTAGCTATGTTCAGAAGGTATCTGAGAAGGTAAGAGTACTGAGTATTTAAATGATTGTTATGGTAATCAATCATAATGATGTATTTACTATTCTTATTATTCTTTTGAAGGTTTCTCTAGCAACAGATTTCATGTACAACTATTTGTCAAGAGATGTTACAGCCAGTGTGGGTTATGATTACATACTCAGACAGGTAAGTTTTCAGATGTTCTTTTTTTCTGCTTAATATTAAAAAGAAAACAAAGTCATATACTGTGAAGTATATACATGTGTTACATTATTATTACGTCCTATGTTTCTCAATGCTCAAATTAAAAGAAACAAGACCTATGATTGTACTTTAGTCAACCTTATATTAGATCTTAAGAAATGGTATTCAATTTTATTATTTTTTTTCTCTAGAAAAAACTTGTCATTTTTAGACTGTATAAATGGGTAGACTTTAAAACAAATAATAATTTTTTTTACCTTCTTTCTCTTTCCTTTCGTCCCCTCTTGCGAATACTGTTTGTGCCCTTACTCTCTCTATCCCAAGCTTGTGGGCGGAACTTGCCTGACATCTTGTGCCAGCTTTCACTTACAAGTTGGCATTCTTTGAATAAGACTAAATATTTGTACATGCCTACATAGTAGCTTTTTAGGTAATAGGTATCCCAAATCTGGGATCTAGGTAAACATTATTTTAAATGAGTTTGGTGTGAATTCAGATTTGGGTACCTTGTTTGTAAAAATTGGCCCAATAAATTCTCTCTCCTTTAGTTACTTTGTATGTATAGGTCTGTTGGAAGTCTTGGTTGATTGACACCAGAATGGACTTGTTGTAACCTGGCTATATTAGACAGTGGGGAGAAATGTTTTAGCTGACGAACTTTGTTTGGTGGCTGTTTCAGTGTCGACTGAGAGGAAAGATAGATTCCAATGGCTGCACTTCTGCATTTGTCGAGGAGAGGTTAAATATGGGTCTCAACTTTGTCCTTTCTGCTGAGGTGAGGGTCAACTCTTTTTCTTTGTCCTAGTAAACAACACTGAACAGGCATCATGACACTTAACTTGTCTCATACATTATAATTGTGCTAGTGGTCCAAATCTAGTAGCTGACTGACCTTTTATTTGGTAGCTATATTTGTTAACAATGCTCTACTGAATTTTCTGGTTGCAGATAGATCATAGGAAGAAAGACTACAAATTCGGGTTTGGCTTGACAGTTGGTTAATTATTTAGTATCATACATTGAAAGATCTTCCCTTGCTGTACTACTACTGATTCAATATTGCTAGCGACTAAGCAAATTTTCTGAGTCTACTTTGCCTTTGGTTTGAAGATTATATTTTGTATTCCTCTATTATGGGGGTTATTTTTGCTTGACATTGAGTTATGTATTCGTTTTTAGACTTTCAAGGTTAGATAAAAGATGAGAAAATTGAACTTTGTACCATTCCATCCCTCTGTTCAGTTGCAATAGTCGCTAATAATAGTGATTGATATCATTAGATATCGATTTCATTTTCCAAACAGTCATCTTTTTCCCTAAAAGCAATCCTTAACAGCTCTGAAGTTTATTTGCATGATGTGTAATGAACCTGAAATCAATAGATGCTTCGCAGCTCAAAGCGAGGGTTGTGGTATTTGGGTTTATTATTTATGTTATATGTATAACATGGAACCAATGGGAAATAAGAATAATATACAAGGAGAGCAAGAAATAACCAGATTAAAAATTTTCATTAATAAGATAACAATAAACACTGCAACAGCAAATCAAACACCAAATAGATAAGTATATCCTTCTAAGGTGAAGGGGAAGTAACAAACTGCCTAGGCACACTGAATATATCCTTTTCAGCAAAGGGAGAGGTCCACTCTCGCAATCCGGTTGAAGAAGCTGATGTTTCCGAATCCTGCAAACCCGAAATGCCATTCCCGCTGTTCATCCTCATGCCTGAGCTGTTCCTTAACAAAGACGAGAGCCCTAACCATAGTCCACTGGTTTTGGTTGGTGATAGACTTGTATCTAGAGTCCAATCTATATTGGTGTAGTCGCATTCTGGTATCAAGCCTCCAGTATTCCAGTCCACATGTGATGATGAGCCTAACGTCCCAGTAGTCGAACCCCAGCTAGCAAAAAGACCTAGAGAGGATGGAACTGCAAGTGAAGAGGATGACATACCACCACCCATTGCTGTCCAAGAACTCCGAGCCCCAGGAGTTGTATCCCCCATTGTGCTCCATGAACCTCCAAAACCAGCTGATGTAGAATCTAGGGGGTTCTGTATGTATGAATTTTCTTTATAGGGAATCGGTCGGTGGAATTGGCCCAAGCTCTGATTTTCTACAACATTACTTAAGCTGTTCCGAAGCATCCTCCCATTCAGCCTTGCATTTTCAGTAGCTGGGGTGCTTTTTGCATACCATCCAGAAGTAACTGCAGGAGAGGCAGGTACATAGGAGGCTGGAATCTGCTTGGCACTTATGCCTTGAGGGCGCTGTATCAGTGTCACTGGCTCTCTAACCAATCCATGCTGATTATTTTTGCCTTCGGTACTAAAGACAAGATGCCGAGCTTCTACTTCCAAAGGGGTTGTCGTTACTTGCCTAGATGCTGCTACAGGTGCTGAAATGGAACTACTGAATCCCCACCTCTTATCTGCCATATGTTGCACCTGATTTGTAATTTGGGAGGACTGCAGATTTGTACTCTCAGGCTCTGAATATGTTGGTGGAGCTATGTTTGTTGCCTTGGCATAGTTAAATTCCTGTTCACCCTGCTTCTGTATTTCAACTGGGGCTTCAAGTTTATCCTGTGGCTTCATCAGAACCTTGGCATCAGCAACCTCTTCCGACTTTGATGAACTAGCAGGTCCTTCCTGCTTCTGCAATTTTATAGCATCTTCTGCTTTATCAAGATTCCCTTCACAACTAACAATAGCTCTTTCAATCTCTTGTTTTGAACATTTGTATTTCGCTTCCATTGCTGAAATCCTAGCGAGCTCATCTGTGATATCAATTTTCAAATTCCCACCACTTTCAAGTTTATTGTCCTTACTATCGACTTCTTCACTCACCTCAAACAGCCAGTTGACTGATTCCTCTACCCTACCTTCGTTTAACATAAGAGCCAAGGTTGCCCTCTCAGCAGAGAAGCCCATAGCCACAAGCTGCTGAGAGAGCACTTCCAATTTTCTTGACATTAGGTAGCCACAACAGCGGTCATGCAACTCTTGGGCTCGCTTTTCCTTCTGACGTTGGTGCTTCTTTTCATTCTTCAAACGGATTTTTTCTCGCCTGTCATTGTCAGAACAAGGAATTGGTTCTTGCCGTGTAGAATTAGCAGACTTCTCTTTTAGGTCTTCTGACTCACCCGAGCAGCTTCCATTGTTGGAAACTGAATCATACTCTAACAATGTTCCATGTGGATTACTATGGTCATCAGTATCATCAATATTGCGGAAACGACCATTGTCCTGGTAAGGTGGAGAAGAGGTAGGTGACGGTGCATCCAACATGTGAAATGTCCTAGAGATTGGATTGTAAGCACTTGCTGGTGTTCCGTTCCCCGCATTGGAGGATCCAGAAGGCTTTCCTGTAGCCTTCTGTGGTTCCTTGGCAATTCTTGCAGCGGACTTGGACTTGGATTTAGATGATGGAGACATCTCTTATGATTCAATTAAAGCTGATGATCTGAAACCACTAAGAAAAATCCATTAGGTTGAAATCAAAATGGGCATAACCCAACACATAGTGATGCAATATATTAATGAAAATAATTTCAGGCCAATCCATCTAAAAGCTTCAAATATCCCGATAGCCTTATACATCCAAGGTACTGACAGCATTTTTTGAAGAGTTTCCATTTGCAATACATAAAATTTCCTGTATCTATTTTTTATTTATTTTTATTTTTATAGATATCTACTACACATGAAAATTAAATTCAAACTCTCCATTTGAGAATCAGTACCACTTTTAGTTGTCAAATAATCCCACCACAATGCATATTAACCAAATTCAATTAGAAATTTCTAAATAGAAATACAAGACTTGCAACTAGATGTGAATACAGGCAAAATGGTAACTTTAAAACATCTATACCATATGCCCAAGAAAAGCTGAGGATTTTTCAAATAGATTTCACGTTCCATATAATCAACAATATGAGAATGGATTTCATGTTTCCATATATCAGCAACTGAATTCTTCACTTGAAACAAAATTATCCCAAATTCAACACTGAAATCACAACGGCACCCAACCATTATAAAATTAACCATATCTAATTAAAATAACAATGCTCTGTAAATAAATATTTCAGCCAAACACATTAAACATGACGAACTTCAGACAGTTGCATAGACGGTCTCAAACGAGAACAACGCCGCACCAAGCAGCAACTAATTTAACAGAAAATACAAGACGATATAGATACTAACAAAAGAAAAGTCACTTGAAATATCTCCATTCATTACCAAACAGTTAGTTTAACAGCACAATACAAGACCACATAGATATTAACAAACAACAATCACTAGCATTATATCATTAGAATATCATATTCAAAATTATCCCTAAATCATATATCAGATTCATACCATTTTTAATCTAATCCAACAAAACCCAAAATGTACAGCAGCACACAAACAAACAGCAATCAAAAACATTTACGCCCTCATTCCCACATACACAAACCAACCCGACAATTATTCAATCAAAAGAAAAATCTAACATTCACATTCATAATCCCAATGCCAAATCAGAGAACTACCCAGATCATTAATTAAATTTTAAAAAAAAAAAAACAAAACAAAAACAAACACAAACCAAGAAGACACAGATGCAATACAACCAAAACTGAACCAAAAAAATCAAATCAGAATAAAAAGATCCAGAAAAAGAAAGACCAAACCTGAAGAAAAGTTGCAATTGTGAGATCGGTGATAGATATTAAGAGGTTGAGGTCGCGCTCTCTGTCTCTGAGTTGTTATTGCTATACATCAAAATTAACAATTTTGAAGAATGGTATATAAATGTGTGGGGTTGATGTTGGTGGTGGTTTTCTTCGCCTATTTTAAGGATTTGTCAGTTGTCGCAAATGATATCGAAAATAAATAAAAAATAGAATGGAGGGCAAAAAGGGAAATTCTCCCGTTCTATGATTCCCTACTTCTAAGCAAAACCTTAGATTTTCGACACTACTTAGTGTCTATTTCCGTTTTTACCCTTTTCACTTTCTGAGATTTTTATTATTTTTGTCTGTCAGAAATTACTCAACCTTTTGTTCACAACTAAATTTTAGTTTAGTTTTCCATTTTCTCAATTTCAATTTATTTAAAATTTAATTAATTTCTCATGGAATTAATTAAAAAGATACTGAGCTAAAACGATGTCGTTTGGCCGGCAGTATAAAAGGGGCTCCTCTGTCGTAGTTTCAGATTCTATCAAATTTTCCGCGTAAACAGAAAGCGCTCAAATGGTGAGAGAGTTTGTTCTTCTGCGTCATTTCATCGAACACTTGGTACTGAACTCCAGTTCTTCTAACATTTCTGTTTTTCTCGCAGTCGGTGACACTTCACACGAACCTCGGTGATATCAAGTGCGAAATTGCTTGTGACGAAGTTCCCAAAACAGCTGAGGTCAGTCTTCCTTCCTTTGATAGCTTCGAATTGATTTAAACCAAACTAAATTGATTGATGCACTTTGCTTTCAAGTGTGGCATCGCGATTTCTGTGTGTTTTCTACTTGTTTTAGAAGAATTGAATCAGTTTGCGATTATGCCTTCAGTCCTGGTGAAACCTAATAGCAATTTTGGTTTGGATAAATTTGTATATGGAATTTTATCCAGTTGTGCTGTAATATCGTTTTCAGCTGTTTTGTTAAATGTTATGGTGATTTATGCTTCTCATGTCATGTCATTTGCAGAATTTTTTGGCACTATGTGCGAGTGGTTACTATGATGGGACTGTATTTCACCGGAATATTAAAGGTTTTATGATTCAAGGTGGAGATCCAACAGGTACAGGCAAAGGTGGGACTAGCATATGGGGCAAGAAGTTCAATGATGAGATCAGAGAGTCTCTTAAGGTTTGAGATAGGGTTTTAGGATGCTGAAAATTGTTGATTGTTTGTTCATTGCCAGTTGTTGTAAATAATGATTATGTATTGTCTCATGATGTGCAAATGTTGCATGCTAAGTTGGTAACAGCCTAAATTTATTCTGTTAATAGACCAGCATGGACTTCTATATGAAATTTAAGCTTTGAAGATCATTTGCTTGACAGATTTCAGTCCAAGTTTAAATATAAATGAACAAGTATAATCAAATCTGTAGCTTTGGAGCTTTTGATTTTCTTCTTCATTTATTCCCACTCAGTCTTTAAATCTGGTCATGCAACTAATAGCCCTTGCCTGGTATATTGATGACTATGCAGACTGATTGACATTCTAAACTTTTTCGGCTGGGATGTGTTAGTTTGCTTTGTTTATTACGTTGCATGATTATTTATATTCTACAACACCATATAAATTTGTAATCATGTAATCTTGTCAGTAACATGCTCTTATCTTTCTTCTTTCTTTGCCAGCATAATGCACGTGGGACACTGTCAATGGCCAATAGTGGCCCGAATACAAATGGAAGCCAATTTTTCATTACTTATGCTAAGCAGCCACATCTTAATGGATTGTACACTGTGTTCGGCAAAGTGATCCATGGGTTTGAAGTCCTCGACATCATGGAAAAGGTATGCTTGCTAGTTTTGTGTTCTCTTTTATTGGGTAAAACACAGTTAATATGGAGCCTTAGCTAAGTGACTTTATTTATAATGATTTCCATATGATTATCTACTAGTCATATGGGTTTGTTGTTTGAACATTTTAGTTGTGTATAGAAATCAATAAATTCCCAGTTTACCAGAGCTCATATGTTCCATAGTGGTGCTCTTATGACTCTCAAGGTCATTTTTTCTGTCACTGTGATCGTAGAAGAGCTAGAGATAAAAACCATTGCATATTCATTTCTTACTTGTTGGCACAACTGATAGTCCAATTACATTGCACGATATTCCAAAGGTGATACTTTAAAATTTGAGCGATCTGTTAATCTTATAGACGCTACTCTTCTTGATACTCGATAGCCATATGCTAAAGAACTCAATATTTTGCTGGAAGTTTTCCATTAGTGAACAGGTCTTCCTCCATTAGTTCCAAACGTTATTGAGCATATTTCTTCTGAAATTTGCAGACTCAGACAGGTCCAGGAGATAGGCCCCTTGCAGAAATAAGGATCAATCGTGTTACAATACATGCTAACCCACTTGCTGGCTAGTTCCATGTGAGCCTCTCTCCTCTTTTTCCAAGGTCTCAGCATGTTAGCAACAACATTGACTGAATTTAGCACATAGAAAAGTAGAGTTATCCGGAGAAGTGTAACATTGTTATTGTTCATATTCTGTACCACCATTTGACATTCACATCAGAGCTTATCTTCTTAGAATCGTTACTGTTATATTTACAAGGATCAGCCCTTCTTCAGTATTGGTTCTTAAACTGCCTAACTAATACATTTATCCTTTTATTCGCAGCACTTCTGAAAATAGAATTCCAATCAGTTGTATTGCTATATTGTGATGAGAGTTCTTGCATACTAATCTGTTCTATTTATTATGTCCAAGTGAAAATCTCATCCTTTCAGCTTTTACCTTCTGATAAAGTCCTGCAATTTCACCATAATCATCTGTAAGTATCTGCATGGAATAACATTGATACCAAATACAGGCGTGTTGAATTCATGATGATAACAATGCCAACATCTGTTATTCAAGAATGGGATGATATTTATTTCTTCTAATACATAACAGAAAACATGACTTGTGATAATTAAGCACTGATGATATGTACTTTACCTAATACCTCCAGCTGTGGATCTGGAAAACTTTTGTTGTCCCTGATAAATCCTAACGTGATGATTACTTCAATTATTTAACTTGACAGATCCATTTCCTCCTGCATCACATCAAAATAATTAGAATTTTAACCATTTGAACAAATGGACTTGTGAAATCCATGCAACGGTTTCTTTATCTGGTCAGAAATAGAAGACAGAATAACTAACCGTTCTACAGCTTCTCTGCCTCTCAAGGCAGCGAGGCCGGCAAGCTGATATATTTTATCTAAGTTGTTTTGTCCCATTGCTTCTTTATTGAAAATGGCATCGGACAACACCACTGCCGATGCACCTTGAGCAATATAGTCTCCTATAGAATCTGTATCATATATGAAATCAAATTCATGCAAGTGAGAAACGTATGTAATACATGAACTAAAAAAGTTCTGACTGTTTGAAGAAGCACATCTTAAAACTAAAATAGATAATAAAGTAATAAAAATGGGAGAAGATTAACCTATAGTAATGCCTTGAGATGCAACCATTTGGATGTGAGGGAAAGGCTTCTTTAGAGCTGATATATATTGAATCCCGCCTAATGCAGAAACTGGATAGACCTGTTCCACCAGATTAAGAATTAAGAAGCCATTTTTACCGGATTTCAATTCCTTAAGATATATTTACATTTAGTATGACGTCAAACCAGCAAATAAATATCACAGGAACACACCTTAACAATTTGGGCACCCGCTTCATTCGCAGACAATATCTACAAGTTCACAAATAGCAAATAATGTCTATTTGACAATAAAGAGTATTTTCAATATAAAAGAAGAAAGGGAATACAATTTTAGTTGAAAGGAGATGCCTACTTCTGTTGGGGTCATTACACCAGGAATGTACAAAACTTCACCATTTCTAACATCTTCCAGTATACCCTGAACAGTAATAAGCATCTAACTTTTGAGTTTTAACATCAATACTAAAAAATTCAATGACTCAAGTTACATAATCCTAAATGCAGACCTTAACTGTAGCAGGACTCATGAGAAACTTAGCTCCAGCAAGTGTTGCCTTTTTGGCATCCTCAACGCTTAAAACAGTACCAACCTGCAAAGCACATTACAGATTCAGAAAATTTCTTGAACAGAGATATTTTTCAAATTCAATACATTTTTATTTTCTGAGGCATGACAAGTGCCAAATACATAGTTAGAAGGAGGTGAATATCATTACCCCTAAGGTCATCGTAGGATGGTCCTGCACTAAACAACGTAACACCTGTACCCAATCAAAAATGAAGTCCAGCTATGTACCAATTAAAAACCCAAAAAGATGCACAAAAGTGTAAAAGACAACCTCAAACACACCTGGAGTGGACATCACGATCTCCAGCTACAAGTCAAAAATAGAATGAAATTATCACTCAATCAATACTATACCTAAAAAAGTAAAGTATCATAGCAGCTTACAACAGAAATGCCTCCAGAGATTGCAGCAAGAGCAGCTTGATAGGCGAGGTCCGCACTGCTGGCGCGAAGGCAGGCTATGACGCCTGAATTTTGAATGTTATTGAGGGTTGTGTGGAGTTGAAGCTGGGGAGTATAAGAACAGGAGGAAAGGGGTCGGTCGACTTTGATGGTTGGAGCACATGTAAGTCTGCTGCTGAAGCTTGTCATCGCCATTATATTATCCATATATGCTCATCTCCTTGTCTTCCATTTGGGAACTTCGAATTACGTAATTTATATTTTTTAAATATAAATATTTTATTCGATAAATTATTGGATTTAATAAATTTAAAATACTGAAATGTTATCTTTATCAATTTTTAAAATATTTAAATTATAAATAGAATATTTTAATTTTAAATTGAAAATTTCATCATAATTTTTTTTCTAATAATTTTTCATGGATGAATTTTAATTTTCTTATTTCTTTTACACCCCCAATTAATAAATTGATTCAATTCTATTTTTGATTATTGCTAGAAAATATTTTCGTTATTTATTAAAAATTTATGCTTCTCAGTATATTAAATAGTAATATATGTGGTATTTTTAATTAGTACGCCATCAAACTGGTTACAAAATAAAGATCGCCTTACAACGTCATTTTTGCTTCTTTCAATTTTTTATTTTTTCAATTTTCTTCGTTTTATTTTCTTTTGCTTCAGTTAAATAAATTCTTTGCAAAACTAAAAAACAATATTTGAGTAAAAGCTAAATTCATTAAAAAAGATGATAGAATTTGACCTAAAAAAGTAAACAAATCTCACATGCATTCACTCATTCCTCTCTTGCTTTCCTTCTTGGTTCTGTAGAACAATCACCTTCATCCTCCTCATTCTATTCGTTAAAAAAAATGAAAAATGATTTTTAATTATTTTATCCATGCATTTAAATCCTAATATATAATTATAATATTGAGCTAAAACTAAGTTTTGCATATTGATTTTTGTCAACGTGGACAATTCTCAATAAATATATAAAAAAATATAAATTTTTTAAACCATTCTTTGATCACAACGTTGATATAATGCATAGGTGCATTAATATACTTGATTAAGAGCTCTATGTGTATTTATAAATTGTATGTTTAATTTTTATTTGAATGAATACAAATAAAGAATAGTATTAAATTTATTAACTTATCTAAGTAGCCAAATGTACTTGTGTCCTTAAACTTCACAGTAATTTTTATTTGACATTTAAACTCTAACAAATTTCAGTTACTTCCTTTAAATTGGCATTCTTTCGTCATCCGCCTTTCGATGATGATCCGAAATGGAGCGTAAATTATTCAAATATCTTGATTTCTTGTTTTTATTTTTTACTTTCATCTTTATTGTCTCTTTTCAAATACTGGTTTCACCAAAGAATAAATCTATAGGTTAAATTATACTTAATTCTTTTTCCATTACTAACAAAAATTTGAACTAATTTAGATATTTAGTCTTAGTTATTATTTTTCAAAAATAAAAGCAAAACCTGCATCTTGGCAATTTGACACCAATTCCTCACGACCGTTAATCTATCAACATACTTATTTTACTAATTCTAAACTTTAATTCAAATGAATTGGACCTCAATAAATGACTCAAATAAAACTATCAACAACATCATGACTCAATTAACGTTGTATCACAACTGCTATTACTCCTAAATGTAGAATAAAATATAGATTATAATTTCTTTAAAAATAATAATTAAAAAAATTAAAAAAAAAAAAAAAACTCCTCAATAGGGGTGCAAACGAACACGAGCACTCGTGAACGATTCGTGAACAGTTCGGTCAAAACTCGGTCAAAGCTTGTTCAACACTTAAATGAACGATCACGAACAAAATTTTATAGCTCGTTTAGTAAACGAGCCGAGCTCAAACAAACCCTTGTTCGGCTCGTTTACGTTCATGAACAAACTCATTCACAGCTCGTTTATGTTCGATAAAAACTCGTTTGTGTTCGCAAACGAGCTCATTCATAACTCGTTTAATATTTTTTTTAATAAAAATAAATAGACAAATTTTTAATGGATATAAAAAAAAGTCCAAATTAAAAGGTTCAAATTAAATAGATGCCGGAATTAAAAAAAATATATCAAAAATAAAGAATTAATTAAAATAATTTATAAAACCTAAGGTTTAGTTTTTTTAAGACTACTAGTTTGTCAAGAGAGCCACCACTTATGTCTATTACCCTTTCTTTCTCTCTGTATTTTTTTGTCATCAAGCCCTGAAGTAATTCCACCACTCATCTCTACCACTGTCGTCTCTCTCTCTGTCTACTTTTTCGTCATCAAGCATAAAGCAATTTCACTCTCTTTAGTCTTGCTCGGAAATTTGCGTCCAATCCAACTTGCTTCTCTACCACTTGGTAATTAAATTACTTTTCTATCTTTTTATTTTTCTTCTTTATTTGTCTTGATATAGATTTCACTTGGATTGTTTGTTTATTGAGTCTAATAATTCGAAATTTCATTGTTTAATATAACTTAAATTATATCAAAATTTCATGGTTGATGACTTTATATTGGTTCAACTCGAATAAATTATGAATACTCTTTTAAATTGTATTTTGAACTTAGATCCGTGTGATACTATTAATATTTTTTTATTAATATTTTTAACAAGGAGAAATGAACTCATGGTTTGAATTAATTTTAGTTTAGGTTTAATTTAAATTCAATTTCTTTTTGTTTTAATTTTACTAAACGAGCTCAAACGAGCTACTAAACGAGCTGAGCTCGATTAACTTAAACGAGCTGAGCTCGATTAACTTAAACGAGCTTAAACGAGCCGAGCTCGAACATAGAAAAAAATTATCGAGCCGAGCTTGAACAAACATTTATAAAGCTCGTCGAGCTCGAGCTCGGCTCGAGCTCGATATTTGACAAACGAGCCGAACACGAACACCCCATATACTCGACTCGGCTCGGCTCGTTTGCAGCCCTACTCCTCAAATCATGTAAACTTTTTACATTAATCTATTGGTTTTAAACTGTTTTTCAAATTGAAAAGTACTGTTTCAAAATCACAAATGAGGGTTTTTTATTTTTTTTTTTAAGTAATGTTTGAAATCAATAAATTAATACAAAAAGTTTGAAAGGAGATATTTTTTTTTTAATTTACCCTTTAATTAAATGCTAACAATAAAAAAATATATACAATTAAAATATTTATTTAAAAAAAATATAAATGAACAACATTATTTCCCTCCAAATGAAAATGACATGTTCAATGTTTATTTTATTTAATTTTTTACTATGTCTTTTTCTTTTCTTTTTTAACCTTCATGGTTTATTTCATTTTATATATTTTTTAAAGAAAAAAATTACTTTGAAATTAACTTGCAATAAACATTCCTAAATAATTATCATATAATTTCATCACATATTATATAATTAGATTTATTAATTATTTATCTATTCAATTCTCATTAATTATTTAAATTTAGGTAACCTTTTAATTGTTTAACTATTCAATTGAGATTTAAATATTTAAATTATATAAAATTTATATATTTATATATGTGTGAAATTAAATTACATTATTGAATATATTAATATTTATATACTTTTAATGCACTACTTCACTTTACTCCGTTTAATTATCGTTCAATGAAGTAGACAACTTTTCTTTTTATTAATTCAAAGAGAAAATAAAATATAGTATGAGTGATATTGAGAGATATAGAATATTAAGTAAAGATTATTAATTGAAAAAATTTCAAAAGGTAAACATTTTCAATCGGACATGAATAAGAGTATCTCAAATGGGTTATCTAAATAATAAATGACAAGTAGGACAGTAGTTAATTTGGTAGGAAAACTCTCTAATGGTGATTTCTATTTGCATTAATTATGTGAAATAGAAAAAAAATGCAAAAAAACATACAAATTGAAATCACCATTAATTATTATTTATCTAAATAATAGATTTCTATAGAGAATATGGATTTGAATTTCTCAAATTGGAATCCAAATAGAAATTCTAATCACCCATGCATTTAGTATTTATCTATTTTCAAATTATTTTTTACATCCAAGTTATTTAATGTTTTAATGTTATTGGTTGTATAATAAATAGAAATTCTCTCCATTATTTCATTGAAATGATTTTTAGAATTTCTATTTTATTGATGACACGTTAGATTCACAATAAGTAAATTAGCTAACAATCAAAAATAAAACTCACAATTAAATAATACCATTAGAGATCCTTAAAAAAGATTAAATAACCATACAATTGATACGTATTCATTTGATCTAAATTCATATCAATAGATCACCATTCAACAAACCAATCACATAAATAAATTTTACTTAATTATATATTAAATTCACATTTAAGAACTTTATTGTTGGATCAGTGTGCTCTATGTTATTTATGGATGTGGTATTTAAGTTTTGAAGGTATAAACATCTCCATTGGGATGTGAATCTATCGGTTTACACATTCACGTAGACATTCTGAATTATTTATTTAAAAAATCCATTCCAATGAAAATGTGAATTTACAATGTCTGATTGACGTGGAAAAAAAATAGAGGTTATGGAGTAGAGTTTCTATTTTCTACGTCCTAGTTGACGGTGTCAATTAGTATTTTTAATATTTTTAAATTGTAATTATTATATTTCTATTTGAATTATAAATTAAAAAGGAAATAAAAGTTTAATTCTAATGGGTTATAAATTAGGAAAATCCGAATAGACAATAACCAATACAGACTTTTTAATTTTTTATTTCTCTGCGTCATTATATACACCCTCAATTTACAAATTGAACCACCAATTACCATTCTTAATACAAAATATAGACCATTCTTAATTTCGACCATTCTTAATTCCCATTATAAATTATTTATCATGCCATATTTCGACCATTCTTAATTTCATAAAATCTCCTTCTTTGAACCACTAATTATCTAGATACCACCACTATTCGACTCGACTCTGGGAGATCTATTAAAAAAAAAAATCATGTTAAAAATTTTAATATTATTGACCTATAATGGTAAAATGAAAAAAAAAAGTGTGTTTTTTTTTTGGAAAACTCCAAACTTGGAGTAGATTTTTGGGATTAACCCTTAAATGAACTATCATTTCCAAGCCAACTTAATTTGATCACAAATTTTTTTTTTCGAAAAAATGGAAAATTATTAGTAAACAAACTTTTTTGTTTAAGTTTTTATATCCCATTTGAAAAAGTTTTAAAAATTTATAAATTTAATTAATAATTCTGTCCTAAAATTTTACTTCAGTGAAGAATGAACTTATAAGCCAGGCATATTTCTTAAAATTGAAGCTATTGCCATATTAAAGTCGAGCTGTTTGTCTTTCATTATATGACTTTTCTATTAAATCTTATTAATATACTGTTGTCGGTTGTATTAAGAGGGAAAGATGGATAAATAATATGGTTAGAGAGATTAAAAAAAAAACGAGTAATATTATATAACTATGTTAGCTTTAATAAATTAAAAATTATTAAATAATTAAAATTTCAATTTAAAGGAACTTTATGTACTATTGAAAAAAAAAAATGTAATCTAGAAAATTTTTTCTATAAATTATTTTATTTTTATTATATTAGATTATGTGGTTAATATAATAGAATATATAAGGGATAAATACAAACTAGCCCTCTGTACTTGACAAAATATATCACCTGACCTCTTCTACTAATATATGTCTCAAATAGTCCATTGTACTCCTGTTTTTATTTCACATAGCCCCCGTACCATAAAATTTGTCTCAGTGTGCCTCTTTTGGGTGACGTGGCAAAAACTTGAGGTGACACTTATCATACATTCAAGACACTGAAAATTGCCATATCATCCAAAAAGGGGCTCACTGAGACAAATTTTATAGTACAGGAGCTATCTTAGATTAAAAAAAAAAAAAAAAAAAAAAAAAAAAAAAAAAAAAAGAGTACATGGGGCTATCAGAGACAGATATTAGTATAAGGGGTTAGTGATACATTTTTTCAAGTACATGGGGCCGGTTTATATTTAACCCAATATATAAAATGAGATGAGTTAAGATATATAGAGTTGAAGTTGACTTAAATGAAATCAAAGAAATATGATGGACTTAAATTAAATTGGCGAGCCCACTAGATTTTTAGTAAGATGTTAAAAATATAAAACGGTTAATATTAGAAGAAAGTATTTCTTATGGAGAGCTTTTAAAATCCTCGTCCTAGAAAAGAAGAGAAAAAAAAGAAAAATCAAACGAGAAAAATTACAAAGAAAAATCAAAGGAGAAAAAAGAGTGATAATCCAATGAGAATCAACTAGTCCAGTTCTCGAGTTTTGTCCATCATGAACTTGTAACCATCATATCGTCTTTAAATTTGGAGGTAATATGTTTGACATATTGATCTAGGTACTCACAATTGTAATTGTAATTCTAATTTTCTTGTTGAGAGAAATCTAGTAAGTTTAAAGACTAATAGGAATCTGATATCTCCTCTGTGTAGTAAATTTAAAAGTGACTTTTGTCTCTTTTTAACTGTTGGATTGATTTTAAATTTGAAGGTAATATGTTAAACAACTCGATCTAGATACTCGTTGTTATGATTGTCATTCTGATGTTCTTATTAAGAGAAATCTAGTTAGTTGCAAGGCTGGTCGGAGAGGCCTCCTTTACGCTGTAAGTTTACAATAAGATTTTACCTTAATTTGATCATTGGAGTATCTTGAAGCTAGATATATTTTAGAAGACATGTTGTAGTATATCTTGAACCATGGAGATCGGATTTAGTGGTCTCTAGATGTTGTGACCAGAACTAGAGTCTTGTTGTTCACAACTGAATTAATTGTTGAATCACACAGAGAGAGATTTTAAGAAACATGAATATTTTTCTTAGAAAATCTAACATCAATAGTAGACCTTTTAGTACATTCTTTCAGGTTAATACTCTCGTACTTACTGAGTTTTTATAATTATCTAAAACTTAAGTTATGTTTAAACTATTTGAGATGCATAACTTCTTATAAGTTGTGAAATAACAATCGTAGATGTGTACATTAAATGTTGTAGTAACAAAATGATCAGTATCTAGAATTGCTGCAAAAGTTATTTATATTCTAATTGTGAGTGCTTGTGAGGATCAAGTATTGTTAAAAGTGTCATAAACCCTAAGTTATTAAAAGTTTCAGCAAGTATGGATCATAGAAGCATTATTCCAGCTAAGTTATGTTATTATCATGTGTCAATAGAAAGACTTATAGTTTTCTTTCATGTATTAGATAAAGATATAACCGAGCGTTGATGCAAGTGTATGGTCGAGCAAAATGACTTTGATGATAGGGTATGATGTTGCCTATTCTTTTGTTTAGACTTTATTCATTATCGAACAAAATAATGAATCCGGTATTATAATAAATATTCCATATTTTGAGATGTTATCTTATATAAGTTTGAATTTTTTTGGCATTCCATATTATATTAAATTTCCGCATTTTAAAATGAATTATCGTATGAGTGTAAACTTGATATGAAACATGTATGATTAGCAAATAACTAGTAGTTAATTTTAGTTTTAATAGTTATAGAAGAGCAGAACATTACATTAATTTATATACATCATAAATTAAATTATAGAATTTGAATGTATTAATAAATTACAATATTAGAATAAATATGTAAAACTCCGGCTCTATGGCTGGTCCGGTCCGACGTTGCTCGCTCTAGTATTAGCTAGCTAAACTATCCCAGCATGTGGTTATGACTGATTTCTTTTGTGTCCTCCATGACTTGAACCCATGATCTGACACCTTAAGGATCATGCGGAAACATGCTACTAGCACACACCATGTTTCCACGTGATCCTTAAGATAATAGATAATGTGTTCGAGTGCTAAGTAAGACGAAAGAAACTGGTTGTAATCATCGGTCGGAATAGCCTAGTTAATTAATAATAAAGTTAACATAATACACCTTCCTTTTATAAATTTCAAAAATAAATTACAATAATATTTAAGTAAATAACTCTTTTTTTGTTTTAAAAAAAATTGCTTTATATAAGCAAGAGTTTAACCATATGAAATAAATATATTATTAAACACTTACCTATTCAATTCACATTTTAAAATTTAAATTTGTGAAGAAAAAATTTCTCTTAAAACGAAGTTGAAGAAAAATATAAATATCATCAATCAACGACGTTCAACCATTATATAACTATATTTGTAGGATCGGAAAGAGGTTATATAACCGCATTTCTAAAAACATTTCTAAAACTCGAAAAGATGGATTTATTTATTTATTTTTAAGAACGAGATCTATGAATGACTTAACAATTTAATTTTTCAAATTAAGGGAACTTTATGTATTATGAAAAATTAAATTAAACAAGTTTAAATATATTAGACTATTACTATATAAACCTGAAAGTTCATTTTTAAAAACTCTTAATAGATTGGTTTAATTTTAAACACTCTTATTATCCGCACACTTTAATTATATTTTATATTTTTCAAAAAGGATAAAATTTCAATAAATTATTTAAATTTTTGTACTTCCATTTTGAAATGTAATAAATTTAATTGATAATTTTGTCTTACACTTGCACTCTGTAATAGGAAAGGACAAACTTACTGGTATGACTTTTTTTTTTTCCTTTTAAATTGGAATATACTTTTTGAATTTTTTTAAAAACTTACATTATAAAGATTTTAAGAAAATGTAAAATTATATTTTAAGTAAATAATCATTTTGAAAAGAGCAGTAAAAAATATTACTATTAAATAAATAGTGTTTAACAAATATGTTATTAGATAATCAAAAATTGGTATGAAATTATCAAATAATTTTATAACATAATCATATCTATTAAGTTCTTTAATTAATTACTTATTTCATTAACATTAAAATTTTAAATGCATAATTTTTTTTTTTAAAGTAGAAGGTAGGAAGCCGCAAATACTATTAGATAAATACTTATTAAGAAGCGGCAAATACTGTTATAAAAATATATGAATGTTCTTAATTAAATAAATGAAAGAAGCGGCAAATATCGTTATATAACTAAATCATAATTATCCTTCATCAACATGTAAATTTTAATTAAAAATTTATATAAAAAATTTAAATTAAACACATTTAAATATATCATAAAATAAATTACACCATTATAAAATTATAATAACATCTATCCTTATACTTAAGTAATAAAATAAAAATAATAATTAAAAAAAAAAAAGATCATATACATTAGTACTCATTTTATCTAAAGAGATATTCGTCCATCTAAATCAATCCACCATAAATACACAAATCAACTCTTATAATAACATAATAAAGAAAGCATTTCACATTAAAAATTACATATTACATCAAAGATAAGTTGCATACATTAGAAAACCCATAGATGCAAATAAGACACAAAGGAGTACACTACAGCACATAGATATACCAAACTCAATACAAGGACAATGATTATTGAACACCATAAACATAAACTAAAACATTTAAAGCCTGAGAGACAAATCAAGTCCAGATTGATCAACACCATCATCATTAGTTGAAGAATGGTTCAAGTTAGAGAACCCATCATTAGAATCAAGCTCAGGCTGAGGCTGAGGCTGAGGCTGAGGCTGCTGAGGAGGAGAAGGTATCACCAACTGAGGCACCTGAGGACTAGTGATATTGACTTTAGGGTACAAATCAGGCAAAGGAGTCCAAGGACCAAATCCATTGCGAGTACTGTAATAAGTATGGTAAGATGAGGATGGCATTTTTGGTGTTGGTGGAGGAGGTGGAGCAAGCCCTAAATCAGCATCATGGCGCCTTTTCGCAATAGCCCTCTCTTGCTTATGAGCATTTTGATGACCACCTAGGGCTTGAGAAGTAGAAAATTCCCTCTTGCAATAACTGCATGTGTATTTCTTCCTTGATTTGTTTGCCTTATCTTCCAATATCCTCCTCACCAAGCTTGAAGAGGATGAAGATGAGGAAGATGATGAAGCTGTCTTTGGTTGAGATTGCGAAATTGCCAGTTGGAGTTCCAGATTTGGATCTGAAACCCTACCACCTCTTCCACCTCCAGTCCATGGAACCATCATCTTCTTCTTCTTGTGCTCCATAAGATGTTATTGAGGATGTTTGGTTTGTTCAGGATTGGTATTTAAAACAGTGGAGGAGTTAAAATTGAATCTTCCAAGTATGGAAAGATATCTCAATTCACAATTACTAAGCATCAAAATAATTAATGATATCAATTGATGATGACTAAGCTTGGGAGATTTTGTTTCTGCCAACCATATAAACATTCAAACAACTGTGACTTTACTTAATTTTATTTATATTTTTTTAATTAAATAATCAGATTTGTTTTATCATTATATTAGAATTTTAACTAGTTTTTTCACTTTTGGAAGTATACAGTGTTTAGGTCAATGAATTGAGATGGAGGTATAAACCAAAGCTTATATGGAAGTCAAATTAATCATTATTTAATTTTTATTTTATTTTTTTATAACGTCTTTTATTTTTAAAAATTTTATTTATTATTCGGGTTTAAACTTTCAGAATTATGAAAATATATTTAGCCGTATAATTTTAATATTTATAGAAGAAATTTTAAACTTCAAATTTCATTAAATTTATATTTATTTAAACTAGTTTTTTAAAATCAACCTTATAAAGTTCGATTTAAATTTTATAAATATTTTAAAAGAGATAAAAAAAATCATAGACATTGATTTTAAAAATAAGTAAGATTTTCAAATAATTTTATGTGATCGGAGATTATATGTAATTAGGGATCACAAATTTGCGAATAAATTTTTATATTTATACATCAGTTTTGAAAAAGTTATAAAAATAAATTTTATAAATTTTATTTTTTTAAAAAAAATCAGAATTTGAGATCAATTTTATCTGGTTGTGGATGATATATTTGTGAATCAGCATGATTTTGAAAAATAAAATTTCTAAAAATTTATTTTTGAAGCTTTTTAAAAATTAGTTATTTTTATAAAATTTTAAATTTTAATTACAAATTTAATCAAATATTATAAATCTCAAAAACAAAGGATACCTTTATATTTTCTTATTAATAATAATTAAAAGTATTTACTAGTTTTTTTGATCAACTATAAATTAATTGTTCCTTTAATTTTTTTTAAATAAATAATTAAAAAATGGCCTAATTTGTTTGTATTAGAAATGGGGAAGGATATGAAGTGAAAATAAATTATGTACATAGTGAATGCATATCAATCAATCCATTTATTATCCTTATCAGATAATTAAAAGTCTAATATTTATTTCCATGTTTTAGATATATAAAAATCATAATAAAATTAAAACTAAAAATAGCAAATGAATTAAATATGCTGTTTAATTTGTTACTTTAATGTTAAGATATTATTTTTAATGTAGCTTTAATTGATAAATCCATGATAAATAAATGAATTATTTAAAAGTATTTGTGATAATAAAATAACTATTTATGAATAATCATAATGTCAATTATATCATCCCATTTTAAATTTTAAATTTTAAATTTTAAATTTTTAAATTTTAAAATGTAAATTTAGAATGGAGAAGAATAAAATTGTTACTTGTCAATTTTTTTTAATAGTAAAAAGTTACACAATAATACATTATCCTTTACAACACACATCATTTCCTTTATTCAAAATGATTACTCCCTCCATCCGAGTAAAAGTGTCATATCTAGGGAGTCCCAATTAAAGTGTTATATTTGCCCATCCTAAGTAGTATTAATTAGTTTTTTCCAATATTATCTATAGAATTAATTAAGATTGTTTTATAATTTCAATAGTTACTCCTTGTTAATTAAGGGTATGATAGATAATACACCACATATTTATATCCAATTAATTTATTTCTTAATCTGCGTAAAAACGTTGGAGGTGACAATTTCTCTAGGACGGAGGGAGTAGTTTTATAGTTTATATATTTTAGGCATTACAAAATCTCCTATTTTTTTAGACTCATTTTTTTATTTTATTATATATTTTTATTTCTTTACCGATAACTTATCATACATGGAAAAAAATAAGTGCGCATTTCAAGTGGTTTTTTTTTTCTTTTTCATACTTCTTGAATACTTTAATACCCTCCTTCTTTGTATTGTGATGTAACAAAAAAAATCAAATATATTTTGGCATTAAATACTAATTTGATTGTTTAGGGAGGTAACAAAATTCAATTCCTGAGGATGAAATAATATTGGAAAGCTTATTCTAGAGACAAATCCAATCATATAAAATTCATTATGATTAGAGGTCAGATGCATTCACATACCCTCCAACAATTCTTGTTAACAGTAAGTAGAATTTCGTGGTATGTGGTATTTTAGGTAGATTTAAAAATCCAACAAGTTTAATAATGTAGAAAAGACTCAAAGACTATTTTGGAAGCATAATAGTTTATTAAGAATAATATTTCCTGGAGTAAATTCTAACTAAGAAAGAGACCTTTGAGAATTCTAATCGGAGGAAAGTATTTCCTTCATGGTTGTGACTAAATAACCTATTGTTAAAAGTATGATGCTTATACTCATTATTTATCTAATATAGATCTAGTTTGTTACCTTTCAAAGGTGTTAGATAAAAGTCTAGGATTTTACAGATACCATAAAGATCTAGAGATCTAGGCTTGAGCCTTGTTATTTTACGATAGGCTTGAGCCTTGTTATTTTACGATAGTCATTTGAGGTTGAGCTTGTAGATGAGATTGCAACCAATTATTATTGAAATGTGGAGTAATAAGTTGAAGATTTCATATACTTTTCTCAATAAATTTAAGTGTATTTGCAATAAATTGTAAGCAATAATATCTAAACTAATATATTCACTTATAAATTTTAGATCCTTAGATATTTTGGACTAAAAAAGAATCAAATAGTCAATTTTGGCTAAATTTTGGAAGTAATTGACCAAAAATTTGCTCGATGAATGTTGTGCCGAATTTTGAAATCATAGTAAAATTTGGAGTCTTTCCTGGATCTTTAGAGAATATTTGACATTTTTATCATGAGACTATAGCTGTAAAAATTATGAATCTATGGACATTGATGACATATCTATCTGACTTCGAGAGAGAAAGTTATGGAGGATAAAGAATTTATGGTTTCTGTATCTACACTATTTGACACTGTAGCAGTTACTATAGCAGTCGTTATTTTGTCGCAGTAGCAAATCACTATTTGACACTATAACTCAGAGTTATTGTAGCTAATTTAGGAAAATTGTGGAGTTCAAAATTTATTTTCGTATTAGTTTCCAATTTCCTTATTTGTCTTCGGAATTTCCTACTAGTTTATTAACTCTTCCAAACCCTACAGATACACATACTTGAGGTAAAACTAATTTTGTTTTGACCTTGGTTCCCATTCGGTTCCTAATTAAATTTTCAATTAGAATTTTAAGAGATAGCTATAAAAGAAAACCAAGTCATGAGCGATTGGCCAAGAAGCTTGGGATTAAAGAAGAATTTTGACATTAAATTCAATTTATATATAACTTAGTTGCTAATCTAGCATGTTTATTTAAGAAAGAATTCTTCTTATTAAATAATCAAATTTACTTGAGTTGGATGTATATCATTAACTTGGATGATACTTAAGAAAGTGATTTTGAGTTATAGTTACGGGTAAATTGTATGCTAGTTTTCACATTTGTATTATTTTGTACTATAATGACGAGTGGGAAACGCTTCCATAGTGACACTTGGGAGTTTAGGGATATGTATTCATGAAACTTGCATGATTTAGGAAAGAGTTTACTGTGGTTAATAATTATTTTGTGTTGAACTAAGTAATGTTTGTGTATCCATTATTTTATTGATTCAATTAATAATTATTTTATTGATTCAATTAATACTTACAAAAGTTATATTAGATTAGATTATGAAATAATTAAGTATGAGTAAAGTAGCTACGAATGTGAAAAAATGCACGAACTTAGCATTTAATAAAATGTTATAGCAACTCTGTAAGTCAAAATAGAACACATATCTCTTATAGTTCTCGAAAATCATCTATAATTGTATCTAAACAAAAATTCTTTGTTATTTCCCTCTCAAATATACAAAGTCATCATCCATCTTGTTACGAAGCTGTGTCTCAAGAATATGGATAGCTAAAAAAGGATCTTTCAAAGATAATAATTGATACATGAAGAGTAAGCTCAAACACAATAGTTTTGTAAACAAGTGAGTAAAAGTTTGATCTTTCTATCTTTACCAATCATTGAGACAATTCATAAATAATTGTAATAATTTATATGCATCTGTTTGAATTATGTTCATCTCATAATGATTAAGTTGTATCTTAAATTACAACTTCTCATAGTGATAAACTCGAAAAGTTGCTATATTTTATGATGATTATTGCATAATTTCTTCTATTAATTGCATACATTTGTGACACTTTCATTTAATTTCTAGAATTAGAATTGCTTATTAATATTAGAAGGCATGAAAAAAGATAAATGAAGGTTAGGAGCAAAAAGAAGTCAAAATTAGCCTAAATTAGGCAAGTTTTAGAAGTTATCAAGTTCGGAAGGAAAGATGCCAAGATTGGACCTCGACAAAGCTTGAAATCATAATATTTTTAGAAGTTATTGAGCTATACTACGATACTTACGGAGCTAAAACTCAACATCTTACAGTGAAAACTAAACCTGAGGATGTTCGCGAGTTGTTGTCGAGGTTGCATGCGGAGATATAGCATGGGATCTCAATGAGTAATCGCAACCCGAGCCTCTTGCTGAGATCAATGCCGAAGTATATTCTGAGATCTAAGTGCCGCAACCTACCAAGAAAATAATATTCGAGCAACTTGCCAAGGTCTTGCCGAGCTAGAGCTCGACAACTTAGCAAAATTTTGAAAAAAAAGGCATAAGGGTCTCAGGAGCCCCCGAACTTGGCTATATTTTTCAAGTTAGCCCTTCAACTTCACGAAGGGTCAAAATAGCCCCTCAACTTACAAATAGTGAGTCAATTAAGCCCTTTTCGCTGATGTGGCTGTTGAGCTGGCAGTAAAAATGGTTAACTTGAAAGGTCAATTAAGCCCTCCACCTCAGCAAAAAGGGCTTAATTGACCTAGTATTTGAAAGTTGAGGGGCTAAATTGACTCTTCCTAAAGTTGGAGGGCTAACATGAAAAATATAACCAAGTTTAAGGGCTCCTGAGACCCTTATGCCGAAAAAAAATTTTGAGCCATTTTGTGGACTTGTCTTGTACTACGAAAACTCATTTTAACCTCCAAGAAACAAGTCTTAGTTCATTTTTTTCATACTTAATTGATTTAGTAAAGAATAGAGATCACTTTGTTCTTCATTTTCTCTTCACTTTAAGTGAATTTCAAGAGGAATATTGTAGAATTGAAGCTTAATTCATCAAGATCCAGACATTCAAGCTCTAGATCCATCATCATCTTCATAAGTTTCATCTTATCTTTCATACTTTCCATTTATTTCTAGATTTTGATATGAATTCCTTGTTGATTTATGCTTATATTTGCTCAATTATGGCAGGCTAAGTTTTTTGTGGTTGAATACTTGTGGATATAAGTAGATCTTATAATTTTTTAGCTTTCTATGTACTTTAATGGATCTCTTTAATATAGCATAATTTTGAGTTCAATTGCCTAATTAAATTAATGAAAATCAATTGAAACATAGATTTGATCTTGAATGAAATTAGACATAGTAATTTCATGATTAGATATAAGAAATTTGAGTGATTGAAATGAAACTAGATATAGTGATTTTTTATCATCCTTATGTTGGATTTGTGATGAATTGATTCTTCTACTTCACATCATAGACATATAATGGTTATAGATAATATGTTAATGTAATTGTTTGAGAAAATATTATGT
This sequence comes from Cardiospermum halicacabum, assembly GCA_031304145.1. Taxonomy (NCBI): domain Eukaryota; kingdom Viridiplantae; phylum Streptophyta; class Magnoliopsida; order Sapindales; family Sapindaceae; genus Cardiospermum; species Cardiospermum halicacabum. The sequence continues at coordinate 244,971 of CM062390.1, read as the reverse complement.
TAAAACTTAAGAGATCCAATGCTATATTTTAGTATGTTAGGTGTTCGATGATATGCTAAAGAAAGGGATTAAGGCTCTATTCAGTGAAACAAGGATTTAACTATGTTTTTCTCATAATATCTTTGTTATTTTCTAAGTTTGCTTTTAGTTTAGTTTATTTCATTCATTTATCAATTTAGTGTAACTTGATAGTCACGTTAGCTTGAAGTATACTTGAACTCATTGAACTCATAGAAGATAATACAATCTCTAGGGTTCGATATCTGAAATCATGTGTTACAATAGATAGATAAGCTTGAACCTAGATTAACATTGATGTTTTAAGTGTACGTTTCGAGTGTATCACATAGCCATTGAATTCATTTGGATAAAGCTTGATCGCTCAATTATATATATCATCAATTTTGAACAATTCTCTAACCATGACGAGGTTTTAGAGCTGTACAATAGTTAGGTTGTTCAACTACCTAGTCATTAAATCGACCATTTATAATAGTTCAAGTAATTGAAAAAAGTTTGGAATAGAGGTAGGATATCTCATCCATTCATAAAAATCCAATTTTGAACCAAATTTAGCTCTCGTTTTAGCTTTGACATCAAAGCTATCCTTGATGACATCTCTAACTTATGCACTAAAAAGTAGTAGAAATCCAAAAGATGATCATATCTAAAAAGTGTCTTGGATTTTTCTATAAGTATATAGAATAACATGAACATTCCGCTTCAAATGTTGAAAAGTATCAATCTTAACCCAAAAATGAAAGGAGCATCCCTTAGAAGCATCATTAGATGGAAAAGTTGAATAGAATGTCCTTACATCCCATCAAAATTTCTAGCCATTGTATGAGTTCGATATGCAATAAGGATATGTTAGCCATAAACCTAATAAGAAACACTTCTACCACACAATCATTTAAATTGTCGAAACCCCCTAGTTTTTCTAAGATTAACAAATTCAAAACATTATCTTGCAGACTACGGGCCAGTACTGGATCTCCACCTTTAAGCTGCTGGGAAAAATAAGAGATTAAGACCCACCTCATCATCTTTAAGTCAAATTATTCATTTTCTAGGAACCAACTAAAGTGGTTTGCATGAAAATGTAGGTTCCTATTACTTGGAAATAGCTTCAAGTCCTATGAAAATAGAGGTGTATAGGTAGAAAGCAATAGGCTAGTCAAAATATTATAGAAAGAGAGAGTACATTTCATGAGTTTCTTCTATCATTATAATAAGGGCTTAGTAAGAAAATAAAGACTCGCAAAAGGGATCAGAAGCATATTTAGGAAGTAAATAATAGAGTAAGATATAAGAATATAAAGTAAAGGAAAAGTTGAATAAAAAATGGAAACAAAAGGGCAAGAATGTGATAATTGAGAGAAAAAAAACTACAGAATAATGTTGGATTCATAACGGAACAATTGGTTTTATCCTTGGAAGTTAAACATTTTTATAAATATTCCAAATTTAAAGTGGTTAGAATAAATACTATATTGAATTGTTAAGATGTTTCTAATGAAGCTACAAGTTGGTTGGAAAAATGAGAAAAATAAATTACATATTTTTTAGGGATAATGTATATTTGGGCCCCTGAACTTGGTATAATTTTTCATATGAACACTTAAACTTTTCGAAGTTTCAATTGGACTGTCCAACTTGTCAAAAGTGTTGAAGTTACACTCTTAAACTTTTCAAAGTTTCAACTGGACCTTCCAACTTGTTAAAAGTGTTATAAAATTGAATTCTCAGAAAAATTTAAGAAGGGTCTAATTGAAACAATTTTAACAAGTTGGAGGGTCCAGTTGAAATTTCAAAAAGTTTAACAGTCTAACTGCAACACTTTTGACAAATTAGAGGATCCAGTTGAAATTTCGAAAAGTTTAAGTGTCCATATGAAAAATTATGACAAGTTCAGGGGTCCAAATATGTATTATTCCATAAAATAATAATTAAAGTAATATTTATCATACTAGTAATAAAGCAAAACCTGGAAGCATACAATAGCTATCTCATCAAATAAATTATTTCAGATAATTTCAAATGTTTCTATCTAGTAAAACTACCCACCACATACAAAATATAAACTGAACGAATTTTTAAAATTAATTTATTGTTAAAAGTATGTCATTATAGAGAAATATAATATTATTTATTTAATATATATTAATTATAGTACAACAAAAATATTACATGTTTAAAATTTGATTTTATTTTTAATTTATCATACTACATAACCAACATCCATATCTTTTTCCAAAGCCTGATCTTTATTCCTATGCAATGAGGCATCTCATTTTCTCAACCAAAAATACAAAAAATAACACATATAAAATAAATAAATAATAATAATAATAATAACTCAGCAACAGATATTCGCTACAGTAGTATTAAACATTTACAGTCGATCGATTCTAGAAAATAAAATAAATTGTACCCAACTGAACCGGTAGGGAACATAAAAAGATATACAAAATTAGCATAAAACCGAAATCAATAATCTTAACACCAAACCAAACGAATTCGTTCCCAAACAAATAAAACCATCTTCTGTACATCACATAATAAATCCCCAACTATCCGGAAGTAGTTCCAAGACTCAATTACACAAAACCAACAAAAAAATAAAAAAAATAAAAAAAAAATAAAAGATCCCTCAAGTGTCTCTCCCGGCGGGGGCGGCAATGAGCAGCCTAGCGCGGAAGATAATGGTGGTGGCCGACTCGACACGAGAGTCGGTCGAAGCCTTGGAATACACGCTGTCACACGTATTGGTGGAAGAAGATGAGCTCATATTGATAAATGTGGTCGATCCGATGAGTAGGAGGAACCCGTTCGCTGCGTTTTTAGGACGGTCGGCGTCGTCTTCGGTGTTCCCGTCTTTCAGTTGCTACGAAGAGCCTGCCCCCGGAGAGGAGGACTTTTTGGGCGAAATGAAAGCGGCTTGTAGAATGGCCAGGCCTAATGGACGTGTCAGGGTTGTGAGAGTTCACGCCGATGCTAATAATAAAGCTGCTGCTATTCTTTATAAGACTCAGATGCTTGGTGTCTCCTTGCTTGTTATTGGTCAGCGACGTAGCATCTCCAACGTCATCAGGTATGTATGCTCGTATAATGTTATTTATTTGGTAAATTATTTTATTTATTTAATATATTGTGAAAATGTAATTGAAAGTTGGAGGAGGAGATCGGGAGGGTGGTTGGATACTGCCGAGGATTTGATAGAGAATAGCCAATGTACATGTGTTGGTGTGCAGAAAAAAGGTCAAAATGAAGGTTATCTACTCAACACTAGAACTCTCAAGAATTTCTGGCTCTTGGCATGATCGTCCATTCTTATCGTACTTTTTTTTTTTTTTTTTTAAATTAAAAAGGAATTAATTGTGAATTAATATATATGTTAGAGAAGAGCTTAAGAAGTGGGACCATTTGTAGCATGATGTAGGGTTTGCTATGTGTATAGAGGAATGGCTGTGCGTCCAGAAGTTCTTATGTATTTACTACTGCACATATTTATCTCAAGGGATATTTACTATTGGGACTACCATGGGTCCCGCCGTCCAATTTTTTTTAACTCAATCGTTTCGGCTACATTTTCACAAGACGGTATCAAAATAAATAGGGATAATATATATTTAGACTCCTGAACTTAACATAATTTTTCATGTGAATATTTAAACTTTTTGAAGTTTTAATTGGATTCTTCAACTTGTCAAAAGTGTTGCAGTTAAATTCTTAAACTTTTCGAAGTTTCAACTGTTGTCAAAAGTGATTCAGTTAGACCCTTTTTAAAGTTTTCTAAGAATTAAATTTTATAACACTTTTAACAAGTTGGAGAGTCCAGTTGAAATTTCAAAAAGTTTAAAGTGTTCATATAAAAAATTATGCCAAGTTCAAGAGCCCAAATATACATTATTTCTTATTTTATCTCATATACTATCACTCAACTATTTATTTAACTAATTAATGCATTTTAAAAAGTAAAATAGAATTTTTCAGTTTTTAATTTATTTAAATATCATTTTAATAAATTTCAACTCGGATTCTGAATCCTAATTCAAATCCTAGATGATATTGTTTCATATTTCACTACATCTATTTTCTTCTGCTTCAAATATAAAATCAAATTTACTATATCGATTAATATAATAACAAAATCCAATTAATTCAATCTTCGTTGCTCAACAAATAAATTAACCTAATATAAAAAGTAATTAATTAAGTAAATAAATTCCAATTTCCATGATCATAGATTGGCAAACGAAAAATAACATATAATACACATTTCTTATATGAAATTTGTAGTTGACTGAAATGTCAAAAAAGATTTAAAGATGCGGTGATGTGGACGAGACGTAGAAACGCTTAGTCAAGAAAGATTTGACGAAGATAAGATGACTATAGATCGACGAAGATGAGATGATGGAGACAGTGCATAAAGATGCCACAACGAGATGATGACGCTGGGAAGTGAGTAACATCCCAAATTGAGAAAGGGTTAAAAAAATTAATATTATTACTCTTATCACCAATGTGCACATAATTTTTCGGAATTCTAATATTTAAGAACTCCAAAGTAAAGCGTACTTGACTTGGAGAAATTTTATGGGTGATCTTTCAAGAAGTTTGTCTGAAAGTATACGAGTGATGACAAAGCATGCTAAAAGCGTCGGGCGAGAAAGGGTTAAAAGAATTGATATTGCTTTCCCTAAAACCAATGTGCATATAGGTTTTTGGAACTCTAAACTTAAGCGTGTTTGACTTAGAGAAATTTTAAGATAGGTGACTTTTTATCAATGTGCACATAACTTTTTGGAATTCCAAAGTTTAAGAACTCTAAATTTAAGCATACTTGACTTAGAGAAAATTTAAGATGAGTGACATTTTGGAAAGTTTTTTCGGGAAACATGTAAGTAGGGATAAAGCATGTTGAAAAACATCATGGTAGTTTGTGGGGCTAGTGGTCAACCTTGAGACAGGTCAAGTGATGATGACTTCCACAGGGAGGGTCATTTGTTACAAAATATGTTAAAGCATACCGAAAAGTATCGTGGTGGTTTGTAGAGTCAGTGGTCAACCTAGAGACCGGTCACGTGACAATATCTTCCCTAAAGACTGTTGTTACATGACCTGTGAAAGTTATTACAGTGTTATAAGTTATTGTATAGAACTTCAAAAAATACCTACTAAATTTATATAAAAGCTGACAAACTTATTGAGAAGTACCAGTACCTTTTTTGGCCTAAGAGCTTCAGGGTTTTTTCAAGATTGTTTATTGTGGCCTAATTGTAAACACTTAGCGCACAGACAAGCTTTTTTTGCCAAAACTCGCTTCTCCTTCTCTTACTCGTGTTATCCTGTTATTGATACATATGAAGTGTATAATATCAAGATTAGGATTCGTTTAGAAGTGTTGAATCATTTGATTTTCATTGCCGAATCCTTCCATTCATTAAAATCGTTGGCTAAATAATTGTATTAGGCTGAATATGATTTTGGAATAGAGTCATTTTGATTTTTGAAATTTTTTTAAGTGAGAACTAAAATTTTTAATTGATTTAAAACGGAATTTTGAAAACTCCTATGTTCAGAGGGTAAAATGATAATTACAATTATAAATCCGAAGTCTATAGAAAATTATTTTGAATTAAATTTTATTTGAAACTGATTTAATTATTTGAGAAATATGAACCTTTTATTTAAAAATAATAATTTTTAATTTGAAATATAATTTGGAAATGCTTTTTCAAATGGAAAATTTTAAATTGATAAGAGTTATTAATGAGTGGTAGAGAGTTTCCAAATGAGTGAAGTAGAGTGGGAGAGACTACTACTACCCTTCTAAAACAACAGCGAAACCTTAAACTAACTTAACTTGAGTGTATTTTCGGTAGAAATGAGTATTTGAGATGAATGTGGACGTGTGGAAACCGTATAAACATGATTGAGCGAAGTGAGTGTAGAATGGTGAAGATAGAGTTTTTTTTGGTAGGGTTCAGGGTGTAAAGAAAATAAATAAATAAGTAAGGTACTTGGATGTTAATAAGCTCGGGTTTTGAACCTAATACCAATTTAACCCACTATTGCACATTCACTATTGCACATTCTCGATACTAATAACTAGTTTACCCATATTTATAATTCATTTAATTCACAAAATTTCATTTCTCTAAAAAAATATTTTCAAATAAAAATATATTAAAGAAATTATATTTTTAAGAAAATTGAATTTTTTTTAAAAAATATATATTGACAGTATTAAATTTAATTACAATTCTAAAACTTAAAAGAAAAATATAAATAAATAAATAAATAAATATTCTTTTTTAAAAAAACAAAAATAAAAAATTTAAACATCCCTTTAATGTCAGTAGTAAAATATGGTGTGCAAACGGCTTCCAATTTCTTGTTAGACCCATCAGCACCGTCCCTTACATTTCAACTGAAAAATAAACTATTTTATCTTTTCCAAGTATGTAAGAAGAAAACAAATTTTGCAATCTCCTCCCAGGGATTCTAAAATTATAAAACCAATAACACCCAGCAGAGCACATAACTTTTTCCTAAATGTATATGGAAGACAAAGGCTTTAAAAACCATCTTATATATTTGCATAAAAGGGGGAGAGACATACACAAGAAAGCCAAACGAAACGAAATAAAACAAAATGACTATCAACAGATGATTATCTAAAGCCAACGTCCAATATTCAGTTTTCAGGACATAGAAAGTACAAGAAGACTAGTACATGATCAGCATTTACACAGACCCGAGTGATCAGGAGTGGTCTTGCTCCATCTTATTGAGAAGGAACCCACCCTCGGGCTTCCTGTGTACCTCCACATTGAACTTCTCTTCCTTCTCACCTCTCTTCAACTTCAGAAGCATGCTTATTTTTGCACATTCATCTGACACCTGAATTATATATATATAACACCTGTCATTAATCACCACCTCTCACAACCATCTAAAAATGCCCTAAACAACTTGTTTACAACTCAATGATAGCATTGAAGTACAATTTAATCTCAACAATACAATGTTCAGGGCGTCTTGATGAGAATAATTAACTAGTTGAACAAAATAGAAGATACTGACCTCAGCTTTTGCATTGAGAATCTCTTGAAGCACATAGGGAAGCAGAGAGTTGGACCTCTGCTGAATAGAGCTAACCGCATGATTTGCAGCATGCTGGACTTCAGGATCATGCGCAGGCACTTCTTGCCATCCAGGACCATGACCACCTATATTACAACACAACCGCCATGATCACCAATATGCACTAATTCATAGTTAAGTTCCTAACCCAAATGTATATATATAGCTACTCACGGTTGTAATCCCAGTATTCAATGAATTGACTCAAACTTAAGAACACTGTCTAGAGATTAATTGTTTTAAATCCCTAATTTAACGGCTTTGTTCTTCATTATGAAATCCACATAAAACAAGTAAGGATAGAGAGATTACCTCTTAAAGCACCAAGATCAGCAGATGTGAAGGAAGGCGAATCACCAGCATGTTTGAACTCCTGCAACTCCTTGAAATTCAACCAAGGCTTGACCCACACCTTAACTTCATAAATCTTCTTCTTTCCAGCATCAATGGCTTCAATAGTGAGATGATGCAAAGTGCCGGAAACCACCTGTTCTTTTGCCTTCACCACTCTGGCAAACTCCAACATACCATTCTTCATCAACACAACACACACAGATTCAATTAAGTTTCAGAAACACTATCTATGAACAAAAAGCAAGAACTCAAGGGCATAATTGGAAAATCGAGTTAAGATACCTCTTTCTTGTTGTGTTGTTCGACCGCGAAGCGGCCGAGGTCTTCAACATCGGCGTTGTTGGCGGCACAGTCAGAATCACGGAGACCACCAGCGAGGGCCATTGCTGTGAAGGGCAGAGTTGTAATTGCAGCGATTACAGAGAGAGTTGTTAGAAATGCAAGCGATATTGAGTTGTTTGCAGTTTTCATGGCTACTTAAATAATAAGTAACCGCTCTGTGCTTGTATTTATTCGATCGTGAGACGTAGATGAATGACACGTGTCTGAGACGTGTCTATGGTGGTTGCATTGGGATGCTTTGCTTAGCCTGTAAGTTAGGTGGGCCCACGTGGGTGCCTCATTTAGTCAACTTCTATAGCATCGCAGGTCAACATTCTATATCTTACATACATTTGAATCTAGCTTAGCTTTTACAAACGGGCCTGGGCCTAAAATGCTTCGGTTAAAAGTAATAAGTAAAAGAGGGACGATATTGCCACCCCTATCATTTCTATATACACCCTATGTTGTATTGACAATATTCTCTTCACATTTATTATAATGAAATATTATTTAATTGAGAGAAAAGTACATCACTTCTCATAATGCCGTATTTAAAAGTTAACTAAATTTATTATGAATTTAATTTATTATAAAATTTAAGTTAAATTTATTTATTCATATAAATAATTTTAATAATATTATTATTTCATTACTAGTTTTATTATATTATTTTTTCAATTTTATTTTCTATTACAATTTACTTTTATTTATAATAAACAAATAAAAATATTAATCAAAGAGATAACTAATATTATAAAACGTAAAGATTTAAAATAAATATAAATTAATTGATAAATATAAAAAATAATTAAAACTAAATACAGATTTATTTCCACATTTAATCCATAAATATATTTATTATAATTTTATTAGTATAATTAAAATAATTTATATGAATGAATATTATATTAATTATAACTGGAAAAAAAATAAAGTATTATTTCTAAAATTATATGATAAGGTGATTTTTGGAATTTTGAAAAAATAAATTGAGAAAGGGATGGCTATATAAATTTATGGGGTGGTAATATTACCGCTCTAAATAAAATATAACAGCTATTTTACAGATTCACTTTATTTTTTCGTTTTATTAAATTCTTAAATTTATATAAATTATAACCTATAAATATTTGTAGCATTTCTAATTAATAATTATGAAGAGTTTCTTTTTAATAATGATCATTTATTAAAATTTATTGTATACTTAAAAATTAATAAAATAAATTTATTTTAATTTAAAATAATAATTAAACAAATTAAATTTAAATTTATAAATAGTTTAAATAAAAATACAATTATTTAAGTATAAATTAAATTTGATTACACTCACCTCGAGAATCAAACTGACATTCAAATTAACACCATAATCACATTTACCTCTTATGAATTAAACTAAAAAAAAATGAAATTTTTTTCTCTATGTTTTGGCCAACAGAAGATTTATAATATTTGCAAGGAGTGAAAAGGTGTTATGAATCATAATTTATGATCATTTCATCTGTTTGAAATACCACTACTGTTTGAAACACTAAAATCGAGCATTTTTGTCTACTCACAATACTCTAGATTGATAGAATAACTCCTCTTAAAATGGAAATCAAATTAATGGCAGCGTAATCACATTGTAAAACAATTATTTTTCTATGTTTTTGCCAACAGGATTTATCATCTTTATGTATAGATAGGTAGTGAAGTGGTGATGAATGGTTGCATCTTTTGAAACAATCCATTGAAACATCAGAAACTCCAGTCACAACTTATCCAACAGTATGCAGAAAGCTATAGTAACAGAGATCTATTTCTAAACACGTATTAACCATTCTGATACATCCTTCCAAATACAACATTAACTCCTTTATGGAGAAAAAAAAAAAAGTGAAAAAAGAGTTCTGTGGAAGAAAACAAGGAGGCTCAGCAGCAAATGTAAGTGTCTCAAGTGCTTAAAAATCACATTTAAAGACGATCTGTCAAGACACACTTGAGCTATTTCAGAAAACAGGAAGGCCAAAAAATGAGCAACCAACATTGCTCATCTAACATCCTCCCACCTTTGAGCCAAAACAAGAGACCTTCCCACATCATTTTTTTTCCTTATTATAAGAAAAGATGTATCTGCAGTTAAAGGACCCAGAATATACATACAAATTGGTCGACTTGCGTAAACAACCACACACGTCTGCCCTTGTCGAGTTTAGGTATTCCTTTTCACAAAAACTATCTTTGGACTTGGGTCAAGCTGGAGAACAAAGCTGTTCGTTTTTGGTTTTGGGTTGATCCCGGATTTTGACTGAAGCTGTATCTGTTATGTATTTGAAAGCAAGAGGAATTAGAATAAGAAATTAAGAAACATTTTGTTATTATAAGAAATTAAGAAATGGTTCTTAATGTAATCACTATGAGGATAAAAAGCCTCATCCTAAGTGTACTCCATTATCAAGTGTTAATTCTCCTACGAAGTTCAGCTACCGAATCTAGTCTCTCAACTTCTTTAAGGGGGAAGATGAATTGATATAAATTACAATGGTTCTACAATCAGAACCTGCACTGGAATACTATGATGCAATGGAGCAGCAAAGTTTTCCACATTAATGATTCATAGCAAGAGAAAAAGGGATAAAAATAAACACATACCTCATAGACTTCCAGCAATGACGCAAATAGAGTTGCCACTGCTTGAATTATAAACTTCTGCCCAACACAGGCACGAATACCAGAACCAAAGGGAAGAAATGCTGCATTATCACTTGGATTGTTCAAAACAAATGACACTTGTCCTGGAGCCACATTCCCATTAGTAGCCCCTGAAAAAATTAACAAGAAGAAATTAAGATAGTTATTGCAAGCATTTGGTAGACTTTAGCCTATACATCATACATATGATGACAAAAATTAGTTAAAATGCAAGTTCGATCTGCTCGCAAATATTGAAAACAGAAGTCAAGCAATGGAATTAGCAGGCAAAAAGAACTATGATCAAACAACAAGATCCAGCATATTTTCTGAGACCCCAAATTCTCATACAAATTAAATGCAAGTCTGTTTATATATATGCCAGGCTTCTGCAGGTAGTGATTATCAGTTATTATCTAACTTCATTAAGAAAATATGTACCTATGTTTTTTCGACGAGTATCTAAAATCCTTATTTTTAGATATTTTATTAATGAATTTGGTGAAATTTCAAGGACATTTGCTGAATAAGATTATTGGAAGAAAAAACAAACTCCACCATATAGTACAGAAAATAAAGGAAACCTTAACATGTAAATTGCAAGTTAGAGGAAAAATAAAAGAACCTGCTGATGGATTATGTTGTGCTTTATGAGATTGCTTTCCAGTCTCCAACAAAAACCTGTACGGATTAAATTGGTCAGCATCACTTCCCCAACTACAATTGTCCATTTGTACCAAATGTACAGGAACAACCAACGATGCTCCAGCAGGTATTGTCACACCAGTTTTAAGTGTCAAATCTTGAAGAGAGAAGAAACATGAAGCAAGAGGAAGAAAGAAACAATTAGTACAGAGCAGTACCGTGATCAAAAACTTCTACGTCAGAGATAAAGCAGTAACAATGAGTAAATCTCAAGTGCTTTATCAGTAAAGCATCACTAGTAATGAGAAGTTGCTCAGCAGAACCTTGACGTTTTCCTTGCTAATGAAATTAAAGCAAGCTCATTTTGGAGATAGAACTATTGATATATTAATAAATCTTCTCTGTTGTCCAGCATAAATATCTTAATTAGCAAATGATACTTGAACAAATTCAGAGCTCTAAATTATGACAACTGCAACACCATTTAAACCTAATGAGGCATAAACCACCATAGACAGACATACTAATCATCGTTGACAAATTAACTATATACACTGTAAAACTATGCTTAAAACATATGATAATAGAAAAGAGACTACATTAAACTCTATAAAATCAAGTATTCACTGTAGGCTCACCATCTTTCAACAAACATCTCTGAAGCAAAGTTCCTGCTGGCAGAAGGCGAGCAGATTCATATACAGTTGCCAACAATAAGAGCATCTTCTCAATACTGCCTCTCTCAGACTTATTTCGTGCCATAGTAATCTCCAAATAAATCTGCAGAATTCCATTTAACAATACTTAAAGAGTTTTTTCATCCAGGGCCCCAAGTGCACATCAACAAAATCATACTGAGAAAGAAAGATAATCTAACAAATAGCGAATGTACAAATTCAATGCAATCAAATCTTATGCCTTGAGCATAAAGACAGGAACAGCTCAAAATATATCTATATAAAATTCTCTTAGTTACCAGAAAGACAAGCTCAATTACAAAATCCTAAAACAATCTGAAGAATGAATTGATGCCAGTAGGCAAGTTATTGTTCCTCAAACATACAAACAATTATCTAGCCAACATGTAACTGTTAGGGTGGGTAGATTAGACACCTATTCTAGTTCAAATTTAGGTAGAATTGAAGTAACTTGTACAGCTCTGAATAACAAGCTGCAGCCAGTTGAGGCTTAAGCTCCTCTAGCTCCACCTGAGGCTCATCAAGTCATAGCCATATAGACAAAATGATCAATCCCTTACAAAATAGCAAAACTACCATTTGTACTATGATATCTTGCTACTCAATTAACTAACATTTCCTTAGCAACCTAACAACCTAGGTCTCTCACACTACTAGCTATCCCTGCTGCACAGACACTAGAGAATCGATACAAAATCAGATCTCCCCACACTCCTAGCTGGCCAATGGGTGACGTGACAGACACATGAAGTCAAAAACTGAACATCTGCTGATTAAGATTACTAAACAAACTTATTCATGAAAATAGCTTTAAACCCCTTATGTGATTTCTTGTAGGAACTGAAAAATAAAATCTTCTAGGATGTTAAGACTCATGATGACTTCGATAAGGAATTAGAGAAAAAGTTCTCAAATATCTACACTAACTTTAAGAAATAAATAAAAACCTGCATTTACATTTTCCAAATCCAGAGTTTCCTTCATTTATTACTATTTTCTGAATTATTTCTACACTGTCATAGATGATCATAACAAACAGTCCTCCATCTAATGAGTCAAAGAGGATTACTAAAGGAGAATTCAGATGATATAATGAATCAAAACTTGGTAATTCAAACACTTGCATACAGCTCAAGATTCAAGAGCAACAAGCAAGATTTTCTAGGGGAGGAGTCTGCTTTGATTTATAGTACGTTCACGGAAGGTAACCCAGACGACAAGTTACCAACTCAATGTCAACAAAGAAAGTTGGAAACTCATACAAATACAGCTCTATCAAAAAACATAATTATATAACTTATTCTGTCTTCAAATAAGTTTATCTGCTGTTTGAACATTAGAAGAAAGAACTAAAACGAGTCCAGGAAGAATTTGAAACCACATTAAAATGAAAATGAACTTAGATGAAAAGACGATTACCTTATCCTGTATCTCTGGATGTGCAGCAAGCCTGGTCAGAATATTACTGATTAAACCAGCAGTACTTGAGCATCCATGAAACATCATGCTCATAATATTCCCCCATGGTTCTTCTTCTTTTGCATTGATATTGTCACTAACCTCTTGTGAGATTACATTTTCAGGTTTCAGGACAATAGAAAAATATGGTCCACCTAATGCAGCTCCCAGTCCAGCATTAACAGTTTCAGTATGGGACCTTCGATTTGTATTATAGAACAATTTGCAGTTTCTCTGACACTGTTGAACAATATCTTGAGTTAAGCATTTCAATTTTGTACACAAATTTTGATACCTCCAAAATCCTCGTTTCCAGAAAGGAGTGACTCTGTAGGATGCCCAAAAACCAGCATCCTTAGCAATTGCCATTAGGAGCTCCTCATACATAGTTGCCTCTGGCAAAGCCAAAAAAGTATCTCCAAAAAATGTGGCTCCTAACATGGTAAAAGCCAGCTGTTGTGAAGCCATCGTACAATCAATACCTTCTTTTCTCTTGTTCTCAAGTATTCTTTCCATGACAGAGTCCACAATATTCGTGTAATTTAAATTTCCTCTCTCAAAAATCCTCCCATTCAACTCTGTTGCTAGTGATTCCCTCTTCTTTTGCACCTGCAGATAGTTCAATAAAAAATAAATAATATAAATGAATCACAACAGACCAAATGTAAATTACCAGAAGAAGGAGAGGAATAAAAAATCTATGCTCTATGAAGCAACAGTGCCATTTTACAAACAATTTCATGAGCAGTAAAATGATAATTTGAAGATATAAAGCTATATTTCTCACAATCTGTAAATAATAGGGAAAAAAAGTACATCCCATAGAGCTTCAAGACAATATATACAGCAAACCAGAACCAACCAATTCATTCGCAGGCCAAAACACAACTAGTACCAGTTTTACAACCTCCACTAAAATAATCTGCAAACTCAAAGAAAAGTCAAGTACTTGTATTTAAAAATGATTTTATTTAGTATTGATTCCTAGTAAACTCTTAAGTCCACATTCTAAATTTTGGTTTGGATAGCAGCATGATACATTCTCTTTCCGAAAACTAACAAGAAATATAGGCCAAACATTTAAAGCTCAATCTTGAAACGGTAAATTTAAAAAATGAACAGTGTTTTTGGTTGTAAGAGTAACAATAAGGGAGCTTGCCCGGTTCGACCAAAGTAAGTTCTGGTAGTAGCTAAAATTGACAATGCAAAAGACAGAGAAAAGATAGACAATCAATTCACAGTAATAAAATAAATAAATAAATAAATAAAAACTCAGAAAAGCTAGGATGTTCAAAAGCAGATAATGAAAATGTATTAAAGAAAAGTTAACACTCAATTCACTATGTTGAAAGAAAATACAACTCAATAAAGAGCTAGGATATCTGCAAGTCAATATCAACACATAATAATGCAACACAAATGGATGAAAAGAGGAGGATATACAGCTTGGGAAAAGTAAAATACTAATAGTTTCTTATTGAAGCTCCATATGTGCACGGTTCTAGTCATTGCTAAAAGTAATAGATATTCAATAGCGATAAACAATAAATGAAGCAAGAAAGTAACGGACAAACAATTGAAATAGTTATGAAGGGCTACAGGATTTTGAAATACATATACTTCTACTGCAGTCTCACAATAGAAACACAGCCCAGGAAGACATCCTGTGGCAACAAGATCGTGCTCAGCTTGTATCCATTTTTACTGTTGCTTAGTGATGCTGCTCCATATTTTTCACCATCTCTATTCCAACTTTCTAAAGCACTTCAAACTATATCAATTAATGGTCTTGATTTTTTCCCTTGCCTAGATTGAGTTTCATCACCATCAACTCTTTTTCTAATTTATTCATAGCAAAGTATATTGTATTACCAACTACAACAACACACAATTAAGCAGACATTTTGTCTCATCCAACAATTCCTTTCTCTTTTGTTAAAATAATTGTTGTTGAGAAGATAAAACGCTACTGTTATCTGCTCTACATTGATCACACAGAAAACGGCATGATGCTCTCAGAATTCTGAATGATCCGATCGGTCAAAAGATAGTACACCATGTCCTCAAATGTCAACAGATAGTAATAATTTCTCACACTTTCATTTCAAGCAAGAATGTGAATGAACTCATTTCAAATGCAAATTTAGCACCAAAAACAGAAAAAAGAGTTTTCTCCTACAGCGGTCATATCTACTCTATATGTTTCCAAAACTAATTTAAAAACTTACTAAAATCAAATCTGACCTGATCTGTATATAATTCCATCAACTTTTACCTAAATTATAAACAACTCACCAATCTAAAACACTGATTGCCAAGTCACAAGATGACAAGTCCCCTGAGATTAAGGATTATACTGGGGGTATTAAATTCAATTAATCTGACTAGAAATCAGGCAATTGAAAAGACAGATTCATCAACAATCATAGGGAAAATCAATCAATAACAAGTAAAAAAAATAGACTAAAAGATAGAATAAATTTGTACCCTGCTGAAGGAAGAAGCAAAGAGACTGGATTGTCCAAAGGCCAAACGAATAGCTTTTCCCGTCAAAGGCAACTTATCCTCAGCCTTCAAAAGCATTTCTTTGATAAGTACAGGATCTTTTACAGATACCAAAAGCCTAGCAGGACCAAACCAAAGCTTCACAATTGAACCATACTTATGATGAGATTCAGCCAACACCTCTGCAAGCAAACCCAATAAAACATAAACCTAACTTTTGATACTTCACTCTAAACACCAAAATTCTACATTCCAGCTAAACATCAGTGAAAAACTCCAACAAACCTAACCAAAGACAGCTCAAACGCTAAAATCGAACCATTTCCTAATCAGTTAAAATTCCTTTACCAAAACACAAATCACAACAACGGAATTCGAACCAGATGTGCAAAATCCCAAAACATAGTCAAAATTACAGAAAGATCAACTGACCAGTGAGAGATTGGCGGGAGAGAAGCCGCGAATGGCCGTGGAAAAAGGAACAAGGAGGACCGGGGATTCGACGAGCATAGCTCCACAATCTAAGCAAGTGGAAAACTCTGTTGAGGAGGAGATAAATCATGACGAAGAGAGAAATCCAGAGAAAGGCGTTGAACTCCCATTGCACGTAGTCTCTGAGCATTTTTCGCATATCATGATTGTTGTTGGTGTAGTTTGAATCCATCTGATATTTTTGTTCGAACGATGAGGGGAGAGCTAGTGAGTTCGGATTTCATAACAGGGATGTGGGGTTGGTGTTGCGTGTGATTTGACTTTTTGAAGAGCAGTGGTTGCTTGAGAAAAATCATGGGGACACGTATGCGTCTTCTCACAACTTTTCCACAGCCGTCGCTTCCACTTTTTAACATTTGTTACCTCACCTCAACTTCTGTGCACTGTGTATTGAGTAGATAGATAGATATGGATTATTATCACCGCCTTGCTTTAATGTTGTGATATTTATTGTCACGTGATCAAAAATCTCTTTTTTTTTTTTCAAAATTGATAAATACTACAAATGGCGGCATTTATTTTCGATTATATCCTTAATTAAAAATATTAATAATTTGTTTAATTTGAATGAAACAATCTTAGAAAGGGAGTCAAACTTCCTCTTAAAATCAAACTTTGCCCTAATTTCTCCACCTTCACAGTCAAAAAGATCAAAACTAAAAATTTTTCATCACCATGATTGTTACAGTAATTTCTCGGTTTACCTTTGGCCGTCACTCTGGTCTTGATTGTCCATTTTCCCCGTTAAAAATTCAAAGCAGTGATCGGAACAATCCTACAAGGAGTGTCATTCCTCCCTACAGCAACTCCTCTGTTGCTATACAATGAAGGTCAAGTAGTGCCAAAACAGCCAACACGAGGCTGCACTGGTTGTGTTTTGGAGTTCGAAACTGTTTCAGATTCATTTAATGAACCAACAACAAACTCCGGTCTACATGCAACAGGAATTTATTAATTCCAGAATGGTGATATTGCATTTGTATAGGTGGATCAACAGACGCATGAATGGTTGAGGGTTCTGCAACGCTGTATTGATTCAACTGAGGGGTTGTGAAAGTATTGCAAGAGAGGCTCTTTGAGCTGGTAAAGGTTTTAATCAAAACCTCCAAATCCATCTCTATAACAATTTTTTTCCTTTAAAATTGAGAAATTTTGTCCCCCCAATCTACTACAATAAGGTAAGACTGTATGTGACACTCCAACTCAGCCAAAAAAGATGATATGAAATACCAAGTTTTTTCTATTGGAGATGCCCCGAAAGTTTTGATCCGTTTATATACCGTGAACTACATATTTTTATATTTTTGTTTTGGAATTCTTAAAGAAAACTGCAGATGGAGTGGAGGGGAAGAAATTAAATAAAATGGTAAAATTGGAATACTAGATGCAGTATTTAACAATCCCTAGCATCCACAGTGGTAGCATATGTGGTTGATACCTACCCAACATAACACCTCTCACAGTGATAGCATATGTGGTTGATACTTAATAGTGGGTCCTACACAACATAACACCTCTCACAGTAGTAGCATATGTGGTTGATACCTACACAACATAACACCTCTCTCGCATTGATAGCCTCCACAGTGATAGCATATGTGGTTGATACTTAATAGTGGGTCCTACACAACATAACACCTCTCACAGTAATAGCATATGTGGTTGATACTTAATAGTGGGTCCTACACAACATAACACCTCTCCGATGCAATGGTAGGATCTCCCATAGAAACTAGTTCTTTTATTTATTTTTATTATTTTTTTATTCTTTTGGCATCAATACTAGAAGAAACACCCCATATTCTCTCTTTTCTTTTTAAACTCTTAAACAACTATTAAAATATCATTCTCTCTCCTCTAAACATCCACTCACAGCACCCCGTTGGAGATACTCTAACACGTGAGTATGGGTGGGGAAGGGTGGCACTAAAAGAACGACATATTGCAATGTTCGTGAAATCGGAAATCGGAATCAGATCGGTGACCACTTCTAGGCGGGCCTAGACGGTGTTGACTATCCATGTATATAATTTAGACCTCATCAAACCTAGGGTCTAGCCGGATTAGGGTCAGACCAAGTGGCGTGACTGGCCAAATTTTATTGACCCTAGTCTGGCCCAACCTTATACTAAAATAGGGAGGGTCTAATCCTGACTCTAGCCCTGAATGGACAGGGTGGGTCTCGGATTGGCCCTTACTTTAATATATTAATATTTTAATAAATTTTTTTAAAAAATATATAATTCATCAATTAAAGTTTAACCATCCAATATAAAAATAAATAAATAAAATTAATCTAATATGTAAAAATAAGTCAAAAATATATCAAATATAAAGAAATTTGTTAGGTTTAGAATTTAGTATAGATTTATAGAATATAAATTTTAATTTATGTAATAAGATTTAATATTATAGGGTCAGACCGGATTAAAAGGGTTAAACTATTGATCATAGCGCAGCCCTATAATATAGGGGGTCCCCTATTTTAAGGGTCGGCCCAAGTCATAACCAAGGAAAAAATGGTCGGACAGTTAATTTTAAGGATCAGGCGGGTCCCCAACCCTATGATCAGATCTAATATAACTATAACCCTCAAATGATGCTTCATTGTTAGCCGCTTTATTATCAATATTGTCTATCGTAATATCACCTTCATGACAACCTGACTCTTTCCTTTTTCTATTAATCTCAAATTCAGTTTCAGCATGATTTCCTATTGATCAATCCTTACCAAAAAGTTGCAGAAAGTTCGTCATATATATATATATATATATATAATTGACTGATTTCTCCATTCAGCAGGTTCCACAGTACAAAACATATTATAAATCAAATAGAAATTGAATTAAGTAATTTCTATTTGTATTTATCAAATTTTAAATATAATATTTATACAATGATATAGCATATTAATCAATTATAAAAGTATTAATTATAGTAACGTGTGAACACTAGGCATAATTAATTTACACATTGAAAATGACATATACTATAATTCTATATCACTACATCACTATGATACTAACTAATTTGTAAATGGTTTTCTATATAAGATCGCATATCGATTTAGAAACATCAAAATCATTCTACACATTAAAAAAAAGGACAACTAGTAATATAGAATTAAGTATCGGATCACAAATTAAATATCTATCTTATTTTAAATAAAAGATATTTCAATCGAAAAGTTTGAATAAAAAATAATCAATTTATTCAAATTCTATAAATTATTTTATCTAAAATATATTATTTTTTTATAAAAATTTATAAATTTTTTTATTTAAATTTGAAAATTATTAAATACTAATTTTAAATAATAATTATTTAAATTTTTAATTTTTATATTATTTTATACTGTACTATATTTAAATAAACTACTATGGAGGATGAATTTTATACCTAATATTTTATTTAATGGTTGTTATTATAGGTAAATTTATTGGAGAATTAAAATAATATATAAAAAATGGGCAAAAAAAAAAACTCGTTCATTATAATGAAATATAGATCAGTTGTAGAAAGATTTGACCTATTATAAAAAAAATTTAAAGTAAATTAAAATAATGAGTCCATTGGATTTCTAGTCCATCAAAAGTTTATTATACAATTATAGGCCATTTTGAAAAGTTTGCAAAACTAAATTTTGATTATCACTCCCTAGATCATACACAGATGTGAGCGTAATTCACAAACTGTGAGTATAATTAACAGCATATGTGAATTGTAAAATTTCATGGGTATTTTGGGAAACTTGGCCTATAGAGTGAAAACTAAATTTTTAAAAGTCTCTGTTATTGTATATTTTTTTAAAATAGGTTTATAATTGTATTTTAATCTTTAAAAAACTCATTTTTTAAAATTTTCGCCAAAATAATTTAATTGATAATACCATGTGTTTAGTTAAAAAAAAAAATGTGTTGTGAGCATAGGTGGTCAATTCCATTCCTGGAGATAAGCACATGTCTGTTTTATATATATATATATATATTGCCGCCAAAATAAAAACTCAAATTATTGACTGCAACGCTTTGATTTCGAAACCGATTCTCCAGCACAGAAATAAATAGTGTATCTTTTCTCTTTCTTCTCTCTGACTATCAAATTAATTCGTCGGGATTTTAACTTGTTATCATTTCAATTTATCCGATTCTCTGTACCTAGGGTTTCTACTTCACTCATTCTCACTTCACTATGCCGTCTCAGACAACCTGCTGTTCTCTCCTCGAAGAATTACAGGTTCGACACTCTCATTTACAGTGCTGGTTTCACTTCTGCTTTGTTTCGTGCTTCGAGTACTTGCTTTGTTTAATTGGATATTTGTGGTTTGTTTGATTGATTGGGAAGGTCGATTGTTTTACTTGATTTTACATTTGCATTTGTGGTTGTAGATAATATGGGATGAAATTGGGGAGAGTGACAGGGAACGAGACAAGATGCTTTTGGAACTTGAGAAAGAATGTCTTGATATTTACTGTAGAAAGGTTGAGAGGACGAGAAAGCAGAAGACTGATTTGGATAAATCCTTGGCTGAGGCTGAAGCTGAAATTTCCCTGCTTATTTCTGCTCTTGGAGAAAATGCCTCCTTCTCTAGGGTTTGTTTTCCGTTTTAATTGTTGTTGTTGTTTTATTTGTGTTTTCTCCTGTCTGGTCTGAAGGAGTTTGCGTGGAGAGATTTGTTTTGTGATTTTATGATGTTTCTGATTTGTGGTAGTTGTCTGATTTGTTAAGGGCAAGGGAACTCTTAAGCAACAAGTATCTGCACTTAAACCTGTTTTGGAGGAGTGGAGGTCTAAGAAGGAACAAAGAGTAAAGGAATTCTCTGAAACCCAGTTGCAGATTGCTCGAATTTGTGCAGAAATAGCTGGGAATGGACAATATGTAAAGGCTACTGATCCACAAGTTGATGAATGTGATTTGACAGTGAAGAGACTGGGGGAACTTAAGGCACACCTTCATGAGCTTCAGAATGAGAAGGTGTGTTTCTGTTTTTCATTGATTGTTGCAGTTTGTACCTAATAGATGAATATTACTCTTCATTGGTGTTGTGATATTAATGTTTACCTTGTATATTGATTTTATCTGCAGACTCTCCGGTTACAGAAAGTTAATCAATATATCAATATTATTCATGAGCTGTCATTAGTGATGTCATTTGATTTCCTTGAGACTGTAAATGAGGTTCATCCAAGCTTGAGTGGTCCAACTACTGGTCTCTCCAAAAGCATCAGCAATGATACTCTGGCCAGACTAACAGGTGTTACTAAGTCACTGTCACAAGAGAAACAACAAAGATTTCAAAAGGTGATATGGCGATGCTTGTTCCTTCATCTTCCATTGCACGTCTGCTTTTTAGAATTATTGTAATTGAATTTGAATGCCTGCAGCATTATCACTTGGAATTGAAAACATGGATGTTTTTGGCACTGGCCTGTATACGTGGGCTAATTAGACATTGGTGCATATTTATGGAAGGATCAACTTATTTCAATTTATGAAAATGTTTAGCTCAATCACATTAATGTTAACCTGGTTCAGGATTAACATTTACAGTTTGCATCTTATAGAGACTGGTCTTAACTATCCTTTTAAATGCCTTACAATTCATTTTGAATTATTTAATAATTCTACTTGCTCTGGAGTAAACTTGCCATTATTTACGTTTTTTTTAAAAAATTATCTATGTAATGTTTCAGCTTTTTTGGATCTAATGTTAGTAACAAAATTCTTGAGTATAGCTTTTGATTTGATTCTTATTACCAATGCATTTTGGATGGTTCTGCAGTTGTCTTGTTTCAAATGTAAATGTGCTGTACTTTTTGTTACCCTATTAGAACTGATGGAATAAAAAAAAAAAAATTGTGATCAGTTACCTAGAACAAAGGTGGATTTAATTCCTATTTGAATTTTATTTGGAGTTCTCCAAATCTTTCATCCTATGGCACTTTGGCACTGTTTTTGATGTGAAAACTAAAAACTGTTACCCATCATTGGCTCTTGATTCTTACGATCTGTTTCTTATGGTTCCAAGTTCATGCGTTCTATTGATTTTCCAGTGTAATCACTTTGATTGTTGGGAAGTTGTGTTAAAATTACTCCTTTGCATATTTTGTTTCTGTAGATCCAAGGTCTTGGTAGCACACTGTTGATGCTATGGAATCTCTTGGAAACACCTATTGAAGAACAACAAAAATTTGGCCATGTTATGAGTTTAATTTCTTCTTCAATTGAGGAGGTGTCAATGCAGGGTGCCCTTGCACAGGATGTCATTGAGCAGGTGATTTTTTGTGTTTAATTCTTTTTGAATTTTTAGCATCAAGAAGTTCTTTTGCCCATATTCCTTTTTTGTTTTCTGGAAGCTCTGACATTATTCTTACTACTGCTAGATGGAACTTGAAGTTGAGAGGTTGAATACTTTGAAAGCCAGCAAAATGAAGGAGTTGGTATTCAAGAGGCAAAATGAGCTTGAAGAAATCTACACAGGGGTTCATATGAATGTTGATAGTCATGCTGCACGAGAGATTCTTATCAGTATCATTAATTCTGGTATGATTATCCTGTTTTGAAATTATCTATTTGAATTGAATTGTTTGGATTATTATTCTAGTTGATTTAGGATTTCTATTAGAAATATTGTGTTTCAGCTGCTGCTTTTTGAACGAAACCAATCTGTGTGAACGGCCAATGCTGGTTTTAATGGTTTTGGCCCAATAATGACTTGTGCTCCTATTTTGGATACTATCTCTTATTTTGTCTTTTAAGAAATGATTAGTAAAATGTTGTGAACGATGAGTTTTTAAGGGGTCTACATATGTTGTGAGTAATTTGATACAGTGTTGGTATGTTTCTATCATTGGATAAGTTGGCTACGGACATTGCTAGTACACTTTTTCTGTGAGGCTAGAAATTTTAGTTTCTGATTGCTCTTTTTCTTTTTTAATAGTAAGCTGATAATTTAACCAAAAATCAGTCTCACAAAAATTGCATTTGAAAGAAGTTAAGTCAAAGGTTGAATGGATTTGTTATGACAATTTTATATGCTGCTTCCTTAGTACCATTGAATAGGATTGACGTTTAGAAACAAGCCATTATTAAACAAACATTTGAAACATTGTTGAATACTTTCAAAGATATTTTAAATTGATGTGCTTCTTCCAGCAATAGATTAATGGCCTGTTTGTTATTCATCCACTATGACTTAATGAAGCTCATGTGTTAAATTTCTGCCAGAATTATGTTTAAAATGTCTTTAAATAAGATATAATTAGACCTTTGACCAAAAAACAAACATAGGGTAACTTACAAATGGTATCTTTTCCTCTATTTTATGGCTTTCACCAACTGGTTATCTTTATGCTCCAATTTTCTTTGGTGCAATATAATAAGGATAATCCTAATATTTCCACGTTAAAATTCCATGTTCATTTCTGATTGATAATCTTCTGGACAAGCCTGACATTTGGTTATTTTGCAAACAATTCTTTCACAGGTAAAGCTGATTTGTCTGACCTGCTTTCAAGCTTGGATGACCAGATTGTCAAGGCCAAAGAAGAAGCTCAAAGTAGAAAGGAGATTCTTGAGAAAGTAGAGAAATGGCAATATGCGTCAGAAGAAGAAAAGTGGCTTGATGAATATGAAAAGGTTATTATCGTGAGAAATCTCTCAATTGTCTACTCTATTTTAATTTCTTATTAGGATTAATTTAGGCAATCCAAATCCCTTCCCTCTTGTTAATTGAACTATTCATCACACTTGTTTCTGACTTAATGGTATATTAGAAATCTCTCAATTGTCTACTTTATTTACTTTTTATTATTATTTTTTAAAAGAAATACTTTCATGTTTTTTTCTTTTTTTCTTTTAATTTTTTTTTTTTAAATCTACATTACCTATTTTCCTCCTCTTTTAATAGGACGATAATCGATACAGTGCTGGGAGAGGAGCCCATAAGAATTTGAAACGTGCAGAGAAAGCTCGGATCCTTGTCGGCAAAATACCATGTGAGCATTTTATTATTATTATTATTATTATTATTATTATTATTATTATTATTATTATTTATATTTATGACTGCATTTAGTTTCTTCACTCCCTAAATCAATTGGTGAAGGGAAAGATGCCTCAAGAAAGCAAGATTTTTTTATTTATGGTTCATATATTTGGTTAATGCCACTATGTTAGCATATTATAGTTTCTCTCCAAAATAAGACTGTACATTTTATTTATTATTATTCTTATTTTTAAATGATGACATCTTAAAATTCATAATTTTATTACAAATCTTTCATGTTAAAGAATTGATATATGGTATAAATTTGCTTCCATGCTGAAGAATTGATAAGCCATTACTCACATAACCTTTTGTACTTTTGATTAGCTATGGTGGAAAATTTGACAGCTAAGGTAAAATGTTGGGAAACAGAGAAAGGAATTCCATTTTTGTATGGCAAGGTAAAATGTCCAAGCCTTCTTGTGGTTTAAGTATGTTACATTACATATTTGTTGTTTCCAACCTTAAAGTGTTTCCAAATTTCAGATGCCGCTCATTCACATCTTAGATGAATATGTTACACAGCGCCAGGAGAAAGAGGAGGAAAAGCGTCGATCTCGGGTAAGTATATGGATGAACCAAACCCTTGCATAATTCATTAAGCAAAAATATATGGTAAGATTTGATTATAGATACTTCCCCAACACATCATTTGGGCATCATGGTCATAGGACTATGTTTCCTACTTAAACTACTAATAAGTTTTAATTGATTGAGCTGAAAATCAAAAAAGTATGCAGTCACTAACTGTGGTCGAATTTGGTTGTTCTTGTGTATTGTCAATATTAATTTGAAGACAACGTATCTCAACTTTGCCTTTTGGCCTCACATCATACATTATCATTCTTTTATGATTCCAGGAGCAAAAGCGACTGCAAGATCAATTTGCTGTGGAACAAGAAGCGAAATTCGGTTCAAAGCCTGTAACAAAGAGGCCATTGAGTCAGAACAACAGCAACACAATGGTAGGAACACCGGTAGGTCGTCGAGCAATGACACCTTCGAGCCGCAGCATTATGTCCAGCGGGAAGGACCGTAGAGAGAGTATGAGAGCTGCAGCTGCCATACCTTTGAATTATGTCGCTCTTCCAAAGGATGGTAACTAATTTCTAACAATGATTCTGTAAATGATGATGCTTCTGATTAATCATACTTATCTTGAATTTACTTGAAATATTTCAGATTTTTAAATATATAGTTGGAATGAAAATGCATATATGCTCTTAGGTGGTACTTTGATGTGAATTCAAATAAATGCATTTTCTCTAGTAATAATAAATTAAATAAAAGAATTACAAAATATTTATATAAATATCTATCTGCCACATGTTTAATGTGGGCCATTATACATACGTTTAACAATATCCAGATTCTTTTATGAAGCAAGGAAGCTACTTAAGAATTCTATGTTATATTCCATATGGAATCAATTCTTAAAATATTTCATGGAAAAGAACAAAAATTCAGATTCTATATGCAATTAACGATTTTGGATGCTCTTTAGTTTAATATATTATTAAGACCACCTACATTTCAAAGTTGACTTTATTTTATAGTAATTGATGAATTTTAATATGCAACACAAAAGAATATTAAGATTCCCAAACGATAATAAATAAATAATTACAATTTATTCGGAATACTTCTAACAAGATGGTAGCTCCTGAAATACTTTGGCTTACTGCGGAGTTCATCACCTTGTCATTTTACTTTTTATCCAAGAAATCATCACCTTGTCATTTTACCTCCTTTATTTCCATAATGAATCAAGTTTAATTCTTCCACCACGAGCAATTAATTAGTTAATTAATGATTTATTTAATATTAATTATTAAATTAAACGGTGTATTAAGATTTAAAGTATCATCTAGTTATTATTTGTTGGAAATGTCCTAAGATATAAAAAGGATAATATTTTATTTTTAAAATTTTAATATATAATTTATTTTTAGTGTAAATACTTTATTTTACTATTTAAAATATTAATCACTAACTAAAAATATTTCATCAAATAGTTAAATTGCTAATTGTTGAACAAAAAAGTTATCTAGACATGTTGGTATTTGGTGTCGCTCCTTAAAGAGTATAATATTGTTTGGTTTGAGTTAGGATCGAGTCGGAACGAATTTAATTTTTAGTACCACTGTACAAAAAGTCTCATACTAATTGAGTTTATATATATATATATATATATATATATATATATATATATATATAGAAAGATATTATCTTACTGTATTATAGATGTAATTCTATCGAGATAATCCATTGATCCATTAAATCATCTTGCACCCCTGTTACTAACCAACAGGATTCACCGCCTGACTATTACAATAGGAGGACTTTCGACACCGAATCTAACTACAGGCTTCATCAATCATGCGAAGTTTCAGTTTCAGTTTCAAACAACACACACGGATTAGTTCAGTAAATAGCTTATAGAGAAAATGGGAAAAACATATCTATAACGTTCACCCCCGCCCCCCGACGACCCGAGGCGAGGTGGCATGGCGCCACCTTATAACATAATCAGTCTTAAGGGTAACCACTAGCCTCATAGATCATCATTACGCTTTCCAGCATGATTTGTCCTCATTCGCATGCTTTCCCGATAAACTTTTCGGAAGGTCACTCATCTCAAGATTGCTCCAAGTCAAGCACGCTTAACTTTGGAGTTCTCAAGTTCTGGGCTCCCGACAAATAATATGCACATTGGTGATATAAGTAGCAATTCAATTTCTTTTAACACTTTACAATATTATTTTAACATGTATTTGCTGAAGCCCCTGTATGACCGAAAACCATCATACATAATTTTTGGCACTCCGAGTCGAATAATTCAATTCTATAGAAAGTACCTTTATCTCTAGACATATCATTAATTCATCTATTAGGTTGTCCTCAGAGAAATTATTCCTTATGTTATTATCTTATCTCTAAATTTTATATAGTTCAACAACATCACAATAGACGAATCAACATCAGTCCAATTACACAGTATAATATATCATTACAGTAGATTAGTCAATATCAATCCAATTAACAGTCCGGTCAACCTAAATAGCATTTTAGGATTTTCAGTTTAACCACAACAAATAAAACAGATGCAACTAAATCATATGCAGAAATAATCAATAGACAATCAACTATGCATTAGACTCAAAAGAAATGTACTAATCTATTGCAACGCAGAGTAATTACATTATCAAACAGCCAACTACTTCGTTTGATTCGCTTCTTCCATTGCACCTTTAGCTGGAAATCAAACAACAATCGCGTGTTAGTAACCAAATTTAGGCACTTTGGAGGTGAATATGCCTACATGTGTAAAATGGTGTAAGCCCTGTTGTATGTAAATGGTGTGGCTGTGAAATAATAGTGGTGGAAAACCACTCAGTCTAGTTATTATGATTAATTTCAATATACTATATCAACGACATGAAAAACGAATACCCATCTTTCCAATTCAAAAGAAAACGAATGCAGTGGTGAAGTGATATCTCTTATCAGCAAGCACCCTAAATATTGGGAGACATAAATTGACTTTGAGGGAAATGATGTCACTATGCTGCTATCATTTGATTGCTTGAGTTACTTGTCGAATCCAATCTGGTTACTCAGAATTTTAGTGGAAACATCAGATGCAGAGAATATATGTACTCTTAGTTAAGTGGAATCTACCTACATCACACCCTCACATGAATTATTTCTTCAATAAACAAGACACAACATCCAACTATTCTACAAAAGATTGAAACCTACCTGATAGAATAAAAAGGTATAATCATTCAAATCTCAAATTTGTTTCACCATCTAATTAGATCCGATTTTAATTTAATCTCTGGACCCTTTAATATAAGATCAATTTGGTATTTTCACTTATATATCAAATAAAATATATACAACAATTTTATTATATGATTAACTATATCATCAATTAAATAAATAAAAACAGTTAAATATATTTCATATTTAACGAGTTAAATTAAATACTAAACATACCGTTATAGAATTAAATTAAAAAAGTTAAATAATTTTAAAATTTTAAATAATCAGTATATCTTAATAAAATTATAGTAGGAAATAATTATATTTTTTAAAATTTATATTTATTGATATATTTTAAAATAATTTAAAAAATATTTCTTATATGGTATAAATTGTGGTGCCAAATAAACCACAGCCAAATATTAGGCTAAGATTGCTTGAGAAAATAGCTAAAAAGCTTTACAGAGATAATCTCACAGAGTTTAGTTCTAATGAATAAAAATTCGGATCCTTTTACAATCATCCCTATCCCCTATTTATAGGAGATATTTGGGTCCTATTTCTATTTGGATTGGGACTCCTTGTTTCCCTTGAATTCGGTCTCCTTTTTGGGCTTGGTCTTCTTTTATCAGATGGGCTTTAGGAATCCTAAGCCTAGCATGATAAGTCTTCCTTTTCCGATTGGGTTCTGGGAATCCTCGTTCAGTTAGGTAATCATTCGGTGGGCTGGTGTGCTCTGGTTTGAGCTCTGTTGGGCTCGGCCGAGTTGGATCTGCATTGGACCTTTGGCCATTTCGGTCGAGCCAGACTCTGACGTTTCATGAACTTTTGGCCCCTTTCAGTCGAGTTGATTCTGACGTTCCTAGGGCTTTTGGTTCCCTCTCGGTCGAGCGTAGTTTTAGGGCACCTCTTCATTCTTCGGCCGATCTTGGTTAAGGATCGTGATTGTCTTTGCATGTTCTGACCTTCGACTATGATGTCTTATGGTTATTTTCCCACCACAGTAATCCCCCATTGCCATGACTTGAATTTTTCGAGCATGGCAATCTGTGATATTATTTTCGGTCGAGTTTTAGTTGTGTTTGGTCTTGGTTCTCGACCGAGGTTTCCTTAGTTTCTTTGGTGGAACACGTCAGCCCTGGCTGTCTGGTTTCGATTAGATTTGGCGGCTCCTCGACTGCAAAGCCCAAGATCTTCCATCATTACGGCTGTTCTATAAATAGGTTGATGGTATCTCTCTCTCTCTTCACTTTTTCCGTTTTGCTTCTCTTTCTAAAAGTTCATAACTTTTCGTCTTCTTCTTTTGAATCTACTGCCATTTTCACCGGTGACGCTTCGTGGTTGAGTTTTCCGGCCTCTTTCAGGTTAGTTCGTCTTTGGTTTGTTTTTCTAGTCTTTTTGTTTTGCTTTAGTTCAGGATTTTGACATGTCTTGTGGTTTTTGGGTTTCGACTGTTGTTCTTGTGTTCTTTGACTGTTCGTCTGCTTTGCGGATTCTTGATTTTTGGTTTTTGACTTTTGATTTTTGATTTCGGTTTTTGATTTTGATCTTGCCTGTTTGTTTCCTTTTTTTTTTTGTACTAACTCGGTCGAGTGTCTCTAACCTGCTGTTTATCCTCGGTCGATTGTAGATGTCTAGTGACTCTTTGGGCACGTCCACTTTCGGTGGTTTAACTTCTGAGTTTTCGACCGCGGAGGATGTCGGCGAGGAGTGTTCGTCGGCTCGCAACTCCCCGGCCGAGTCTAGTCCCCAGGGCATTTTGCCTCCTTTCTTCAACGTTAGGAGCGCTATGACCATGGACGAGTTGGAGTCGGCCTTCTTTGCTTATAAATTCCCCGGTTGGATTCGAGCTAGGTTGCCCGAACCTGAGGAGAAAGTAGATGACATGTTGGCAGATGGTTGGGAACCATTTTATTTGCGTCATTTTCGATCGGTCTCAGGTTCCCAATGGTCTTGGTCGAGGAGTTGTGCACTCTCTGCCAAATTCATCCGAGTCAGTTGACTCCCATGGCTATCAGGCTTCTTCTCTGCGTCGATCGTTTGAAGGAGAAGTACAACCTGGAATTTACGGCTGAGGATTTCTTTTACTCATACTTCGTGAAGCGTGAGAAT
Source organism: Cardiospermum halicacabum (assembly GCA_031304145.1). Classification (NCBI taxonomy): domain Eukaryota; kingdom Viridiplantae; phylum Streptophyta; class Magnoliopsida; order Sapindales; family Sapindaceae; genus Cardiospermum; species Cardiospermum halicacabum. The sequence goes on along the minus strand of CM062390.1, from coordinate 214,743 downwards.
CCGGAATTTGGCCGATATGTTTTGAATGCTCGGGCGCACGCCCAGCTCTTAGTCTTAGGTTTTTCTTCCAACGAGAGTCGATGGAAGGACAAATATTTTTTCGTCAAAGGTGTCACCCGTCTGGGGAAGGGGTTGGGTTATCCTCCCTTTTGGCGTGATTCTTGTAGGTTTTACTGCTTTTATTCTTTTTATCTCGGGCGAACGTTCTAGTTGACTGATTTTTCTTGTTTTCTTTTTCAGCTTACTTCGGGACAAAGAATTGCAAATCTTCTCCTCAGGCGCGGACTAGGAGTGAGGCCATCCTTGCTCTTCCGGCCGAGTCTCGTGATTATAGGGCGCTTTTGGGTGAGCTGTCTGCCAGTCGCCTCTGGGCTTTCACCAGAACAAGTGAGTTGACTGTTTTGTGTATAAAGTTTTGTCGGTCGAATGTTTGCTAATGCTTGTCTTTTTAGAGTTGTCCGACTACGTGATGTCTAAGCCCGAGGGTCAAAGAGCGTTGGCCATGCGGGCTATTATGCGCCAGATTCAGGCTGAGCAGGAGAAGGCGCATGCATCTGGTCCTGCTGATGGAGGGCCGGCCGAGGAGCGGGCTGAGGTTGCCCCTGAGTCTGTTCGTCCTCAAAGTCCTACTCCGAAGGCTGCTGAGGCTTCTCGCCCAAAAGCTACTGAGACTGCTCGCTCGAAAGCTCCTGAGGCTTCTCGGAAGCCGTCTCGTTCCTCGGTCGCGAAGGATAAGCGGTCGATGACGGATGACGCTGTTTCAGCCAAGAAACGCACCAAGCATGTCGGCCAGAAGCCTCGCGGCGATGGTCGTCATGTGATTGATTTTCCTGGAAATTCCTCTACCCGGGAGGTGTCGGCCGAGATGATTGCGGCCGCAGAGGGTTTTTTCTTCCCCCAGGATGAGGAGTGGCTGGAGTCTCTATCTTTTTCGAAGTTCCACGAGATGACTATCTCGAGTCTTTATAAGGTACGTTTGTCTTTTGTTTGTTTTCTTAGGTGGTTTTTATGCTTACCTTTTCGATTTTTAGGGGCTCCAAGGGGCGGTTGGTATGCGCAAGCATTTTGTTCCTGTTTTGCGAGATAGGCGGGCTCTTGAAGCTAAGTACTTGTCTGCGTCGGTTGAGCTGAAGGCGACTCAGGAAGACCTGGGTAAAACTGTGGCCCAATGTGCTGAGGCCGTTAGTCGCGTCGAGAGGGTTGAGGCTTGCAACGCTAGGCTCGAGGCCTCGATTGCTTTGAAGGACGCCGAGCTCAAGCGCCAGGCGGCGGAGTTGGAAGAATTGAGGGCGATGAAGCAAGCCTCGCTCGGTCGAATTGAAGAGCTTGAGGGCCGTGTTGAGAGTCTTACCATCGAGGCGGCCCAAACTGAGGTGGTGATTAGATCCTTTGCTTTGGAGCAAGTCATCAAGGGGTCTTTGACGCCCGAGTCTGCTCAGAGGGAGTTGGACGCGCTGGCTGCCCTGCGAGATGAGAGTTGAGCGAGTGCTGTGTATTTTGTTTTTTTTTGATCTTTTGCGTACTCGTTGTAATCTTTTCTTTCAATTAATGAAATTTGGACTTCTCGTACTTTTTTTTTTTTTTTTTGTGAGGGGTGCAATTCCCCAGTTTCTGCTTGCGATAGGTCATATTATTTTTGCGTTTGTCATGCTTGGTTCTTTAGATCTTTTCGACCGATGCTCTTTTGAGACTTGGCTTTCTTGGGTTGCCCTTTGGGCAGTTTTGTATCGCTCATTGAGCGGTTTGTCTTCGCCCGAGACCCTCTGGATTTACCAGGGGCTTGCCTTTGGCAATTTTCGGGTTGCCCTTTAGGCAGTTTTGCATCGCTCATTGAGCGGTTTGTCTTCGCCCGAGACCCTCCAGATTTACCGGGGGCTTGCCTTTGGCAATTTTCGGGTTGCCCTTTAGGCAGTTTTGCATCGCTCATTGAGCGGTTTGTCTTCGCCCGAGACCCTCCAGATTTACCAAGGGCTTGCCTTTGGCAATTTTCGGGTTGCCCTTTAGGCAATTTTGCATCGCTCATTGAGCAGTTTGTCTTCGCCCGAGACCCTCCAGATTTACCGGGGGCTTGCCTTTGGCAATTTCGGGTTGCCCTTTAGGCAGTTTTGCATCGCTCATTGAGCGGTTTGTCTTCGCCCGAGACCCTCCAGATTTACCAGGGGCTTGCCTTTGGCAATTTTCGGGTTGCCCTTTAGGCAGTTTTGCATCGCTCATTGAGCGATTTGTCTTCGCCCGAGACCCTCCAGATTTACCGGGGGCTTGCCTTTGGCAATTTTCGGGTTGCCCTTTGGGCAGTTTTGTATCGTTCATTGAGCGGTTTGTCTTCGCCCGAGACCCTCCAGATTTACCGGGGGCTTGCCTTTGGCAATTTTCGGGTTGCCCTTTGGGCAGTTTTGTATCGCTCATTGAGCGGTTTGTCTTCGCCCGAGACCCTCCAGATTTACCAGGGGCTTGCCTTTGGCAATTTTTGGGTTGCCCTTTGGGCAGTTTTGTATCGCTCATTGAGCGGTTTGTCTTCGCCCGAGACCCTCCAGATTTACCAGGGGCTTGCCTTTGGCAATTTTCGGGTTGCCCTTTAGGCAGTTTTGCATCGCTCGTTGAGCAGTTTGTCTTCGCCCGAGACCCTCCAGATTTACCGGGGGCTTGCCTTTGGCAATTTTCGGGTTGCCCTTTAGGCAGTTTTGCATCGCTCGTTGAGCAGTTTGTCTTCGCCCGAGACCCTCCAAATTTACCAGGGGCTTGCCTTTGGCAATTTTCGGGTTGCCCTTTGGGCAGTTTTGTATCGCTCATTGAGCGGTTTGTCTTCGCCCGAGACCCTCCAGATTTACCAGGGGCTTGCCTTTGGCAATTTTCGGGTTGCCCTTTAGGCAGTTTGCATCGCTCTCGTTGAGCAGGTTTGTCTTCGCCCGAGACCCTCCAGATTTACCGGGGGCTTGCCTTTGGCAATTTTCGGGTTGCCCTTTAGGCAGTTTTGCATCGCTCGTTGAGCAGTTTGTCTTCGCCCGAGACCCTCCAGATTTACCGGGGGCTTGCCTTAGGCAATTTTCGGGTTGCCCTTTAGGCAGTTTTGCATCGCTCATTCGGTTGCGAGTGTTTTGAGGAAGATGGGTTATTATTTTTATTGCTTTAAGATGGGGCCTCGCCAGAAACCCTGCTTGGGGAAAAGAGTGCCCGTTATTACAGACATTGTTACATTAGAATTGATACCTCTTTAGGTGGTGGATGTTCCAGCTGTGTTCCACCTCTTTCCCTTCTTTGGTGAGCAATTTGTAGGATCCTTTTCCTGATGCGCGCTCTATTTGGTATGGCCCTTCCCAACTTTCGGCCAATTTGCCATGGCTCTGATTCCTTGTGTTCTGGAAGACTTCCTGAGCACCCAGTCTCCGGGTTGGAAGGCTCGGGCTTTGACCTTTTTGTTGTATCGCCTTGCTATCCCCATTTGGTATTCGGCTATTCTTCGCTGTGCGCTCTCTCTTTTTTCATCCGAAGTGTCTCTCTCGAAAGCCAGGACTTGTGCGTTGGCCCTTTCATTCAGCCTTTCTTGGGGTGATAGGACTTCTGTTGAGTACTTCTGTTCCGTATACCATCGAGAAGGGGGTTTGCAACGTTGAGGTTCTAGGGGTTGTTCTGAATGCCCAGAGGACTTCGGGAAGGGCTTCGGGCCACAACCCCTTGGCTCCTTCCAGTTTTTTCTTCAGCGAGTCTACCACTGCCTTGTTGGATGCTTCGGCTTGGCCGTTGGCTTGGGGGTACCTTGGAGTCGAGTAAGTAAGTTTTATGTTTAACTGGTTGCAGAAGTCTTTCAGAGTCTGCGTTATGAATTGAGGGCCGTTGTCAGTGATAATTTCCCTTGGTATGCCGAATCTGCAGATGATGTGCTTCCAAATGAATTTTTGTACTTCTTGCTCTCGGACTCTCTCCAGTACTTCGGCCTCTATCCATTTCGTGAAGTAATCAGTTACCATTAGTATATATCTTTTTCGACCCTGCGTGGATATTGGAAATGGCCCGATGATATCCATCCCCCATCTGTCAAACGGCCATGGAGAGGTGATGCTGTGTAATTGGCGTGCCTTTGGCATTTGTCGCACTTTTTTACAAGTTCGGCCGCATCTGTCTTCATGGTTGGCCAGTAGTATCCGGCTCTGTGCGCTCTGAATGCTAGGCTCCTTCCTCCGGAATGCTTTCCGGCCGATCCTTCGTGGAGTTCTTTCAATACTAGCTCGGCTTCAGGGATGGAGATGCAATTTAGGAAGGGGCCGCCTATGGATCTTTTAAAAAGTAACTCTCCGATGATGCAAAACCTGGCAGCCTGGGCTCGCAGCTTCCTTGCTTCTGCCTTGTCTTCAGGTACTTGGCCATGATTGATGTAACTGATGATTGGGGTTCTCCAGTCACTTTGTTCTATGGCCAAAGTTTCTTCGTACTCAATGGCTGCTTTCGGGAGGAAGGCGTATACAATTGGTCCCGTCGGCTCGTCTTTATGCATTGATGCTCCGAGGTTTGCCATGGCGTCGGCCCTTTCGTTCTCTCTCTTGGGACCTGTTTCATTTTGGTCTTTTGGAAGCGTTTCATAAGATCTTTGGCTATCTTCAAATATTTGGCCATCTTTTCGTTTCGGGCTTGGTATGTACCGTTTATTTGATTTACCACCAACTGGGAGTCGCATTTGATCGTTAAGTTGCGCGCCCCACTTTCTTTCGCCACCCTTAATCCTGCGATAAGGGCCTCGTATTCGGCCTCATTGTTGGTGGCTGGGAATTCGCATCGGATTGCTTGAAGTATTGGGGGTAGATTTGGGGGTCTGAGATATACGCCTAGGCCACTGCCGCTTTGCCTGCTAGCCCCGTCTACTTCTAGTATCCATTCGTCAGTTGAGGGTGTTATTAGCTGGTTAATGTCGACCGAGGCTGTTTCGGCCGGTGGAGATTCTTCAAAGTCAGCCATGAAATCTGCCAGAGCTTGAGATTTGATCGCCCTCTTTCCTTCGAAGGATATGTCATGCTCGCTGAGTTCTAGGGCATATTTCATTAGTCTTCCGGATTTTTCGGGCGAATGGATGGCGCTTCGAAGGGGTAGCGCAGTTATGACCGTGATTGGGTGACCTTGGAAGTATGCTCGAAGTTTTCTTGCAGCGAATATAAGGCTCAGGATCGCTTTTTCTAGGGTAGGATATCTGGTTTCGGCTGATGTCAGGGTTTTGCTTGCAAAATAGACTGGCTGTTGTTTTCCCCCGATTTCTTTGACCAGAACGGCGCTTGCTGCAATTTCAGAGTGTGCCAGGTATAAATAGAGTTTTTCGCCGTCTTCTGGTTTGGCCAAGAGTGGAGGGCTGGTCAAGAAATCTTTGATATCTGCCAGAGCTTTGCTGCATTGCTCTGTCCACTCAAATTCCTTGGATTTTTTGAGAGCCTTGAATAAAGGCTGGAATTTTTCTGAAGCTTTGGGAATGAATCGGGTCAGTGCGGCTAGCCTTCCAGTAAGCTTTTGCACGTCCTTCTTGCTTCGAGGTTCTGCTATGTTCAGGATGGGTCTTATCTGATCCGGGTTGGCCTCGATTCCCCTCTTCGTGACCAGATACCCCAAGAATTTTCCTGCTCTGACTCCAAATTGACATTTGGTGGGGTTGAGCTTCATGTTATATTTTCGGAGTGTCTCGAAAGCCTGGTTCAAATGATGTACATGGTGATTCGCGTCCTCGGATTTGACTAGCATGTCGTCGATATAGACTTCCATGGTTTTTCCCAATTTATCAGCGAACATTTTGTTCATGAGCCTTTGGTATGTGGATCCTGCATTTTTAGGCCGAAGGGCATTACTTTGTAGCAGTAAATCCCCCTCTCCGTGATGAAGGCAGTCTTTTCTTGATCGTTAGGATGCATCAAGATCTGGTTGTAACCTGAGTAGGCGTCCATGAAGCTTAACATCTCGTAGCCCGCAGTTGCATCGATGGTGAGGTCGATGTGTGGCAACGGGAAGGGATCTTTCGGGCATGATTTGTTCAGATCTGTGAAGTCGATGCAGACCCTCCATTTCCCATTCTTTTTCTTGACGACCACCACATTGGCAAGCCAGTCTGGGTACTGGACTTCTCTGATGGATCCGTTTGCGAGGAGTTTTTCAACCTCTTCGTTGATAATTTTGTTTCTTTCAGGGGCGGACCTTCTGCGTTTCTATTTGACTGGTTTCGCCCATTCTTTCACATTCAGTTCGTGGGTTATGATTGTTGGGTCAACCCCAGTCATGTCCTTATGTGACCAGGCAAAGCAATCCTGGTTGGCCTTAAGGAAGCCTATCAGTTTTTCTCGTTCCTGGCCCTCTACCGCGGCTCCAATTTGCACTGTTTTTGCCCCTTCCTGATCCAGGGGGACTTCGTCTACTTCGTCTTCGGCCGGACTTCGGGGTGTGTTCGGCCGAGACGGTAATTGCTATTCTTCGACCCCCTTCTTCAAGCAGTTAGCGTAGCATTCCTTTGAGGAATTTTGCTCACCCTTTATTTGTTTTATCCCGCGCGGGGTTGGGAATTTGATGAGTTGATGATATGTGGATGGGATCGCCTTCATATCGTGTATCCAGGGTCTTCCGAGTATCACATTGTACGCGGACCTCGAGCTTATCACAAGAAAGGTTGTGTGTAGATTGATCCCTTCTGTGAATACTGGTAGTTCGATCTCCCCAATTGTTGAGGTGGCTGTTCCGTCGAAGCCGATAAGGGAGACGGCCTTTCTGCGCATCATTCTATCGTCCAGTTGCATATTCTTGAATGTTTCCAGGAATAATATGTTGGCCGAGCTTCCGTTGTCCACCAAAACTCTTTTTACGGTTAAGTTTGCTATTGAGATTTTGATCACTAACGTGTCGTGGTACGGCGCGTTGATCCCTTTGGCCTCTTCTTCTGTGAAGGTGATAGAATAGTTGTCGGCCGTGGGTCCGTCTCTGATACTATAAATACTGAGGGAGTTTCTCAACTTTCTTTTTGCTGCCGAGCTGGTTAATCCGCATATCTCGGATCCTCCTGCGATCATGTTGATCACCCTTTCTTCTTCCGCGTTTGCGACTGGGTTCGCTTTTGGAGATCGGCGATTTTTATCGGCCTCGGCCGCTATTTCTCGCCCTTTTTCGGATAGATATTCTCGTAGGTGACCTGCTTTTATCAGCTCGGCGACTTCTCTCTTAAGAGTCCAACAGTCGTCGGTGTTGTGGCCATGGTCTCCATGGAACTGGCAGTATCGTGATTTGTCTTTCCATGTTCCTGCGGGGTTCACTGGTTTGTCGGGCCATCTGACTCTGTCCCCCATCCCTTTGAGAATTGCAAGGGTTTCTCTTGTGGGAACGGTGAGTGGGTAAGGTAGCAGTTCTTTTCTCCTCCGGCTGTGTTCGGGGTAATCTGGTCTCGAGGAATTGCGGCCGGTATAGTCCGGTCTAGATGGGCCGCTGCGATCAGACTCCTTTAAGTCGTTTCTTGGTCTTTCAGTTCGGCCGAAATTTCCAGTACTGTTTCGGCCGCGGGAGCCTGGTGTATTTTGGGAGTTTCTATAATTTCTGGGCTGGAGCTCCTCTTCATATTCCATTGCGTCTTCGGCTCTTTCCAGAACTTCTTCAAAAGTGTGGGGTTTGATTAACTTTAAGCTTTCGTAGAACTTGGAAGTCTTCAGCAAGCCCTTGATAAAAGCTTTGGTGGCGCTCTTGTCTCGGCAGTCGGGAATGGCCATTTTGGTTTTCTTGAATCTTCTTACATATTGTCTGAGATTTTCGGTGCTCCCTTGTTTTAGATCATATAGATCATCTACGTCTTTCTCCTTCTTTCTGCTATCTGAGAAGTGGTTCACGAATTTGGTGACCAATGATGAGTATGACTTGATGCTCTTCTGGTAGGGCCGAATACCACCTTTGGGCGGTTCCTGTCAAGGTGGAACCAAAACTCTACACATAATTGCTTCCATATCTTCTTCTGGGATATTGCAAGTCCCCATGCGATTTTTGTATCCGGCGATATGGTCCTCAGGGTCTGTTGTCCCATCATACGGCTTCATGTTTGGAATTGTGAATCTTTTGGGCATCTTTGTTTCTAGGATCCATGATGTAAAGGGCATGTCGGAATATCGCATTGTCGACGACCTCATCGTGATCCGTCTTCCTGAGGTTCTTTGTACTAAGTCTTTGAGTTCTCTCTGATTTCTTGGTCACGACGCCTTTCTCGGTCCTTGCGGGTTGATTTTGGGCGTCCGGCCCCTTCGTCGGAACTGCTTGTATCGTGACGATCAATGTTTTTGCGGCCTTGCGTCGACCCATCACTTTCCTCTGATGTCTCCCCGTTGGAGTCCTCAAAGTTGAGTTTGCGCTTCCGGAGGGGAGAGTATTTCCGGTTCGGTTGCCGGGCTTTTTTCTTGGTGAGGTCCGTAGATTTCCTTCTGGATTCCGCTTCTTTCTTCCATTGTTCCTTCTCTTCTTCAGCCTTCTTCAACATCTCTGTCAGGATTGCCAGCTGTTCCTCAGGTGTCTTCGGAACTTGGTCTTCCACGTCGGTGGTATTAGGGTTTATTGGAGCCATGTCTGATAAGAATAGATGTGGAGAATAGTTGTAGATGGAATTTGGAATTTTCAAGAAACCTTAACCTTGTGTGTGAGGTTCGTAGCACCACGGTGGGCGCCAAACTGTGGTGCCAAATAAACCACAGCCAAATATTAGGCTAAGATTGCTTGAGAAAATAGCTAAAAAGCTTTACAGAGATAATCTCACAGAGTTTAGTTCTAATGAATAAAAAATTCGGATCCTTTTACAATCATCCCTATCCCCTATTTATAGGAGATATTTGGGTCCTATTTCTATTTGGATTGGGACTCCTTGTTTTCCTTGAATTCGGTCTCCTTTTTGGGCTTGGTCTTCTTTATCAGATGGGCTTTAGGAATCCTAAGCCTAGCATGATAAGTCTTCCTTTTCCGATTGGGCTCTGGGAATCCTCGTTCAGTTAGGTAATCATTCGGTGGGCTGGTGTGCTCTGGTTTGAGCTCTGTTGGGCTCGGCCGAGTTGGATCTGCATTGGACCTTTGGCCATTTCGGTCGAGCCAGACTCTGACGTTTCATGAACTTTTGGCCCCTTTCGGTCGAGTTGATTCTGACGTTCCTAGGGCTTTTGGTTCCCTCTCGGTCGAGCGTAGTTTTAGGGCACCTCTTCATTCTTCGGCCGATCTTGGTTAAGGATCGTGATTGTCTTTGCATGTTCTGACCTTCGACTATGATGTCTTATGGTTATTTTCCCACCACAGTATAAATGTTTTTCAATTAAAAAAATTAAAAATATATGTATTTTTAACCACGTGAAAAAATAGAAATAATTTTCTATAAGTTCAAAAATGATTTTATAATATTTATTAATAAAATGATTTTGGGAATCTTTAAAAAAAATAAAAAAAATCCAATGCTAAACACATTGTACCCAACAACTAAGAAGACATCGAAAACCAAAATAGCATGTAATATTATTATATTATTAATGGAAAAACAAAATGGGGATGAAAAGACAAAAAAGCCCATCCCTATAGGTTTTTTTCACTACATTGGTTAATTCACAATTAGCTTATCAAATCAAATCATATCATATCATGGCTCTTGATGGACTTTAGTTGGGGGCATTTCTGGCATAGAAATGGCCAGAACTGATGAAACCTTCCTTTGAGGTGCTTCAATGTCTTCAATATCAGAAACTGTACTATTCCCATTTACCAAATTGCCCTTGATGGAATCTGCTACTCCTGCAATCTCTCCTTCCTCCTCCTCCTGTTTTCCCCACAACACCGAGTAAAGCCCTATTACTATCACTACTCCACCTATAACACTACACAACAAAACAAAACAAATCAATTTATTATTACAATACAAATAAGGGAGTTGAAAAGACAGAATTACCCTCCAAGAAAAATCTTCTCAGATAAGATGAAGGAACCCATGACAGCTACAATGATCATCATCAAAGGACTGAAGGCAGTTGCAAACACTGGACCTCTTTTCTTTATCACCAGTCCTTGTACATAGTATGATATGCTTGATGTCACAATACCCTACATTTATCATATAATATTTAAATGTCAATTTATAAATATTTAAAAGTCGAAGTAATCTCAAACTAGATTTAGGTATATGTTCTTACAGCATAGGCAGCAGCAAGGAGATTCATGTCCCAGCCAATTCTCCAGACAGAAGTGTTGTGTTCCATCACAAATGTCACAACTATGGCTTGTAGTGTACCAACTAAGCACACTAATGTGGTCAGAGACAGCTGATGATTCTTGTATGTCTCTAGTGCTTTTGTCTGTTCCAAAATTAACACTCTTTAGTAAAGTAAGATGTGATGAAAGTGATATAAGCATTTACACTTTGAATATACTTTATAAAAGAATCACCTGTAACACAAAAAGAGAAGCCCAAGCAAGAGTGGCAATGAGAAGAAGAATGGAACCAAGGAACCATTCTTTGTCAGACTTTGATGTTGATGTTGTGGTTTCATTGTTAGTGTAGTGAGAATTGTTGTTATTATTGTTCCAAAACATGTTGACAACAGGACCTTTGTATAGAGTCATCATCATTGCTCCGGCCACCGTCACCGCCGTCCCCACCACCTTCGCCTGGCATCTCACTTTCTTCATGTTTATCTTTTCCATTCTATATTCACATATTTATTATTATTAATATTAATAAATAATTAAAATAAATAAATATAAATAGAAGGGTGGATAATGTTAATGTACCGAAAAATGACCGCCATGATAAAGGTCATAGCAGGAAGGACGTTACTCAAAGCACATGAAAACGTTGGAGATGTGAACTTCAAGCCAGCATAGTAGAAGTTTTGGTCAATCACCGGCCTATTTCACAACAAATTCATAGTTAATATATTTGGATAGGCTAGTTTTATTCTTCTTTTAGATGTGAAATTGAAAAGCTTACCCAAGAAGAGCAAGGACAAAAATCTGCATGAAAACTTTGAAAGTAATCTTAGGCTGAGCTTTCCTCTCAAGGAATATCGCAAAAGGGGCGATAGCAGCGGTGGCGAAAGCATGGCGATAGACAACAAGAACGTAGTGGCTCATGCCACGGTTGAGGGAGACTTTGGTGATGATATTCATGCCGGCATATCCAAATTGGAGAGATATCATGGCGAAGTAGGTGCAACATCTAAGTTTCTCCATTTCTTAAAGATTTTAAAAGATAGGAAGACTCCACTACTAAACCTCTTGTTTCAAATTGTTGCTACTCCACATCTATTTATATTTATATTGCTTCTTCATCCCCTACTGTTTCTTGATACTAGCTAATGGGGATTGGGACAACCCTATACCATGTTTTTCATGAAAGTGATTTCACACTACCATCATTTTGGGACGAATATTTTCACTCCACAGAATTATTATTTATCAATTAATATTAGTATTTTCCCTTATTATTTTATTCAAATAAATAAATATAATTAAATTATTAAAAAATATTTTTTTATTTTGAGTATTTATTAAATATTCTCTTTATATTCAAATTGTTTTTAGAAGTAATGATTTTTTTTTAAATAAATAAATATTAAAATATTAAATTTATTTAAATATGAATATTGAAACGAATTAAAATGAAAGTAATCGAATTGAATTTTTTAAATATAATAGAAAACTATTTATTTTTAAAATTATACGAATTACTCTATTTTTAAAAATAATTTTAATTTACCATTATTTTTTATAATATAAAATATTTAAATAACATATTTTCGAAATAATAATAAATAAATAATTTTATAAATAATAGTAATTTGTAAAATTATCAAAAACTTAAATAAAATAATATTCCATATAGAACACATGTTAGAGTATCTAAGAATTTTTATTTCAATGTGATTCTCAAAAGAATCATATTCTCATTTTTTTTTTAATTAAAATTCAGAATAAGAAGCGACGAGAATGTAAAATACAAAGATTAGGAAAAATATTCTCACCCTATTTAGCCTACCAAAACTATATTAATTATGTTTTATCCTAATATGTGCATGTGACCATATCTAATCTCACTTTGATTAGTGAATTGAATTATAAAATGTGAAAAGGCTATGGAAACTACATAGCAAGAATATATAGCCAAAACCACCATATATATATAAGTAAGATATGGATTTATAAAAATAGATATGCAAATGTAAAGTGAAAATTAAAAATAAAAAATTACAATGAATCGAAATTATCCAAATTCTAGAAAGAGAGAGTGAGAATGTGGGACACACGTGGCGTTTGGTGCGTCTCCAAGTCACACAACTACTACATAGTGTATATGAGCTAAGCTCAGTCATTTTCATTCGAAAAATAAAATGATAGTAAAAATTACGTGACCATTTGTTTTAAGTAAATTTTACATTCAATGAAGTTCGAAACATAAAATCTTTTCATCATATTCAAAATTAGAATCAAAAAGAGGAAAAGTGTATGTCTATCAATCAATCGACTTTTAAAAATTATTAGAGCACAAAATGAAAGGAGAAAAATAGGTAGGGGTGAATTGTGTGACAACAAAATCTTGATATCCGTTGAATATTGTCTCCAACATGTGTTCAAGGAATCAAACTTTTGTCTTTGACAAAACTACACATAATAATAATAATAATAATAATAATAATAATAATAATAATAATAATAATAATAATAATAATAATAATAATAATAATAATTTAAGAGGTCAGAGTTATCCTAGTTTGGTTGGTTTTTGGTGTGCATTTATTGATTGTAGTTTATAACAAGTTGGTTGAGTGGGTTTCCAAATACTTGAAAGTAGGGCAGGGGTACTACAGGAAAACTATATAGGACATTTATGACGATAGATTGGTCGATATATTTACAACTTCTATGGATAGGAATTCGGAAGCTAATCATCCCATCATTCTCTAATTTTACAAAGTAGTTAAGTTTTTTGTGGTAGTGTTTTATTGTTGGAAAATTAATGGTCGGAGAAAAAGCATTTTACAATTATTTTTTTATACTTTCTTTTTAAGTGCATTGAGGTATTCTAAAGGGGTAATTTAGTTGAATATTTAGGGGAAAAGTTTTCGGCTAAATTTAAAGATGATATTGAAGTATGTATAAAGCATTTGACTCATAAAGAAACGAGTTTTTATTTATTTATTTATTTAATTTTAATGATTTGTACGGCGGTCTATGGCTAAGTGCCATTCAAGCGATGGGACAAGGCCCCAAATTTTATTTTATTATTATTATATAGAATTTTGCTAATTATTTCGGTTATTGTTGAATCGCCGAAATGAACATTTTTAAACTCAAGTTGTTGAAGTTCTACTTGCGTTCGACTATGACACAAGAAAGACTCAATGGTTTAGTAATGATAGCATTCGGAAATGATCTCTTCGAGGAGATTAATTATGAAAATATAATTGAATTCAACAAACACTAGGCGAATGCTGCTTCTCAATGGGACATAAGGTCAGTACTATTTTTGTTTTTTTAGCATCGATATGTGGTATGTTTCTAAATTTTGTAAGAAAAATAATATATTAAACTTATATAATTGGCTGAATAAGTACACATGAATTCGAAATCCTAAAGCCCCAATTTAAATTTTGTGGAGACGGTCCTGATGATTTGTTAAGGAAAACTGAAATTTATTGGAAGTAGAGGATTAAATAGTTTTATTACAAGCTGGGATATAAATATAAATTATTTTGGGATAAATCCAAAAACCCCATGAAGGTATGAGGTTTTCCTCATTTTACCACTTCAATTTTATTTTTTCTCCATTTTATCAATATCGGGACAAAAATGATAAATTTTTAAAAGGGACTTTTGGAATCTAGTAGAGTTCCAAGAGACGAGTCCAATAGTGGCAGTCTTTCAGTGATTAATAGTTGAACGAATGAGATTCGATGAAATTAAAAAGTGATAATTTTCGCTTTTGGACCTTCTCAAATTTAAAAAATTAGCTCTAGCCCATCAATAAAAATTTTACAAAACTTAACTTTTGTAAAATATTTTTGCATCTAATAAACCAATTTGACAAATTTACCCATTTAATTAAATTTTTTAAATTAAATAAATTAATTAAAATAAAATAAAAATTTAACTAAAACTTCTAAGTTGCCCTTTCAACTAACCGTTGGAAAGCAAATTAACTGAATAGTTCCATCTTCCCCATCATCACCTCTTTGAATCGATCGTTCTCCATCTAACAACAGATCCACATTCATCCGTCTCACCAACACCTTACTCTCACGAAAACAACATTAACTCTCACTCGGTCTCACAATTTCCCTCTTAATTCACCCTCACTCGCACTCTCGACTCATGCTCACTCTCACTTTCGCTCAATCTCATTCTCAATCGATAGTCTTTTTCTTCCATGGTGAGAACATATCATAATAAAAAAATCAGGGTCGAAGATAACTCCCAGCCCTGCAGAAACAAAGCAACAGAAAACACTGGTAAAATCATCTTCAAGCCCTGCCAAAACGAAAGTGAGCGAAACGCCTCTGCTTGAGAAGAAAACTTAGAGAAACAATAACAAACCTGTAAAGGTTAGGGCTTTTCTCACTTTAATTTAATCGAAATGTGATGATTTTAGTGTTAGGGTTGCTGTTAGGGTTAGTTTTAGGATAGTGTTTTGCAATTAACTAGATTTTGTTTGGAATTTTAGCTTAGATGTGGTTTGGATATAAATTTCAAACGAGCTGTTGTGTAATTTCCTGTTGCAGATGCTTCCCGGTACTAAAGATCAGGAAGCTTATTAAAAGTACATCTGCTTCCTGGTATAAAAAATCGGGAAGCGGAAAGAAAACCGTAGGTTCCAATAGGTTCCAGTGTTTAAAACCGAGAATTAACCACCAAAAAGGCGGCTTTCTGGTATAAGACATCAAGAAGCTTGCAATATAGTCATTGTTGCTTCCCGGCCGAGAAGCAACAATAGTTATATTGGAAGCTTCCCAGTGTTTTGTACAGAGAAGTATCTTTTTTTTTTATGGTTAATTCTCGGTCTCAAACATCAGTAACCCACTGGTACCTAGTGATTTTCTACACGCTTTCTGGTTTTCTATACCGGGAAGCAGACATATTTTTAACAAGCTTTCTGGCTTTCAATACTTTTTGGCTATTATAGACTATTATTCGCATATAACGCCCATTTGAAGATCATAGGTATCGCTTGACTTTATCGATTCATAATATTTTTTTTTTAAATAAACTTTAAATAAAATATACATAATTTAGAATATTTTTAAAGTTAAATTTATTCAAATATGATGGAAAAAGTTTACAATAGTAGTTTATTTTGGAAGATTTGAATCTCTTACTAGCAATATAACGCTTGAATTAACGAAGATTTTGGTCCAAACTTTCAATAAAAGGTAGTCAACTGTCTTCCCTGGAAAGCAATCCAATGCAGAAAAACCATGCAGAGTCTATTTTGTCAGATGAGAGACCCCCTCAGAGACTAGTGTCGCAAATGATATAAGTTTTAATGTTTCAAATTATTTTCATTAATTATTCATAATTATGTAGTCTTTCAAATTCAATCATATTCGTTATCATTTCTTATGCAATCTTTTCCTTCATTATTTTTAATTGTTAAACATTAAAAAAATTATTTGTTGAAGTTAATTACAATAGTTATTTAAATTTTTAATTTTTATACCATTTTACTAAAAAAAATGTATTATATTTGAGTAAGTCATTATAAAGGATGAGTTTTATACCGAGTGTTCTATTCAAATTTTGGTTGTTGCTGTTATAGGTAGAGATGGTAAACGGGCTAACCTGGCCCGACCCAGCCCCACTCACAACGGCTTGCGGGTTAAACGGGTTAGCCCGTGCGGGTTTTTTTATTATACGGGCTGATTTTTTACTAACCCTAACCCTGCCCACACGGGTTGCGGGTTAAACGGGCTGGCCCGCGAACCACTAATTTTTTTTAAAAAAAAATTAATGCATATTATATAATAAATAATTTCATAATAATACTATTTCAATTAATTTAACTATTAAATTAGAGTTTAATAATTTATTTTTATTATTATGGTGATTTATTATTAAATTAAAACCTTAAAGTTTAATTTTTAAACGATATAAATTATTTTGTTAAAAGATTGTTTAATAAAAATTTATATATGTAAAGATATTTTTAATATTATATAGTTAAATATATAAAATAAAATTATTTTTTTAATATAGCGGGTTAACGGGCCAACCCGTATAAATCCGTGAGTTAAACGGGCCGGGTTAAGCGGGTTCATTTTCATAACGGGCTAAAATTCCATTGACCCTAACCCGACCCACATGCGGGTTAAACGGGCCAACTGCGGGCCAACGACCCATTTACCAACTCTAGTTATAGGTAAATTGTTGTTACAGAGGATTAAAATAATATTAAAAAAAATCGGTTCTCACAAAAATTCAGCTGTTATAGTGAATTGCTGTTGTAGAGAATGACAGTTATAGAGGGGTTTGACTGTATATGAAAACACATAGTTAGTAACTCATGCGGTATTATAATGATTCAAATTTATTTTTTAAATTATTTTTGTTAAATTTAGTAATATTTTCAAAGTATTGGTATTTTTTAAAAAATTATTTTTTTTCTTACATTTTGATTTGATTGAACTGTTAAATATATATTTATTTTTATTTTTATTTTTGTATACTCTAAGTAATATTAAAATATTATTAATTAAAAATGTAATTTAAAAAAATTAATGAAATGTTAAATATATTTACCACATGCATTTTTTATTTATTTAATTTTCATTAAAAAAATTCAACTTAATATATTTTGAAATTTTGATGAAAATATTTTTTAATTTTATTTTTCTAATTAAAAAGAAAAACGAAAACTACTTTTACCGAACGTATTCTTAGATTTTTCCATTTCCTTTGTTAAACTTGAACGATAATTGTCATACATATTGCAAGTTGAAATGGTTTAGTTAGATGTTTGTAAAATGAATGATACCTAAACTTGGACAATTTTTCTCACACATATTGCAAGTTTAAAGGAATGACACCAAAACTTGGCCAATCTTTGTCACACATGTTGCAAGTTCAAACAGTTCAGTTAGATGCTTAGAGAGTGTATATAGTAACAATGGGTTCTGAAGTTCAAAAATTCCATTCTAAACATTAATCATATCAGTTATATAAAGTTATCAATAAATAATTATACGGGAAAGTTTCGTTTGAGGCGAACTACGGAAAGGAGGTCGTGAATGCGGATGTGAAATTTGAGTAATAGTTGATTGATGACGAAACAGAAAGAAAATAGAGGAAAGGGACCTGTATTGGGTGGTTGAAGGTAAAAAAGAAAACCGACAAAAAAAATAATTTATATATATTTTTAAGTTAAAATTTTATTAGATCGATAATATATATACATACATTAAAATTTATTATTTAATTTTTTAAAATTGTATAAATTTTATTTTGAACTCAATTATATTTATGAACATGTTAATTAATTAGTGAAACTCAATTCGACTCATTTATATAATTCATTTACTTGGTAAGGATTCATATACCCATTTAAAATAAGAATATTTTATCTCCCGTTGCAGTTAATAAAAATTCAAAAAGGGGTTAAATATTTATTATATATTAAATAATTGAACGACAGGTGGTGAAGGCATCTGCTCTTCAAGCGACACGTCATCATTGACTATAGCAGAAGTCTAGGTGGTGTTGAAGCTGGCTTGACCGAACAATAAGATGAAAATTTGTCCAAAGCTACTTCTCTTATTCATGTTAAGCCTTGTAAGTATGGTCAATCAGTACCATATGTATCCATCCGTATACACATTACAAACAGTACCGTCTCTATATTTTTAGAGACCCGGCAAATGTGATATAATGGTCCATTTTATTATTATTATTATTATTTATTTTTTAACATGATCACAAATAATGTAAACATGAATATTAGTATTCGATATTATAAATTAACATGACGATCCATAAAATAAATAAATTCAATATTACAAACTAAAATAGCAGTAATATAAAACTAATTCGACTACACTAAATTAATTCAATTTCAGTGATAATATTACAATTTTTTTATTTAAAAATTTTAACTTATCTCCGGCTCCGTGGAGGGGGCCCCGGCGGTCGTCCCTCCAGCCACCCTTAGAGCCGGACCTGATTACAAAATATGGGCATAAACATGCAAAATGTGGGAATCCATGCATATGTACAACACTCCTCTTAGGTCTCATTAGAAATCTTATCCTGTTGTGATACAGCTGGTTAGGTGGATTCCACCATTTTGTACAGGTGTATGTGTGGATGTATATTTCATGCATATGTTGGACACTTGACATGTAAATGTTGTGTATATATATGTTCAATATTGATATCAACAGTACAACATAATTCGATCTAAGTTTCCCAAGTCAGGTTAAATTTCTAATCTGAATTTATTTTCCAGTTATTATTAAACTTTTTTTCTTCTATTCCACTTCACTTTTTATTTTAGAATATATCCGATAATATTTAAAGGAGTAAAATGTGGATGAAATTAAAAAAGTATAGTTAAAATCTTATGTGATACTTTGGTAATAAAAACACTCAAATAGTCAGTCTCTCATTTGGAAAGTGTATACATTTCAATATTATGAATAAATATTTTAAAAATTAAAATTGGTAAATTTTTTATTAATAAATTAATTAAATTATCCAAGAATAAATTTTGTTTTATAAATAAAAGAACATGAGAAGTATATATTTTTGTTCGATCTCCTTTCATATATTTCTATTTTAATTTGAATGATATACGGAACATTATCCACGTATATATAACTGTAAATTTATTTATTATTCGAGAAATTTCATAAAATCTCCGGATCATTGAGTGATATTCTTTGTTAAGGCAAAAACAAAATAAGTATGATAGTGGTGGAAGAAACATGTTAAGAGTGGGCGAGTTGCAATGTTTGAAATGTTGTTGCATGATTCGTCATCCTCAATCCCACAATTGTTGGGACTCACTTTCTAATTATTAGACGTCTGCCGACTCCATAGATTCTAATGTCGAAATACAAGGATGTAAAAAGAGAATGTTTTAGTTGGAATATGAATGTGCATGTCATTTCATGTCATGTATGATGGGACTCCCAGTGCATGCGCATGCGCATGTATGTGTATGTGTATGTGTATGTGTATGTGTATGTGTGCCCAATTATTTGTTTTTCATGCCGCAACTTATACACACGAACCAAACGTCCACTGCTCTTTCTCACTTTTATCGTATTGTCTCCTTCTCTTCTTTTCATTTTTATAGTCTAAATATATGCAGGTCTGTTTGGAACTGCTTTTTAATTTTTATTTTTAAGGGTGAAAAAAAGTAAAAATTATTTTTAAAATATAATATTTTCAATTTTATTTTAAAGAGTATTTGAGGGGTCAAAAATATTACTCGCTTTCAAAAGTAAAAGACAAAAATCAGTCTACCCAAACAGATACCTATATTTATTTTTAAAATAAATCCAACTCATTCCATCTCATTATCTTTAATCATTTAAAACTAATCCAAATATTAATTTTCATTATCTAAAAATACTTTTACTATATTTTCATCTATTTTTTTTATAAACTAATCGATTAATGTATGTGAAGTAAAAATCATCAAATAAAAAAATTATGTTAAATCCCAACCAAAAAAACCCTAATATAAAATTTCAAACCAATTTGTTTGCTTCTAAAAAGCCAAAGAGTAAAAGTTCCCACAACAGAAGTTCTTTTTTTCTCTCTTTATTTGTTTTTATAAAGAGAAAAGAGAAAAGATCATCACAACACTAGCAGCAAACAAACCCTTTGAAGACTAATAAACCATTGACCTCCCATTATTGAATTTGATTAGAAAGGTGTTTGCAAAGTGGTCACTCATTCAAAAAGGTTTGGTCAAAGATTCATTTATCTATTTCCATGTATTTATTTATAAATGTACATATAAATGTAATGCCTTTGTGTTCAATCAATGTTCATTCAGTGCTTTGCGTTTGAGCTTTTTTCTTTTGAAAGTCATAGGCTTGTGGTCATAATTTATAACTTTGGTTGATGACCATAAGAAAGTGAACTTTAAAGAAATAGTTGTGAATTAAAAAAAAAATTAATAAAGAAAGAAGTATGAAAAATCATTCATATTAATTTTTTAAAAATACTTTTAATTATTTTTTCAATGTTAAAAAATTATAATTTTTAATGTGTATGTAGTGGGCTGGATATCCAAACCCGGTTCGGAATCAAAGCCCAGGCCCAGGCCTGCTGGTGCTGAGGCCCAGGCCCAGTAATTCTGAGGCTGCTCAGTCCTTCCGAGGCCCGTCAACTGAGTAAGCGAGCTGTTGAGGAAATTCCGGATTCTGCGGAGATCGTTGGGATCATATAACAACCCTCCAAGCCTCTATAAATAGAAGGTCTGAACCTCACAAATGACACACATTTACTTACCGAAACACTGCTGAAATCGCTACTCACACTGTCACCATCTCCGAATACACTCCGGTGGATATTTGACGTTTCTGATCACTTTACCGATCATAATCGACTGAGCCCAGAGCTTACTCAAGTGTCTGTCAACGACATTCCGAGGCTATCCTTCCGACAGGAATCATTGAACATAGGAAGTTAACTCTTTCTTTCATTTGTTTATTTTCTTATCTATTCTCAATTCAAAGCTGACTTGAGCGTCGGAGTGCCTACGGCAGACACCACACCGGTGTCCCAAGGTCCGCTCGGACATTCCTTATTCTTTTGCAGGATACCCTTTTCATCAGGAATCGGTCCCGAAATAGCCCTTAACCATCCGGTCCAGTCAGTCCAGATCAAATGTAGTTCCGAACCACTACAGTGTAATTGTTATAATTTGAATAATATTTTTAACAATACTGATAATTAAATATTGTTCTCAAAAACAATAATAAATTGATGATTTTTAAAATATTGAAATAAAATATGACATTTTTATAATAATAAAACAAATTATACTATTAAATTATGAATGAAGTATACTTAAATTCGAATTTAAATTCAAATAATATTTTCATACCCAACTCAAATCCATTCTACGATGTTTGGATGAATAATTGAGTATACCTAATAAAAAAATTACCATATTAATTTTATCCATATTATTAATTTATTTACTAGAAAAATTTCAATTTAAATAACTTCTTTATCAATTATCACTTCGAAACATATTAATATAATTTCAAAATTTCATTCCCTTTTATAATTTATATATATATATATATTCCTTCATTGTTTTTATTAATTTTATCATATTACATCCTTGTAAAACCAAATGTAAATATAAAAATTAAAGGTTTAATGTTTATTTTTCACTAAAAAAAAAATATTGGAGAAAAGAATCTGGTAGGACGAGTTTAAATTAGTTGAAATTAATTATAAAATTATTTGAATGTATTTAGGTTGACCAAAACTCCGCTCTAACTCACCTCATTACCATCCCTAAATATAATTGTCCGAAGGAAATATACAACTATGATTAAGTTCAAGGTAAGGTCTTCCATTATATTTAGTGTTTAATTCGTTGTCTCCATAACATTGAGCTATATTTAAAATTGTGATTTTGCTTTAAATGTTTTAGATGTATGGATACTTGAATAGTTGCATTCAAAACACGTTGACCTATCCTCTAGATTTTGTGAATAATATGGAAGGCCAACTTGTATTTACTTATGGTATAACTTGAATTTTCACAGAATATTTATTATTAAAAATTGAAATTCTATTGATGGAATTAATCTATTTAGCATGTTGATGAATAAAAAAATTTAATTTATTTAATATAAATATAATATATTTTGTCATATTTTTTTTTTCAAATTGTAGTATAAATCCCGTTGTTAATTCTGATTATAAATCTATAAGTCATAATTATAATAAAATTATCAACAAATTTATTTATTTTTTTTAAATATCAATTGTGATAAAAATATAATTTGATGAAAATAAATCGTTACAACCAATTTTATAGCATAAAATTTTTTCATTGAGAAAATTTGTCAGTGATCTATGTGCCACAGATTTATAGAGACAAATTTTAGAATTTTAGTGACAGTCTTCTTATAATGAAGTACAAAATTGAAATTAATTTTCTATTTTATATGCGATAATCCTGCTGGTCACATATAACTGGGTATAATAACTTTTATTAATATTATTTTTTATTGCTAAAAAAATTATATATAATTTTTCATGATTTTCATTGTATATCTCAATCCAATTAACCAATTTCATCCCATTAGAAACTTGATCAGCTCAAAATAATAAATAAATAGCACTATACAGTCAGTGACATGCAGTTTATTGGGCCGCGATCTTGTGGGTGGTGCTATAAAAGCTTTTTTTTTTTTTTTTTTTTTTCAAACACCAAAATTTCCTCTTATCTATATCCTCCATTATTCAATTCTCTCTACCAAGAGCCCAACTCAAATATATAGGTAGCTCTTTCCATGAAATCATCTGCCTAGACATTTTAGTATTTATAGTTTTTTTTTTATAATTTTATTTTAGAAAAATATAAAAATTGAAGCCATTAAATTATATATTTAAATTAATGAACCTTTAAAATTTAAATTTAATAAAATGAACATTCATATTCTTTATATATGTTCATATCTTTTATATGGTATTAAAAGTCCTCCACCCGTATGAAAAATTTTTGTGACAAATCTTTATTGTTATGAGAAGAATGACAAAAAAGTTATAAAAACTTATTTTATGAAATTTAAAATTTTATTTGGATTAAAAACTTAGCAAAATTTAATTTAAACTTCGAAAACGTATAAATTTAATTAAAATTTTAAAAAATTAAAAATGAAACTATTACTTTTATTTTTATACATTTTATTATCATTTTATTAATAAAAATCAAATTTTAGTGAAAAGTCATCTACATCTAAATCGGTCTCTACTTCAAATAGGTGATGGAAAAGATTTCCAATACATATATGCATGCATGTAGCATGAGTTGGTTTCATTTCCCTATCATTCCATAAATTCATAGATTCAAAATGAGTTGATGGTTTTACACAATTACATGTTGTACTCGTTTTATATTAAGTTGAAACTCTTTTAAATTTTAATTTAAATTTGAATTGAAATATATTTGTGATGAATGGAGTTTAAGTCCAAACTTTAAACTAAAAATGAGTATTTATCAATTTAATAAAATTATGTTCGATCAAATGATGAAAATTGAGGATGAAAATATCGGTTCGTGGTTTGCGGTAATTAAAAAATACTTTTCATTTGTAGAAAAGAATATTTTGCTTTTTTTTTTAGTGATATTGAAAAAATCTATTTATATACAACTTATACAAAATAACATATATCAGAAATATCAAACAGTCAACACAAAAAAAAAAAAAAAATCTACATTTCATAAAAACTCTTTCTTTTTTTAGAAAAATTTTCTATCTTCTCTCTGCAACTCCTCCCCAAAACACTTTCCGACCACCGGAGGGGGTTTTACCCCTCTCCGGTGGTTGGTCTCTTTACTTTCAATAGTACTTATTCTTTCTGGTTTCTTTTCCGACGTCAGTTTTGTGCTGATCGGTCTGGAAGTGGTTCTTCTTCTACTGTGAAGATTTTAAGTTCTTCCTTCGTGAAGCTCGTGGTGGATTCCGGTCTACTCTCCAGCTTGGAAAGCAGATATGGTATTTTCTCGTTAACTCCACTACCTATCGAGATCTGGTTACTTCCGATGGTAGATTTCGGTTGGGGTCGTATGTTTCGTATCTTTGCGTGTGTTGTTGGAGTCTCCATTCTGGCTGGAATTGCTCGGGATAGCTTGGGGATGGTACAGATCTGTTTGGATATGATGCGGACCAGTCACACTCATGAATTTGCATGCCTCTCAAAACCTTTCTTGACTTGCTCGACTAGACTCAATCACCCTTTGTTTGGGCGGAGCGGACAACAGATTGCAGTGTTTAGACCTTTGGGTTTCACCATTTTAAATTGGGTCTTTTTACTTAAATTCTTGTTTATTTCATATGTGTGGTGTATTGGATGTTTGTTTTACTGTGTTGTTGTGTGTTATATTGTGGTGATGCACGATATCGCACGAATTGACACTCTGTTGCACGTTTTCGCACTGTATTGCACAGAGATGTACTGTACTTTTTCTTGCTACCGTCTATAATATGGACTCTTACCTTTAAAAAAAAATCAAACAGTGCTACAGTCCTCTAATTTTACATTTTCATATTATCTAAATTGTCCCTATTTTTTACACTTCTTTCATGATGGAAAATAAAAATTCTTCAAACCCTTGACAATTAAATATTACTCATCTTGACAAAAAGATACTGCGAGAGGTAGAGCTTTAACCAGAAGAATAGCTGCATGTTATTTTGCACTAATCCTTTTTTTATCTTTTCTCTCATGTCAATCTATTTTTATATTTTTCGCTCTTTCGTAAAATAGTTTCACGAATAATTGATTGACTTAATGGTTTAAGTAACTGTCTAAAAGAAATTAATATAATTATTTAATTTTTATTTATTAATGTTAAACTTTCAATGTAACAATTTGAACATCATAGAATAAATTATTTTGAGTAGCTATGAGTCTATGATGCACGGACACTTCTGTAAATTTGAGAATGCCGTGTCGGACACGTCTTGGACACTTTAATTGCCCGACACTTGCCCGACACCGTGTCCAAACCGTGTCCATTAAATAAATAAATAAATAATAAATTAAAAATTTGGACACACGTGTCCGACACACTTCTTCATGCGTGTCTTATATATAGCCGACACTTTTAACTATTATTAATTAATTATCTTATTTTATATTTTTTCTTAAAAAATGTCGATTTATCAATTGTCAATTTAAAACGTTTAAAATAAAATTAAAATTCTAATAATTTTATATATTGAAAGGTTAATGTTGGCGATTTAACAATATTTATGAATTTATATCACCGATCATATATTTTAAGGTAAAAAAATAAATGCATATATTATCTAACTATTGTGTAAAATGTATATAAATATTTACCTGTATTTTTAATATAAAAATATTATTATATATTATCTTAATATTATTTTAGGTAGCCGTGTCGAAACCGTGTCGTGTCCCAATTTTTAAAAGTTTGTCGTGTCCGTGTCAGTGTCGTGTCCGCGTCCGCGTGTCAGTGTCCGTGCAACATAGCTATGAGTCAAACCATTAATAATTGTTAAAGTAACTTTCAAATAACATCACAGAATCATCTATTTTGAGTAGCCATTAATCAAACCATTAGTTTGAACCAGAGGCGGAGCCACATGGAGAACTGTGGGGTCAATTGACCCCACAGCTATTTGAATAAAAAATGAAATTATTACGTATATTTATAAATAAAAATAAAATAATATAATAAAAATATCATTACGGCCCACAACATTTTCATCATGACACCACTGAGTCGGTGTTCTATCTCCGCCACTGGTTTGAACAACTAAAATTTACATTAAAATATTATAAACACTATTAAATCGGTTAATACCACATATAATCTAAACAAATAATAATAATATATATTAAATAATTATACTAATATAATATATTAAAATAATATTTTATTTATTATATTTAAATTCAAATATACTCTAATTTGTATGTTAATTTATGAGTCCAAGTTTAAATTTAATTATCCAGAATTTTTATTAAATAAAAGCTTGATTTAATATAGGGTTATTTTTATTTTTGTTATTTTATAACTTTTATTTATATTATATAGTCCAATACTTTAAAAATTTTACAAATACAATTTTTAAAATTTTCACTATTGAAAAATGAATTAAATTGACCATTTTGCCTTTCTGTAAAGACCTTTTACGTTGATATGTGAAGGTATGAAGGTGATATGTGAAGGTGTGAAGGTGATCTGTGAAGAGGATTTGTGAATGTGTAAAAGTCTATTTTTGAAATTCAAATCAAAGTTTGAATGACTAAAAATAGAAATAAAGTTTTGTTGGTTTAGTTTTGAATTTCTAAACTTTATTTGGTTTATTTATGTAATTTTCCCTTTAATATATCCCAAATTAGATATCATCTTTCTTAATTTTTACACCACTTAATGTACTTTTACCCTCCAAAATTGGTTGCAGTAGTGAATTTATCACGTAATGTTAATTTTGTAATAAACTGTTTTCCATGTTTACAGTTAGTAAACAATCTACTCAAAGAGTTTAGTAAATTATCTATTTATGTTTATATTTAAAAACCCACTAAATCATAATAAATTACCGAAAATATTTAGATAGATTGGGACCACCACGTAAAATTTGAACCCGGCCAATTATTAATTGGCACGTGTGCATGAAGTGAGGAAAAAGAGACAAACATTTGGAGCATCTTCAGTGGAATGTAAATTTATTGATTCGCACGTGTGTATGAAGTGATGAGAAAGTGACAAACATTTGGAGCATCTTAAGTGGAATGCAAATTTATTGATTCGCACGTTCACATGGATGCTCTGGAGTTTTTATTTAAAAAATCTACTCCAATAGTAATATGAATTTAGAATGTCCTGGTGACATAAAAAAAAGGAGGGGTTAATTCCAAAAATCACCGTAAATTTGTTAAATTCTCTAAAACAAATCACACCAGTTTAAATTTTCTTTATTTTACCACTTTTATGTTAATTTATATGGGGTTACTACTCATCTATTTGTGAAGAAAAATGGTAAAATAGAGAAAATTCAAACTAGTGTGATTTTTTTGGAGAATCTAACAAATTTGCGGTGGTTTTTTTAGATTAATCCGAAAAAAAATAAAATAGGATGTGAGATAGAGTTTCTATTTTCCACATCATAGTTGATGATATGAATCAGTGTTTTTAATATTTTAAAATTATAATTACCTTATTTCAATTTAAATTTAATAAAGTTATAAATTAAAAATAAAAAAAAATAATTCTAATTGATTATAAATTAGGAAAATCCGAATAGACAATAACTACTGTAGGTTGCATTTAATTTTTTTGTCATTATCCCCACCCTCTATTTATAGAGTCGCATGTATTTCAATCCACTAAACTATTGGAAATACTCTTAATAGAAAAGATATAAGACTGGTATAATGTGTTGCTATCGTCTCTCTCTAACGTGCACATATCAACTAATAGTGAGCCGGACTCAGATCCTGGACGGTGATGTCAAATCTTTTCCTTATATTATTCATCAGTTGTCATATAAAAATTAATACCTAATTATTTATCAATAGTATATATTTATTATTTATCAACCATCTTATATTATTTAATCGAACGGATTGTTTAGTGATTATTATATAGAAGTTAAAAAGGAGTTTTTACTATTATTTATCAATAATGATTATGAATTAGAAATGTGAATGGAGAATAGGTTACAACTAACATTAGGGCCTTGGAAATTATATTAAGCTTGTCTGTATAGAATCCCCAATAAAAACGTGGCAGTAGTTGGGTCAACTTTTAATTATATAAATTATCCATTTGTTACAAGTTGCATCCGTGTCCACATTACACTAGTGACTGCAAATTAATTAATTAATTTATTTGATTACTAACATCTATCAGCATCAGCTGAAATATTACTAAATTATTTGTTTAAGACAATATTTTCTGTTACTAAAGTCTTTATGTTCATTCAGTATTTTTATTATTATTTAAGTAAGTCATCCGTGTAGATAGCAGACGTTATAGAACCACAACAATTTAATCTCTAAGTATCAGAAACACGAAAAATTATATATATATATGGTTATAAAGTAACAATTAATTAATATAAAAATAATTTTTTTACTTAATATATATTTTCAGTAATACATTAATATTAAAAAATATACATCTTATTTTAAAAAATATTAAAATTATATTTTAAAAAATTTAATGAAATAATTTTTTCAATCAAAATTAAAATTTTTAAATACATTTTAAAATAGTTATAAAAATAAATTTAAAATATTTTTAATTTTATTCTTTTTAAAAAATATCTTTAAATGTAATTTAAAGAATTATGATATAATTGATATATAAATAGATAATTACAACTTTATGTATCAATTTTTTAAAAAAATACAATATGAAAATAAAATTTTTAAATTTTATATTTATAATGTTTCTAAAATTAATTTATTTTTTATAATTTAGAAATAAAAATAATTTAGTATTAAAAATAAATTTATTATTTTAAATTATATTTTAAAAAAATCTATACTATATATATATATAAAAGCAGAGAAGTATCAGGATAATTCTTAATCAGACAACAAATTTGTATTAATCAGACAACAATTGTCTTTAAATTTTTATTTTTTTAGAATATTATATATATATCTTATTTAAATCTTTTCGATTTTAAAAAAATTATAAATTAAAATTAAAGATAAATAATAGATTGATAACTTTTTAAAATTTAAAATGATATAGGTTAATATCAAAATAAATTCAAATTATAAATATATATATATATATATATCTAAATTCATATTTATCTGTAATATGTATTGAAATTCTATTTCAAATCAAATTTCTCTCCATTATATATACTTCATTCATCTCAATTATCTCATAATATTTTTTTTTTTTTATAAATCATAGTAAACTAAAAGAGTTTTTTTTCTTTCTTATTACAGGAAAAACTGACCGTTTTAATGAAGAAATAATGTATTTATGGCGATCCATGGAGCGGTGATGGTTGTTACATTAAAGAGATTAGAAGAATTATTCGTGAAATTAAGGCATTCTGATCTGTTATCAAATTGGACCTCCTTCTTCTCCGACCAGAAAAATTGTGCCGAAATCTCCCTTACATTCCGAGAACGCCGACGGCGTGGTCGTGTAAAGCTTTTATGGTAGGGGTTATTCATCATACAACCCTTATCTCATAGATCTGAATTTTGTATTATGTTAATGGTTAAATCGACGCCGGAGAGATATTTATACAAGGAGAAATGGATTGACTATCATAGCATCATCAGAAGTAATATTTATTGTGTAATTATATCATCACGGTCATTTCTTTTAATTTATTGGTTACCTATTTTTTTCAGACAAATTATAATAAGTTTTTCGTTGAATGTATTCCACAAATTTATTTTTGGGGTACAGTGTTTCTTTATTTTAATAAAGATTATTATAATTATATAATTTTTTTATATATATTTTTAGATTTAAAAATAATTGTATATATATAATTAATATTATATATATATAATGTGTCCGCAAAATATTATAATATTATAAACTATCTATAACTATTTTCTCAAATTTTTTTCTGATTTTTGTAGTCACTACATTTGAATAGTAATTACTATTCATTCATCAATTTTATTTGTTTTATTAAGTTTAGCCGGTAAAAGAAAAAGTGTAGTATATAAAATATTTATATATATATAAAAAATATATAATATATATATATATAAAAGTAGACAAGTCTTAGGATAATACTCCGCCAACAACAGTTTTGTTTTAATTTAAATAAAATTTGTATTTAAATTTAGTATAGTAATTTTATATTTATCTTTATATATTTTTATAACTTAAAGATAATTATCTAATTATATTCTTTTAAAAAAGTTAATATTATCAACTCACCCAACAAGATAAATGTAAAAATTTAAAAATAATTAAGAAGATAAATAGTTAAATTCATATTTGTCTCTTTATTATTATGTGATACTTCGTTCCATCTTAATTCATAATTGTAGGAAGTAAAATCAAAATAAAATACATATATTTCTTAATATATATATATTTTTTAATTATTTTAAATATGTACGTGGTGTTTTCTTTTTCTTTTTTAAATTGATAATTTTTATACTATATGAAATTGATAATACATGTATTTTTCTCATACCGTGAAAAAAATAAAAAATATAGAAGGAGAAAAATATAGAGGAGTTCATCATATTTACAATTTATGTTAAACCGGCTTTCAATTAGATACTAGAATTTTTAGCAGTTTTAGAGATTTGACTAAAATCAAACTTTTGAAAGTAGTTAGTAGCAACTTGATCTGTTTTTTTTTTTTATTTTAAATAAGGAGCGATGAAAAGAATTTAAAATTAGAAATTTGTTAAAAAAACGAAATTACCACATTTGAACTAGAATTATATTAAATATATATTAATAAAAAAATGAAATCTATTATAGTATTTAATATTTTCATTATTACTTTTTATTATAATGTTTTATAATTAAAAAAATAATCTATATAATATATACTTAAAAACAATTAAAATTATTATATTTATTACTATTAACAATTGATATAATTTTAAACTCACTTAACTACAATTTATAAAAGTAATTGAGATTTCCATTAATTATATAAGTGGTTGAGATTCAATTTTAGATGCTGATAATAAAAAATATATATTAATTAAGTTATTATTGTAATAATTTTATTTATATTTAGTATTATATTATTTAATTGAATAATATATTATTATTTTTTTAATAAATGGATCAAATAAGTTAACACAAATCTAACCTGATGATAAATAGGTTAGTATGAAGTTTATTGATTAGTATGAAGTTTATTGATTAGTAGCCTAGCAGTTCTCTATTTAGAATCTTTTTCGATTGCTAAAGTTAATATTTCCTCTCCTTTTTTTCTTTGGATTCTGCTTGAGTTAGACACGATACAGTGAGACAATTTTCCATATCTAAGTTAGATAATACTTTATTTCTATTGTTTTATTAAAATAAATTTTTTTACTATTATTTATCAAATTTTAATCTAATTTATGATATTTATGTATATAATTGTAATTATATTTTATAGTTATAATAATTTTTATACTTAAATATTTATTATTAAATTTACCGTGTGCATCGCGCACGCTATTATCTAATTAATAATAAAGAGTTAGATTTATGCGTATATTATATTCGAAAATTTATATATTTGGAATATGGAGCATAATTATAACGGGTACATAATCCATATAATTAATAAGAGAAAATAAAAAATAATAGGACTAGGTAATTTGGTATAACATTTCCTTAACACAAATGTTAAATTTCCATGCAATGGGAATGGTACTTCACTTCTGTTTCTATGAGTGGATAAGAGAGTAGTTAAACCACCCAAGTTTTGTAAAATAAATAAATAATAAAATGAATGAAGACCAAGACAAGAGAAGAGAAGATATAATTAAGTGGAAGAAACTTTGGTGGCTGCTTCCTTTTAGAGTCCAAGTCAATCCCTCACTTTATGTCAATTTCTTTTCCTTGCTTTCAAAACTTTGAACTCTATCTAACTCTCCTTAATTATTATTCTCATACATCACATTAATTATAACCTAAGAATACTAACACTCCTGTGAAACCAATTCATTTACATTGACATGATATGTGGATAGATATTTTCCATAAAATGACATGCATGATGAACTCAAATGATCTAAAACTTTAAAGGTAAATAGAAATATTTATTTGATCTCAATATCTTCTTCAACAATGAAAATAATCAAATTTCTAACATTTCTATATTACTCCAATATTCTATATTGTAATATTTTGATTTGAGGTATAAAGATGTCATCGAAATGTGGATTGAAATGTGATATAGACATGTTTCGACCCTTTTGGCCTTGAACTGAATATTGGTACAATGGAACACATAATTGGACCACAAAATAAATTGCTAACATGAAAATGGAAAATAATTACTAAACCAAGACCGTAAATAATTAGCCAATAGAGAGGTCCAAGCCAGTTGTTACGAAAAGAACGTTGAAATACCAAAACATGTGTATGCTCCTTCGTGTCAATTTCTTCCGGAACAGGAAAAAGATTTTTCTTTTTTTTGAAAAATCAACACCCACTCCATCCACGACACGTGTCCCTCATTTCCAACTACTATATATATATATATACCTCTCCCTCACCTGCTTCAACACTCAAATTTTCATGGGGGAAGTTCACGACAGCAAAACGCTAGTAGACGAGGTGTCCGGCTGGCTCCGACTGTACGACGACGGCTCCGTCGACAGAAAATGGACCGGACCGCCGGAAGTCACGTTCCTAACCGAATCCATCCCACCACACGAAAACTTCATCGACGGAGTCGCCGTCAGTGATTTCACGATCAACGAAACCACCAACCGCCGAGTCCGAATCTACCTCCCGGAGAGACTCCCTTCAGATCCGCCAAAGCTCCCGGTGGTCCTCCACTTCCACGGCGGCGGCTTCTGCATAAGCCAGCCCGACTGGTACATGTACTACAACATCTACACAACGCTGGCCAAATCCACCCGCGCCATTTACGTCTCCGTCTACCTCCGCCTGGCTCCGGAGCATCGCCTCCCCGCGGCTTGCGACGACGGCTTCGAGGCTCTCCTCTGGCTAGCCTCCCTCTCCCGAGCCGAATCACGCCACCCGGCTCGCCTAACCGAAGCCGCAGACTTCACCCGCGTGTTTCTAATAGGAGACAGCTCGGGGGGAAACGTGGTGCACGAAGTGGCGTCACGTGCAGGCCACGTGGATTTAAAACCGTTGAGACTATCCGGAGCGGTTCCTATTCATCCCGGGTTTTTGAGGTCGGTGCGGAGTAGGTCCGAGATGGAGCAGGCGCAGTCGCCGATGCTGACGCTGGATATGATTGATAAGTTTATGAAGCTGGCTTTGCCTGTGGGGTCCAGCAAGGATCATCCGCTGACGTGTCCTATGGGGAGCGATGCGACGCCGTTTGAGGAGCTGGAGGTTCCGCCGTATTTGTTGTGCGTGGCGGAGAATGATTTGATTAAGGATACGGAGATGGAGTTTTATGAGGGGATGAAGAAGGCGGGGAAGGAGGTGGAGCTGTTGGTGAGTGGTGGGATGGGACATAGTTTTTATTTGAATAAGATTGCTTTGGATTTGGATCCGGACACTGCTGCTCGGACTTCGGAACTTGTTCATGGGATTGGTGAGTTTATTCGGAAGCATTGAATATAACTTTGATTTTCATGGTGGTGTTGTCATTTCATGAATAAAGATTCTGTTTTATGGTTTCGTGTTATGTCCACTGTTTACTCTTCCCTACTTGCTCCATTTCGTCATTCATAACCAAATGTAGACACGATAAGATTAGTTGGAAGTTAATTATTTTTAACTTTTTTTAAACAACAGTTTATACATCTCGTGGCGCTCCAAAAATGGGCACGTCATATTTTTTAAAAATTATTTTTATAGTCTTTAATTTTAGTTAGTTGAATTTGTTATTTTGATATTTTAATAATTTCTCATTTTTTATATCAATTTTACAATAAATTTTAATATTCAATTTTTCTATTCACCATTTTACGCTATTTTTATACCACATCGGAAATATAACTCAAAGAATATTTTCTTCACCACTATATAAAGAGATTTTTGTTCAATTAGTTTTCACATCACCTCGAAGGCATTGATGCTCTTTGTAAATTAAAAGAGCTACTTGCCACTAGAGATTTAAATATGAGTTTATATTATTTTAATTTTTGGAGTCAATTTTAAAAATTTTAAAATTGACATGAATCCAAAATTTATATTATCATTATATTATTATATATAATAATAATAGAAGTTTATATATATATATAATATTATAATAAAAGGAGGAAATTAAAAAAGTCAATTAACCATGTGCTTACAAGTGACGCTCTAAAAATGTAACACATCATATTTTTTATAAAATTACTTTTTTAGTCTTTAATTTTAATTAACTACATTGGTTATTTCGACATTTTAATAATTTCTCACTTTTTACACCGATTCTGTAATAAATTCTAATATTCAATTTTTTCTATTTACCTTTTTACGCTATTTTTATACCACATCGGAAATATAACTCACAGAATATTTTCTCCACCACTATATAAAGAGATTTTTGTTCAATTAGTTTTCACATCAACCTTGAAGGTATTAGTGCTCTTTGTAAATTAAAAGAGTTACTTGCCACTAGAGGTTTAAATATGAGTTTATATTATTTTATTTTTTGGATTCAATTTTAAAAATTTTAGAGCATCATAAAAGCTTCATATGAAAAGAACTGCATATAACACCATTACTTGCATAATTTATAGACAGATATATAGAGTAATTTCGAAATACATTTGGGGACATCAATATTATTTACGAAGTTATATATTAATAATATTCATAAAAAGAGATTTACGGAATGATAATAATTAAAAACGGAAGAAATAATAATATACAAAAGAAAGAAGAGATTAGTTAGAGGGATAATTGGATGCCATTGACTGATCCACCATATCAGAAAAATGATATTCAATTATAATTTCGCTGTGTCCATCTACATTTATATATAAATTAGGTGATAGACCTGCGCGTTGCGTGTAGGTGAATTAATGACATTATAATCATACAAACCAAAACAACTAAAATGCACTCTCTTTTTTTTCTTGTGATTTTCAATTTTCAACAGCGCTTAAGAGTTCACTTCTATAAATATATAGATATAGATTAGTCTTTATAATTAATAATGAATAAAATATAAATATTTATTATTAATAGTTCATTTAAATTCATATTAAAAATATGAAAAAATAATCTTAAATGATAAACTTGTGAAATAATAAATTTAAAAATAGATAAAAATATAATAAATATGAAAATTAATTTTAAATATTTAAAATAAAATTATAAATAAAATATAAAAATGAAGATATAAAGAGATTAAAATTACGTTAACATTTATTAATTTATAGTGGAATATGAAAAAAATTGAATAATGATAAATCATCCCTCATTATTTTGGATAATTAATAGTTGATTTAATAAGTTTTATTATAATATTTAATAAAATTAAAGTTTACATATAAATGTAATAGTATTTATGATCATTAATTATATATTTCATACCATTGAACTTCACCTTCAATAAAAATAAATTGTTTATAAATTTAAATATTATTCGCACCATTCAATTTTAAGTGTGTATTTCAATTCTTTTTTAGAAATACCATAAAATCAGTTTGAGTAAAAAATAATTATTATTATTATTGTATTTATTATTGACTGTTATGATGTTCAATTTTTTTACTTTAATTTATTTAATAGAAAATTGATTAGATGATTGATATTTTGATTTTTTTTTTATTTAGTAAAATATTATTTTTGTACTTAACATTTGTATTTTAATAGTGTGTATTTTTTTATTTTAATAGTAGGTAATAAAATATAATAAACAAATTTTGGAGTGTGTGGGGATTTAAAAAATAATTACCAAATCTACACTATAATTGGTTGCTCATTTGGTTGAGATGAATAGTAAAATAGAAACAAACATACGTAT
The DNA here is from genome assembly GCA_031304145.1 of Cardiospermum halicacabum. NCBI lineage: Eukaryota > Viridiplantae > Streptophyta > Magnoliopsida > Sapindales > Sapindaceae > Cardiospermum > Cardiospermum halicacabum. Next base: position 179,443 of record CM062390.1, on the reverse strand, counting down.
GAAGAAAAAAGAAAGAAATAGATGAGTGGAGAAATAAGATAAACAATAGATATTGATGAGAACACCCATACAAATATCAAAGATATTTATAAAGTGAAAAGGGTTTAAAATAACGTATAGCGGTTTCAATAGCCGGTGTGTTAAAATCAATTGTAAAAAAATATCAAAATCAAATGTTATCATACCAATTGAATAAAAATTTATTATCACTTAAATTAAAAATCAATGATAAAAAAATAAAAGATTTTATCATAATCGGAATATAAATTTAGCAGCCGGTGTGTAATTGATTTAAAAGGGAATGCATACCTACACCAACCATGGTGACTATCTGGATAAGTTAATTTTGATTTGTATCATGCCCATGACTTCATGAAATAAAGACAATTTAACATGTGGTTTTCAGTTTCTTTAACTTTCAATGATTGGTATCCTTTAGGTAAAGAAGAAAATTGTGATATAAATTTGAAAACATGCAAGGGAGTGAGGAAGAGAGAGACTTACCTGAGTGAGTGGTCATACCGAATAATTAAAGAGGGGGAGGAAGAAAAGTGGATCATGTGTAGCTAGACGAAGCTTTTCTTTTCAAAATGCAAGGCATCATGGATCGTTGGATTTGCAAGAAAATAGAGGAGAAAAATCAATCTCACATAGGTGAAAGAGAGCGTGATGAAGGAATCAGGATTGTAGGATAGATATTTGATTAGAAATATAAAACTCTAAATAGACTAAATATTGACAATGAAAATTGGGGAAAATAAAAAACAGAAGAGTTATTTTAATAAGAGATATGGAAAGGGTTAGACAAGAGAAAGAGAAATGGTTGAAGAAGAGGGAGAGAAATGATCCGGAAGGAAATAATAAAGCACAATAATGAAAGTAATTGACTAACACTTGTAACCGTGGGATTTGAGAAAATATGAAATGAAGTGGTTGATGTGGCAATGAACTCCACGTGACACATTATAATTGCATAACACCTGCCACGTGTATGCCATATGTCGAATTCTTAAACCATATGAACTACAAAACCTCTTTTGTATTTTGTTTTAAATGGGTTTTTTAAAGTTCAAAGTACAATTATAGGTCTGTTTTGAAAAACATACAAAAACATATTTTTAAAAGTTTAGTTTTCACTCCATAGGCCAAGTTTCCCAAAATACCCCTGAATCTTTACAATTCACAGATTCTGTAAATTACGCTTACAGTCTATGAATTACGGTCACAGTCTGTGAATGGCCTATGGAGTAAAAATCAAACTTTAGTTTTGCAAACTTTTCAAAAGTGACCTATAATTGTATAGTAAACTTTTTATGACTTATAAAAAAAATTCCCCCATATATATATATATATATATATATATAGATTAATTCATTAGGTTATTTTGTCATCTAAAATATATTATTTTATTTTTTTTACTACATATATATTATATTTTAACTAATTTTTATTCCACATCAGAAGCGTAACTCACTGATTATTTTCAGAACTACTATATAAATGAGAATTTTACTAAATTAATTTTTATATCAACCTTGAAGACATTAGTGTCTTTGATATAATTAAAAGATACTTACTACTGTAGGTTTTAATAAAAGTTTAATATATTTCAGATTTTGGATTTAATTTTAAATTTTTAAAATTGATACAAATTCAAAATTTATATAACAGTATATTTATCTTTATCACTATCACTATCTCTATTGTAATGAAAGAATAAAACTAACAAATCGAATTAAGCACATATTGACACGTGCTGCTTTAAAAAAAACAACACCTAAACCTTTTTATATTAAATTACATATTAATACATAAGTATTAATTAATGCATTAGGTTAGTTTGCATTTAATATATATATATATATATTTCTTATTATATTTATATTGCAACTAATTGTTATCCCACGTCAGAAGCGTACTTCGCTAATTATTTTCGTCACTCCTGTATAAATGAGATTTTTATTGAATTTGTTTCATATCGACTTTTATGGCATTGATGCCTTATGTACAAGTAAAAGGTGTATGGCACTGTAGATTTTAATAAAAGTTTAAAATATTTTAGTTTTTTAGATTTAATTTTAAGTTTTTAAATATGCTACAAACTCAAAATCAATATAATAATATCACTTTTTATATTTTAATAAAATGAGAAACCTAATCAAGCGAATTAACCACGTACTGATAAATGACGCTATAAAAATATAACACGTATGCATTTTTATATTAAATTACATACTAATACATAAGTATTAATTAATTCATGAGGTTATTTTGTCATTCAAAATATGTTTTTTTTTTTAATATCATGTGCTATATTTCAACTAATTGATATCGCACACCAGAAGCATATCTCACTAATTATTTTCGCCACTACAATGTGAATGAGATTTTTAGTTGAATTAGTTTTCATATCGATCTTTAAGACATTGGTGTCATTTGTACAATTAAAAGGTATTTGCCACTATAAGTTTTAATAAAAGTTTAAAATATTTTAGATTTTTGGATTCAATTTTAAATTTTTAATATTGATACAAGCCCAAAATCGATATTATAATATTTTTATCTCTATCTCTATTATAATTAAAGGAGAAACCTAACAAAGTAAATTAACCACGTGATAACAAGTGATGCTCTAAAAAAATAACACATCATACTTTTCTATTAAATTAATTTTTTAGCATTTAATTTTCATTAGCTAAATTGGTTATTTCAACATTTTAATAGGCAAGTGTAATTCACCCATAGATGAAAAAATTCCACTCTTTTTGCACATTACTATAATAAATTCAAATATTCAATTTTTTCTATTCTAAAAAAAAATTATATTTTTCAGCTATATATTATATTTACACTAATTGTTATACCCAGGGACGGAGCTAGCGATTAAAAGATAGGGGGCCCGAATATTACGGGGTGCGGGGCAGCGCCCTGCGGTACGGTATAATAATTTTTAATTTTTTAAAAATATTTTATAGTATTTTCTATTTTTTATTATTTAGAATATTTATTGCGTATATACCATTCAATACTATTATATACTACTAAAATTTATAATAGCTTGATATTTGAAAAATAAATATCAAAATAAGTAAAATAAAATTTCACCTGACTATATTATTCTTTATACATAATAAATAATACATAAAAGAAATTGTTTAGATAAATAGTGCACGTTATACTAATATTTGACCTATGAAAAAATGGAAGTAGCATAATTTATATATTGTCTTAGTTGATACGATGCATATGTTTTATTTTCAGATTTTAAGATAAATTTATTTAAATATACATAATTTTTTATAATTTAATAACATTATTTAAAACTTTTTATTTGATAGTTGGAAATATTTTTTTATATCTAACTAGAAATTATTGTCATTATAAATATATATATATATATTATTTATATTTTATAATTAGATATTTATTAAAAAGGGTTAGAATTTTTTATTTATAGTGTATGAATTTAAATTTATTAATATATGAAATTGGCAAAAGAAATAAATATGATATATATTTATTATAATTTATTATGCTTATAATTTACATTATAATTTATTTAATAACTTTTGAATTTATAAAATTTGATAATACTTTATAAATAATTTTAAAATAATTTTTAACTAACCACTTTTTTAAATTTATAAATTTTAATTACATAATACTATAATTAGTTAAAAATAAAAATATATAAAAATATTTCAATATAAATTAAAAATATAAAATATAATTATATATTTTTAAATAAATTTATATTATTTCATAAAAATAAAATATTAAAAAAAGTGCTTTTATATATAAATACAAAAAAGTGCTTTTATAAGACAATTATACTATGTAGAAATGGATAATCAATATTTTCTTATTATTCCTAAGAAGAAAAATGAAAAAAATAGACCATGGAGGGATTCGAATGTGCACTTATTACCATTGAACCACAATGTAGCTTATGTTATTATCTATGTATAATAAATTATTTTGGTATCCGGGAGACTCGCTCCGTCTCTGGTTATACCGCATCGGAAATATAACTCCCTGATTATTTTTTCCACCACTGTATAAAGAGATTTTTGTTCTTGAAGGCATTGGTGCTATTTGTAAATTAAAAGAGCTACTTGCCACTAGAGGTTTAAATATAAGTTTATATTATTTTATTTTTTGGATTCAATTTTAAAATTTTAAAGTTGACATGAATTCAAAATCTATATTATTATATATTATAATAATAATAATATAACTTTTATTTTTCAATATATATATATTGATTAAACTTAAAATTTACTTATCATCTTCTTAAAAGAAGAAGTTCAACCAAACATGTTTTATAATTTTTTTTATTAAATTAAAAATGTGAATAAATAAATTATTTTATAATCACAATCATATTATCTCAAAAATCAAATAAATTCATTTTTAAAAACAGAAATAATTCAATACAAACAAAATAAATAAGAAGTTTCTCTATCTCTATCTGTACTATAAAAAAAATAATAAAAACCTAACAAAGCGAATTATCCACGTACTGATAAGTGGGGTTCTAAAAAACAACACGTAAGCTTTTTTCATATTAAATTACATATTAACATATAAATATTAATTAATTCATTATGTTATTTTATTATTTAAAATATATTATTTTATTTTTTTTCTACTATGTGTTATATTTTAACTAATTGTTGTCTTACATCGGAAGCATAACTCACTAATTATTTTCGTCACTACTATATACATAACATTTTTAGTGAATTATTTTTCATACCAACCTTCAAGGCATCGGTTCCCCTTGTACAATTAAAAGGTACTTGCTGCTGTAGGTTTTAATAAAAGTTTAAAATATATTAAATTTTAAGTTTTTGAAATTGATACAAACCCCAAATCAATATTATAATATCTTTATCTCTATTTAGAAAAAATAGAGAGAAAACTAACAAAGCGAATTACCCACGTGGTGATAAGTGACGCTCTAAAAAAATAACATGTAAGCATTTTTATATTAAATTACATATTAACACATAAATATTAATTAATCATTAGGGTATTTTTTTCATTTAAAATATATTATTTTATTTTTTCTACTATATGTTATATTTTAACTAATTGCTTCAGGACAGTAGAAAGGACATTGAAGGACTTGATGAGGCGCTAATAGTATACAAACAAAACTAATCATATGGGATGAGGCGCCAATGGTACACAAGAATTGCTTCGGGGTAGTAGACAGGACATTGAAGGACTTGATGATGATAGTTGACCTCGAAAATGAGAACATAGTGTTGTGGTAAGATTGTTGTTTTAGGATGAGATTTTAGGCAGATTTTACCTGCCATACAAAAGGTAGTAGAAGCCAAGTGGTAAATGCAACGATAATTCTTGAACTCTTTAGGAGTACTACATGATTTTGATACTGATTAATAATATGAGACTCTAATCAATATCATCGTCCATAGAGTCCTCTGCTCTTAAAAACTTTATAGAATAGATTTTAAGCGCTAGTGATGGTACTATAGGAGAAAAAAAAGAATATCCGAATTTGATATATTTAAAGATTTGTTGACAGAAGAATCTTCTGCTTGGTTTTGTAGTAGAAGCAATATATGATTCGTTCGATTGGTATATTAATGATCCTACATACTTACAGGAGCACGCTATACTAACTCTGATGTTGGATTTGGTGGAAGAGATAAATAATTACATGATATCGATGAATGTAAGTGATGAAAGGATTTACCATAGTTCATATTTAGTGCGCCAATTGTATACGGCGATCAATATATTTACTAACCTCTACACTCTAAAATTGTTAAATAACATTAATTGCTTATCTTTACTACTTCATGAACTTAAAGTTGGTATAGCAGTGATGCTATTATGAAATATTGATCACTCGGTAGGATTATGCAATGATACTAGGTTGATTATTGCAAGGTTAGGAATAAGAGTCTTGGAAGTTAATGTGATTCAAGGTCTAACTATTGGGCAGAATATGCTGATACTGTAACTTATATTGACGTCATGGGATTCAATATTACCGTTCAAATTTAAGAGGAGACAATTCCCTATCTCAGTATCATTTGCAATAACCATAACACAAGAGTTAGGAACAATCTCTAAATAGTGCAGACCTCTATCTCAAAAGACGTGTTTTCGGTCACAGTCAATTATATGTCGATTATCCCGAGCAACTAATCTTAAAGGTCTAAAAATACTTATTTTAAATGAGAATGATGTAGTACTAAAAACCATAACCAAATTTGTATCTAACGAAGTCTTCTCGAACACTTGATAAATGTACAAACTGAATGTCGCCTGACACAAAATTCATGTAATTTATCTGATAAGTTAAGTAATTACATTTTCTTTTCTTAGAGCAATAAAATTGCAAATACTAATATTGTATTGATTTTGATGAAGGGTATTTCACCGCAAGTTGCACCAAAAGAATTAAGAATAAATGAGATTCATAATAAGTTCACTTAATTTTGCATGATTTGATCTCAATAACACAAATGACTAAGAGTAGATTCATATTTAATTAGATCTGTTTAGTCTCTTTTTTTTTCCATCTCTTAGATTTTATTTGCTTTTATTGTTTTCTATTTTATTGTCGGTTTATCGGGACATCATGTGTTATATTAATCATTTAATCATTTTGAGAGAGACTTTACATTTGATTATTTATTATTTGTCAGAATTTTCAAAAATACATATTTAGTGTATATTTTAACACCCGTGCATACCGCACGGGTCCAGAATTCTAGTAGATTTTAAAGTAAACGTAATTGTTAATAGATGACATAATGAAGAAATTGTACAATTACAACTTAAGTGTTAAAATGGTAAAAGACTTGTCTAGGTTGAAAGGCTTTGTCTAGATAGAATTTAATGGTTTTACCTCGTGAATTTGGATAGAATTTAAAGCTTGTCTAGCAACGCCAACACTGAATCTACTTAGAACTTAACATATATGCGTTTGAAGCATCGAAACTAACTTTAATTACAAATTATAATAGATAAAATGAGGAGAAGGTTTTACCTCGTGAATTTGGATAAAAATATTATCGACGGTGATGAAAGAGATGAGAGTGAGTTATAGGATTTTAACCTTTTATATATATATATATTAAATTGATATTAACCTCAAAATTATAAATTAATTCAATTGTTTAAATTTAAAATTGAAGAGTTAATTAATACTAAACTCTTGGATAATGAATTCAAATCATCATATTAACGTGTCAAATAATATCTATTTTATCGTATCAAAAGAATATACTAGAATCATGCTTAAAAGTTAATAGAATCTAATTTACTTCTAAGTTTACAAATCATCAATTTAACGTTAATGAAAAATTATGTAAATTTGACTAAAAATTAGAAAGCACACTAATAAACTTGCAAGTTTAATATAAGGAGATCTCGATTCAACACTCATTTTCTTTGGTAGATATTTGATCACTTTCTTAGGTATTTCATCAAACATCTAGAATATTTTAAAATATAACTTGGATCAATTTAGTATTACTATTAGGTTTTCTCAAAATCTAACATCAATTTATCATCTACAACAATTATATGTCTATAAATTAAAGTAGATGAAGAATAATCATATTAGAAAACAAGGGGATTAAAATTTACTATGTCTAGTTTCCTTTTAATCACTCGCAATTCTTAGATCCAATCATGATATTGCTATGTCTAGCTTCCTTCAAGATTAAATCTATGTTTCACTTGACTTTCACCAAATGAATTAAGCAATTAACACACAAATCATGCTATATTAAAGAATTCACCATCAAAGCACGTGAAAAACTTAAGAATCACAATATCTATCTAGATCTATTAAGTATTCAACCATTATTAAGTTAGCCTAGCATAGCTAAACAATTATGAGTACAATTCAACGAGAATTCCGTATCAAAACTCTAGAAATGTAAAAGTGAAGGATTAGATGAAATTTGTGGTGATAATGATGGATCTAGAGTTTGAATGCTTGGGTATTGAGGAACTGAAGTCCAAATCCACACTTCTACTCTTGAAATCAACTTGAATTTGAGTGAAAATGAAGAACAAAGTGATTTCTCTTTCTTGCTAATCTATTAAGTGTGTAAGAATGTAATTAACAAAAATGATTTAAGACTCCCCTCTTAGAGTTTAAGATGAGTATTTATTGTACAATTCAAATCTCTCACGAAATGGCTCCAAAATATTTTTTTTCTCTAAAATTTCACCGATACCAAACTGTAGTTTAGTATAGAGCTCTAACAGAGAGCTTAACTCTGTAAAGATGTATCCAGCGCACCACACATCTGTGAAATCCCACATTGCTTAGCTAAAGGGCTAATAGCTTCTATATAATGATTAAGGCAATCCTCACCCCTTGAGGGCTCTTTTGGGGTGAGTTAGGCCTTCTTAACATGGTATCAGAGCTGGCCTGGGCGTGTGTGGATGGATGGGCCTTATTATGGGCCGCCCTGGGAATAACCCGTTGACTCCACGCCCGTATGTTGGGCGTGAGGGGGGTGTGTGAAATCCCACATTGCTTAGCTAAAGGGCTAATAGCTTCTATATAATGATTAAGACAATCCTCACCCCTTGAGGGCTCTTTTGGGGTGAGTTAGGCCTTCTTAACAACATCAATGTCCAGAGAAAATGCCGGTGAGCCCAAAAGCAATTTTGGAGGCCTATAGCAAAATGACACCACCTGTACATATATATTTTATCAATAAAATACCATAAACCCAAAACAAAACAAAGAAGTAAACTATTTATATACATACATTGGACATGTGATTATTTATTTTCGTTGGTCGGAGAGCCCTTCCAAAATCACAAATCCTCAATCAGCAGAGGTTCCTTTTTAATAATACATGATTAGATTTTCCTTTTACCATGATGTTACTGGGGTTTACATCAGCTTGAACAATTTCCTTTTGGTGCAAGAAATGAATACCGCGTAAGAGTTGGTTGCAAAACACCTTAGTCAACTAAGTGTATGAAATTTCCCCTATAAACTCTCGCAAATTGAGAGTCATAGTTTCTAGTAATATGGAAACAATGTTGTTTTCCATTTCTATGGAATCTATAATCTTGTATGTTAAACAAATCAAAAGTCAGCTAGCTTAAATCAGATTAATAATCTACTATTCAAAATTGACGCAACCACTATAACATAATAATCAAACAGACAGATTTGAGGCAAACAATGTGAAACAAATGTGACCAATAATGAACCAGAAAGACTAAAGATCAACAGTAAAAGAAAAAAAAGTTAAATAAACAATGTAAACAATCTAATTACGCGAACAAACACCATAATCATAGTTTTAATGAAAAAAAAATGAATCACTCTGTGAAACAGAGTATGACCAATATGCAAACAGTGAAGACCAAGAACCCAATCTAAGTTTTCAATCAATAGTAATGAATTTGAAAGACTAACATTAAACAGTAAAAAAATTTAACTAAATAACCTAACTACCAAAAATGAAGAACCATCATAATCATAGTTTTGGTACAAACAATGAATTATTGTGAAACAGGGTGTAATCCATATGGAAACAATAAAGATCGAGAACCCTAAGTTTTCATATCAACAACAGTAAATTATACGGACTAACATCTAACGGTAAAAAAAAATAATAATAACTAAACAATCTAACTATTAAAAGTGAACGACCATCGTAATCATAGTTTTGATGTAAACAATGAATCACTATGTGAAATAGAGTATAACCAATATGAAAACAATGAAGACCAAAAACTTTAAGTTTTCATATAACAACGATGAATTAAACGGACTAACATCTAACAGTAAAAAAAATTACCTAAACAACTTAACTACCAAAAAAGAATAACCACCATAATTATAGTTTTGAGGTAAATAATGGATCATATATATTAACTGTAGTATATAAAAATATGAATTTGAGATGTGAACAATGTAATAATTTTAATTAGTTAATTAAAAGTTATTTTAATTTAATTACTATAAAATTTAAACTCAATTAGTTTTAAAGTGAAATAATTAATAATTTTAAATTATAATTATTTTGATAGTGAAATCTCAAATGATGTGTAATTTTTTTATAAATCTCATTAAAATCATAATTAAATTAAAATAAATAAAAGTACTAATTAAACTTGCTATTTTTCTCATGTGTATATAGAACAGCCGGCTCTTAACTAGTACTTCCTCCGTTTTCTTATACTCGCCACATTTGAATAGTGTTAACTATTTATACCTAAATCAATCTTTTTACATGTATTATTTTTTATATATAAAGAAAAATATAATCGAATGGGATCTTATTTTATTTGTTTTGATGTTTATTTTAAAAATATTAAATTTATTTAATTTTTAGTTAGATTTACAGTTAAAATTAAAAATAGTGGGGAGGAAGTATATTACACGGACGGAGACATCGTATTGTATAATTGTTATAGGTTGAAAGTCAGTAGGCATCCACATCTGCTGGTATTTTAGTGAAGAATAGATGTGATCTGACCGTAGTGATATTTACAATTATTTTTATTTATGAAATTAAAACTCTTAAATGTTATCTCGCACATGCGCATAAATGGTGCGAAACACGACAAGAGGTGGTAGTTGGGTCAACCATACTTGATTTGGATTTGGACATAAGCAAATCACTATATGTCGTGACTTCGTGAGAATATTTTATTTTATTTTTTTAAAGTAAAATGTACGAACATCTTTGTCCATTCCTTTCAGATGTTTGTCAGGTTCTCTATGCTATTACTTAAGGAAGTTTTACTTTTCTCTGAGGTGTTTATGGGATAGGGTCCAACTAAATCCAATTTTATACCCATTGATTAAGTGAGTTTATGTTATAATCATTCCATCCATTTATCTCCAATTCAATTTATTTATCTAATTTATTTTATATAATATTTAATAATTTAAGTAAAAAATATTTTAATAAATATACAAAATGATAATTTTATAAAAAAATATTTATAAAATAATATATTTTAATAATATTATTATTATTTATTTATATATTTTATATATTTATTAATTTTTTAATTTATAAAAATAATTTTTAAAATTTAATTAAATATATTCACAGGTAAGTCAAATTTATTTAATTTCAACTGATTATTAATTTTATTTTAGTAATTTTATTTTAGTGATTCATATCCTCCGTGTATCTTGATTCATTTTGACATTTCAATTTTTTTTCAAAGTTACTTTTTTCAAAGTTATTTTGAATATAGGAAAAAAATCATTTGGAATTTATACTTTTACCGAGGTGGCATCTTGAATCTTATATGGAATTCAATTAATAATATTTATTTTAAATTACCAAAATGTAAAAATTATTTTACCATGAAAAGAGTAAAACACCTTACAAGTTATTAAATAACATATAACATGTATTACTAAAATATAAATCATAAGGTGAGTTTAACTAAAATATAAATCATAATGTGAGTTTAAGGTGGAAACACTTCGTTGACCCCATCTAAATATAATAATAAACTTAACCATAGAACTAATAGAATTTCAGAAGTAAAAAGAACTCACATCGCCTGAAAGTTATGTATCAATTCAAAACTTTCAATTAAAGAAAATTTATACACTTTTCAAAGTGGAAATCACTGAAAGTGACTCCTTCTGACAGGCATGAACCAATTCAACACCTACAATAACAGAAATTTACATGTTTTTCAAGTGAAGTAAGTGAAAATGACTCTATCTGCATGAACCACTTTAGCACCTGCCATCACAAAAAATTTACACACTTTTCCGGTGAAGTCAATGAAACTGACTCCACGTACCGATCCGGCACATGCAACCATAGAGGATTTACATGCTTTTCAAGTGGAGTGAATTCCATTTAAGACATCGAAAATGCATTACTAATTTAAGACCTAAACTAACTAAATATGAAAATGTGTTTTAGATGAATAGTTAATGCATTATAATTTGAATCAATTGCAATTTACCATTGACATCTAAGATGAGTAATCAAGCATACTTCACTTGTAAGACGGCTTTTACAAAAAATGAACTACTTAAAACTCATGACAGAAGCTTGTCTACACATCAACCACACAACATAATTACAAACCAAATGAAATTCGGCAATTCAGGGGAACAAAGAATCATATTTAAACCAAAGTGATACAACGCAACATAGCCATTACATATCAACAAAACTCGAAAAAAACCAAACAATATAGAAATCAACCATTTGAAAGTATTACCTCATAGTCAAGTAAAATAGACTACAACAACTTACCTTTCCAACACAAATATCTTAACTAGCCAAGTCCAGCACAAATACAACATATAGACCATTCCAAGTAGATGCATGAAAAAACAATCAACATATCGTTTATTATGGTAACATCTTTATAAACTAAAAATCCTAACACAACAAAGATCCGGGTATTCACAGTGCAGCAAAAACGAAAGGCCATCAAAATCTCCTATAATTTGTCACTGCATGAAGTATATATGAGATTATGAAGCTGGAGAACCCAACAGCTCAGACTTCCTCAACCAATATTGATTAAATCTTTGCCTTGCATATTGGATGTAGTCAAAATCAATTTCGTTGACGTGCTCCTGGAGAAACATAGTAGAAGAAAAAACACAACATTAATGAATATGGAGATGTTAATTCATGGTACCATCAACATAAGCACTACAGGAAAGCAAATTAAATTAATGTATAATTTGTATGCGAAAGAGAATTATTAAGCGCAATTATTTTCTGCAGCAGATAGTGATTAAATAGTGACCGCAAGAATGTGAAAATTTCTTTATCCATTAGTTGTCAAAGGCACCAAGCTACAGGACAAGAATAGCTGAGTAGCCAGTCTTACCAAGTTCATTATAAAGACTAGTTATGACTAGAAAAGGTTGAGTAGGAGAAAAGTACCGATATTATTCCCCATAAGCCCCAAGTTAGATGACTCGCCAGGGTATACTTCTCGATATCTTCAAGCAACTGGTCAATTTGTTTACCACCTGTCCCAATATCAACCAGTTCATTAGTAAATGAGCCAAAGAAAGGAACTACCAGGCAAGCTAATTTAAGAGATTAGGTATAACGTTAAATATTAACTAACAGTAATTGGTCATAGAAATTCCTTGACCATCTAAAGAGAATGAAGATATCTCCACTCTGAGAAAAAAAAAATAAAAAATTATATATGTGTATAATGCTAGTCTATGACTTCATGAGCTGACTGAAACTGGTCATATAGTTCAGGCAAAAGGTACAAAGTACAAACCCAACATAAAATGCAGTTTCCAGCTTAATTATTCGCATTGCTGAAGATAACTTAGAAATTTAAGAGAAACTAATGCCCTCTAAATTGTCCACGCAGAGAAACACATTAACAAAAAGAAAATATGTATATACATTATCAAAAGAAGACTTCACAGTTATTTCAACCATAAGGAAGAAAAGGCTGAAGATAACAAAAAAATCTAAGAGAAAATAATCCTTTCTAAATTGTTCCAGGCAGAGGAACACACTAATGAAAAGAAAAAACAGATTTTCAAAACAAGATGGCATAGTTATTTCAACCATAAGGAAGAAAGGGAACTTATATATATATACACCAGCTCCTAACACATGAAACCAGAGTAATTAGAGGCCAAAATACTAGCTACAAGAAGATAACTTAAAAACCAGAGTAATTACCTGTGTCACCCAAGTATGCACAAACAAATCTCCGACGCTCCTCCAATTCTATCATGACAAGTTGGTGATATCAGAGTTTATTTTTCCAGTAGAGAAGGGAATAAGAGAAACAATAGTAGAATACCAGGGTACTTGCTGTAATCCAATAGATGAGGAGTATCTGTATGATAGTCAGAAGCCATCTCGCAAAAGTGATTTGCTATATCATATGCGATGGGATTGTAACTTGCATACTCATAGTCCTTCAAGAAGGAGAGAATTTAGAGTCAAATCAGAAAGCTATTTCAATTTCATAAATTTCATTGATGTATAGAGCATTTCTTAATGACTCATTATGAGAAGACAATTGCTATGAATATTATCTAAACGATCAACTGTAAAGTAGCACACAAAACAAAACAGAAAAATCAACCATTTGAACTTGGATTCAACTGAAAGACAAGTGTATGATCTTTGGAAAGAAGATGGAAAGCCCTACTCTCAAAAGTAGGTCACTGCCTATTTATTCTGTTTAAAACATTTTATCTGAAACCTGAGAAAAATATACTAGCAAAAATCAATCAACTGATGTGCTCATGAGTAACAACAATCAAGGAGTCCACTAGTCATATAGTTCAAAGGAACTCATTTAGATAAGTAAACCAAATTAAACTCCTTAATGCTCAACTACTGTAGCAAGGATCCAGATCCACCCTAGAAAAGTGTACAAATTCCAATATTAAATATAGAAAAATAGTAAGCAATAGGATTTTTTGAAATTGGTTTTAACTTAACATCCATCTACATTTAAACTCAGCAATAGGAAAACATTCTGACTTTTTCAATAATTGACAAGCCGCTTAACCTATCAAAGTCGTCAATGTCACAACAACAAGAACCTAGTTGAATGCATTAATGAGGAACCTTACCCACAATGATCTCTGATAAGAAAACCATTGATTGACAATCAAACAAGAAAGAAAGCCAAGCCTTCCATGGGCAAGAAGAATAGAACACAAAAGAATATCTAAATCTAACTAAGTTCTTAAAATTCAGATAATAGGAACACAATCCTATGTCAGATTAAGCTCCTATTAAATCAGTTTATGATCCCTATAAACAAAGTAGCTACCTCCCGTGCATTTGGCCGAGCTTGTAGGATTGACTAAAGATCCTCTGACTTTTGAGCAAAATGATATCCCCGTACAGGAACCAAGCTGCATGGAAGATCTTGATAATTCTAACAAGTATAGATTAACATTCTTATACAACTTATCAGTTTCTTTTTCATCATAAATTCACTAAATAGGCAGCAGAATACACTTTCAATCCATAAGTAAACCACACATGGGAAGCAACAACAAGGAGGAAGGAAGTGGAAACTGTATATAAAATTGAACCCTATCACAAGTTAAAAAATACATCAATGGCTCAATCACTGACCTGTTGGAAAAGTGCCATTAATTCTAGAAAGAAATCACAATATTGAATAGTCAAAGTGGAAGAAACTTACAATTATGGTTATCGACTTAGTCCCTTCATCAATCATTATGTTACCATATTGCAAATCATTGTGGCAGAAGCCTATGCTTTGATGATTCCCATATATATATTTTTCTAACATAGAGATTTCTTTCTCGATGTCATCTAGGCGAAAAGCTTTTGCTTCTTCTGGAGGGGACAATCTCTTAGTTGTTTGCAGCCAATTTCTGAATATTAAAGTAAACTTTAGCACATAATTCTGTACAATTACTTTTACACTCTTAGAAATACTCAGAGGGGTCTAGGAATTAGAGAAACAGAGGTGGCAAGAAGACAGAAAACAAATACCTCATCCTGTTCCACAGGCAGACCGTCTTAGGACCAGGCATATCGAGATAATGGAACTCCTTCATTTTGGCTGCTATAAGAGCTGATATTTTTGGATCTCGCATATCACATGCTGAGAGGGTCTGAAATTTGCATATACAAACAAAAAGTGGTAAGAAAGCAAAGCTCATTTCCCAACTTTTGGACAAATCAAACATTTTTTTTTTAGCTCAAATAAATGCTGACAGCCCCAACAATAAACTCCTCTCCTTTTTATTCTACCCTCCTATAAACAGGTGAATTCAAATATAAAATTTCAACATTGCACATCTCTAATGAACTAAATCTCAATATCAAGCAATAATTATAATCATTAACCCTATCGAAAGCAGAACAAACTTATAATTCAATGAGCCTTGGTTTTACAGTGAACAAAGTTGGCCAAACAAATTATGACATTCAGAAGAAAAATCCGAAGATGTGCAGAATATATATTTCATGTATCATACACCATTTAGGTGTAAAACAACAAAAACTTCTAAATCTATTTGACTGTAGAAGAGAGCATTACAATCTGCCATGTCAAAAACATTGAATCAAAATGAGGACAACAATTCAGAGCCCATGCAAAAGAAAAGAAAGTGTAGAAGCAGCAGCAGCCTCAACTGTTCTTATCTCAATAATCTATTCAAAAGACAACCAACCATGAAAAAATGACTCAACTATATCATTTAAAAGAATTATAAAAACCAACTACTCAAGCTTCAAACATACCCATAAACATCACTTACCCTTGCATTAATAAATTCTTCAACACGGCCACTCGGAAACCGACCCAGCAGACGCGGTCCCTGGCCATGCTTAGACATACATTCAAAAGTCCGGATCTCATCATTCCTATCAAAGAACACTTCGACTCCCTCGCCATAAAGCCTAAGAAGAACCTTTCTTGACACCTTCTCTGCTTTCGTAGGCCACTTTATTTGGAAGACTTCATTGGTCATAGCACCTTTCAAAGGAATGACATGCAAATCATTCACATCAAGTATATCTTCCCATCCAGAAGCCAGTGACATTAACGTCTGCTTAATCTCAGCAGGCAGACGACTATTGCATTCCATAAAGCTTTTTTCCACAGCACCCATCCCAAAATACTAACAAGATTTTCCAAACCAACTCCTCAATCTAACAAACCCTATTCAAAAAAAGTAATTCCAGTTACCAACAAATACACACTACAGCGACTCCTTAAACATTAACCATACGTGGAGATAACACCAATCTTTCAACAAGAATTTTACTGCAATATAATAGAGTAATGAGTTCAAATTTAAGCCATCTCAGACTCTCGATTGAGCAATATATTCCATTTCTAAACAAAAATTTCTCGATTGAGCAATATATTCCATTTCTAAACAAAAATCATCACTCAGATTCTAATTTGTCTTGAATGCAATATCAGTAAATATTCCTTAATTTCAAATACATACAATACAACAAATAAGTCAATTCCTAGATGTCAATTATGCCTTTCTTTTGTTTTCGCTCATTAAAGAAGCAAGAAAACAAATTGCGTGAAAGCAGAAATAAAGAAGAGAAATACAAAGAAAGTAGAAGAAGCTCACAGGGGATTTGGAAGCAGCAGCGGAGGAGAAAGAAGAAGATGAAATCAAGGTTGAAATAGGATCAACGTCAATGATTAATCTCACTCGTAGACGGAGAAAGCGATGTTTGATTGAGATTCGATTGATTGGTGTTTATTGGGAAGCCAAGCCAAGTTGGTTTAACTTTTTTATCTAGATTTTGTTTTATATTTAAATATTTGAATTAGTTTGTCTTTGCTCGTCTCTTCTCTTCTCTTCTCTTCTCTTGCATGCACTGCACACTAAAAAAGCTTCGAGGACCCGAATCCGAATTCGATGTGTTGCCTTCAATTCGTTAGGGGTGTCGGTTAAAGTAAGTTATAGTTGGGAAAGTTCATTTCACCATCGATTATTAACTAACCTATTGACGAAAATGCCCTTGTATTTTCTTTTAAGATTAAACACCAATAATAGAATAGTGTACTAATTAAGAAAAAAAAAAAAACTCATTTCGGGCTTTTTAGAGGGCTGGGCATGAGGTTTGGGATGGTCTTCACCGTAGGACAGCAAAAGATATTCGAAGGCTGGATGGATGCCACGTACGCAACTAAAATCATCCACAAACGTCCCATCTCAAATCTCTTCCTCGCTTCATTTCCACAATTCGATTTCAACACTCACCCCGACAATGGCTCAAGCGATGCTTTCCACCAACTCATACACTTTCACTTCCTCCAAGTCCTCCTTCTTCTTCATCTCCACCATATATCAAAACGGCAAGAGACCTTTCGCCAGGTTCACAGTCAGAGCTTCCGACGATGACGATTGCAACGACGAAGAATGCGCGCCGGATAAGGAGGTCCGTTCATCTTAACCTATTTATTCATAAGGATTGTTATATTTATTTGCTTTGATTTCTAATAGTGATTGGAACGAATGAACAGGTGGGGAAAGTGAGCATGGAATGGGTTGCGGAGGAGAGGACGAAAGTGGTTGGGACTTTTCCGCCCAGGAGAAGGCCTTGGACTGGTTATGTGGAGAAAGATACTGCTGGTCAGACTAACATTTACTCTGTTGAGGTACCTTACCTACCTTATATCTTCTATCAATTGATTTAAGCTTATTAAGACTCTGAGTTTAAGACCATATCCCTCCTCTCTAGCAACTAGATATGATAATGCTTGATAAGTTTAAGATTCACAGAAGGTCTTAGAGTACTGAACTGGGGAATGTTTTTCAAGTTAGTATTTCTAAGGCTATGTTATGTTGGGTGTTACTAGATAAAATTAGCGGTTTACATTTTGAATTGGGTGATATTGGATGAATTCTCTTATGCCGGTAAGAATTTTTCCAAATTTTGGATGAATTCTCTGCTCCACGCAAAGATGCAAGACTGCTCTATTGTTTGGTTTTGTCAGTTGATACTATAATTAATTCTATAGCAATTTTTTTTTTTCTTTTCTATGTCTTTGCACATTTCCTCTAATAATAATTTCTTCACTATATTTCCAGCCTGCAGTTTACGTAGCAGAGAGCGCCATCAGTTCAGGAACTGCAGGATCATCGGCTGAAGGAGCTGAGAACACAGCCGCAATAACAGCTGGCATTGCCCTTATCTCCATTGCTGCTGCTTCATCCATTCTTCTCCAGGTCGGCAAGAATCCTCCTCAGGTTCAGACAGTTGATTACTCAGGTCCATCACTAAGTTACTTCATCAACAAATTCAAGCCGCCAGAAATTGTTCAAGCCTCGGTGCCTGAAGAAACTGAAGCACCTTCACCTGTACAGTCAGAGGAAGCTCCATCTATTCAGGCCGAGTCTGAATCGACACCACAGCCTCCTGTTTGAGGATAAACTATATGCGGATTAAGCCACCTCGAGATATGTTTGTGTCAGTCAATTTTTAATATCTAGTATAGTGTATATTGTTGTATAAGTGGTAAGTAGCTTCTGGTTATGAAATTATACATCTCATCTTCTATTTACACATGAATGAAAAGTTGATTTTGATTAAATACATTTCTTTGCTAGTTTAGGGTTAATAGCAGGCTATAACAGTGGCATCATGACACAGAGTTAGATAATTAGTCGTTTAATCAATAGTATTGTAACATAAAATGATAATGAGTAATGCTACACAGTCTAGTCGTAGTGCCTACTTTCATTACCTACTCTTACGTGGAGAATTGTACGGATAGAAGTGATAAGAGAAGAGAAAAATTTTCTAAAGTACTTACTTTTATTTACGTATTTAAAAAAGAAAACGAAAACACAATTGATTTGGTTGTTTCTAAGAGTAATGATTGATAGTTTACTTGTTGTGACTACTGTTCTTGCCTACTCCTACATGACAAGTGCTGATAGGTGAAAAAAATTAATAATAATTAATAAATTGATTATTATTAAATTTATATCTAATCATTTATTGCCACGTAATAGTAGACAATGAAAGTAGGCACCACGAGTAAGGTGTGTAGCATTACTCTTTTCAATAATATTTTATGTTCCAGATTTCATCATCAATAATATTTCTTTATATTTTAATTAATAACTGATAAAAAAATAATAGTAAATATTATTAAAATTAGTGATTATTTATATAATAAATTAATATTAAAATATGGGAGAATTTCATTTTTATACGTTATATTTTTTATTTATACTATATAAACCAATTCAAAAAACTTTGTAAAATAAACCAAATGGACCATTTTATATTTTTTAAAAATATTTTATAATGATTTGTGAAGGTGTGACATTTTTATACGTTATATTTTTTATTTATACTATATAAACCAATTTAAAAAACTTTGTAAAATAAACCAAATGGACCATTTTACATTTTTTGAAAATCTTTTATAATGATTTGTGAAGGTGTGACGGTAAAAGTAATATGTAAAAAAGGATCTGTGAAGTTATAAATGTCTATTTGTGAAAATAAAAAATTGGATCACTACAAATATAAATAAAATTTATATAGTTTAATTTTAAAATATAAATTTATTTTATAAATTTTCTTAAAAGATATTTAACATATGTATTCAAAATAATATTAACTATATTATTATTGAGTAATGATTGATAGCCTACTTGTTGTAACTACTATTCTTACCTACTCCTACATAGCAAGTGCTGATAGGTGAAAAAAATTAATAATAATTAATAAATTGATTACTATTAAATTTATATCAAATCATTTATTGCTACGTAAGAGTAGAGAATGAAAGTAGGCACTACGAGTAGGCTATGTACCATTACTCTTCATCTAATTATACGAGTAGGCTGTGTACCATTACTCTTCATCTAATTATATTTTAAAGATGGAATATCATGTTTCTTTTAATATGATAGCAGGAGCATATATAATATGGTTCTGGATTTTTTTTTATGAACACGTTACATCGGTAATTAAATGATTTTTACTAGGATTATATACGTGATTTGGGAGGGGATATATAATATATATATATATATATTATACTTATTCTGAAGAGAGAATTGAATATCCCTCGTTTGTTTAATGTTAGTACTAGTTTATAGCATTATCTTTAAAGCGGATGGAATAAACTAGTTCCAATGAATAAAGCCGAAAGCCGGTTTGTAAATAGAAATCCAGAATTTATAAATGGGTCCGACGTCTTGGGCCGGGTCGGTTTCTACCCATACCGTTTCGGGTTAAAAACCCTCATAAAACCTCAATCGTGACTAAAAACTTCTCTTCTTCAGTGTTTTCCTTTCCAACCGAAGCCGGTAAATTTTAGTCCTCCTTACTTACAAGGGTAATCTTCTTCTGCAAGTTTAATTCGTTGAACCAATCCATCCAAAACCTCTTCCAAATTGCAAGTCTCGTTCTCTTGTAAATTTCCGGTTAGGATTTTGATTCTCGTCAAGTACTTATCAAACATGGTTAGATAATTTTATTCACTCTTTGTTATTATTTTATCTGTGTTCTGTAGATATGGGGTTGATGCAAAAAGATGTACTTGGCGTGGATGACAAGAATTCTGTGAAAAAGTTCCAGCTCGTTCCAGAGTTCTTGAAGGTATACAAAATTAACCTGCTTGTTACTGTGTTTGCTGTTATCCTTGGAATGATTGCTGATTTTTATTTTTATTTTTTCCTATGTAATGTTTATTTATAGGTGAGAGGACTGGTGAAGCAGCACCTGGACTCCTTTAACTATTTTGTTGACATTGGTATAAAGAAGATCGTTGCTGCCAATAGCCGTTTGGTGTCCCCTGTGCATCCCAATATATACATTAAGTAAGCGGATTTAAGACTCTCTGTACCCTTAAATTGTTTGCTTTTTTTATTTTTTTATTTTTATTTATTTATTTATTTATTTTTTTTATAGTTTTAAATTATTGATTGTATACAATTTAGGATTTCAGTTTGTGCCTTTTAAAATGGTGTGCTTTTAGAACTGACAGTGTGTATTCATTTGTTTTTATTTTTATTTTCCTTATCCTTATTGAAACTGTTTTATTAGAATTCTTCTTCATCTTCTTGATTATATGTATAGGTTTAAAGATGTACGAATTGGCAAGCCATCTATAATTGTTAATGGTGTTAGTGAAAGTCTCAATCCACATATGTGCCGGTTATCTGGAACCACGTAAGTTTTTTTATTTCTTCACTTTTTATTTATTTATTTATTATTTTTATTTTGCATATAATCATTAGAGAATTACACTGTTGTGATAGTATGATTGCTGCACCATTTAAGTTAATGTACATATGTTTTTCAGTGCTCTGAGAAACTATAGTTTAAGCTTGATATGCCTCATTTGGTTGTTGGATATGCTAATTTTAGGTACTCTGCACCGATAATGGTTGATATTGAGTATACTACTTTAGGGAGTCACTCTGAAAAGACCATGCAGAAGGTAATTCTGGGACAGATTCCAACTTGGGTGTGGTGCATAGGTATTTTGTATATAATTTTTTTTTTCTTTCTTTCTTGCAGAACGGTTTCGTTATTGGAAGACTGCCTATAATGTTGCGGAGTCGTTGCTGTGTCTTGTATGAAAAAGATGAAGCTGAACTTGCAAGATTAGGTTTGTGCATGAGAATTAATATTATGGCTTTCTATCTAGTTTTCACACTTATATTTTCTTATGACTTAGTAATTAGTTTAATTTATATCTTATTAGGTGAGTGTCCCCTAGATCCTGGAGGATATTTTATCATTAAAGGAACTGAGAAGGTAAGAATGTGTGAATTTGTCGCTTGGTGTTATCAAGAATGTTTTGAATGCTCTTCATACATGAATTTTGAATTTACCCTTGATACTAAAAACAAAAAAAAGTAGTTAACCAAATACATTTTTAATCAGTAATTTTTTCCTCTTAATTTTTTTTTTTGTAATAGGTTTTTATTTTTATTTTAAAATTTTTTTAATTAACTTTTGTTTCTTCTTTCAACTATGTAACAATAGATGAAGTGTGTTGCACGTGATGACAACAAGCATTGAGTACCTGATAGAATAGAAATGAATGTACTTAATGAATATATGTGATTAGTACATGGGCTATGCTCGCAGGGTATGCATGGTCAATGGGCAAGCCTGTTGCCTGAACTTTTATTGCGAAGAGGCTATACTAGATATGTTCAGTTCACTCATCAATGTGGTTTTTGTCTATTTGAGTCAAAATGAAGTTTTGAAGAATTATGCCAAGTTTTGAACATTTGGTGGCCTACACACGCCTTTCTGTTCTACCATTTTTTGGCTTTGCAAAGATGTTGATGAAAAAAAAATTTGTAATTCAAGTATGCTTGACATGTAGAAAGAAACTACTAACTAGATTTGTCATCAACCTTTTTTTCTCCTTGTCATGTCATATTATGTTACTGCAACCTCATAATTTAAACATTCTTTTTTATGTGTTTTTCTTTCCTATTTTTCTTTCACCCTATGACCATAGAATTTGTCTAATAGTGCAGATTCTACATTTTTGGTCTTCCTCATTGTATTTTGTGGCTGTAGACATCTAATAACTTTTACACCTCAGGTGTTACTTATACAAGAGCAACTTTCGAAGAATCGAATAATCATTGATAAAGACAGGAAGGGAAAGTGAGTTTTTGGGTTTTTCTTGCACTGTCACCTGTTTTATTTTTGATTCTTCATTGATTCTCTTAATTGTTGGATTCTTTTCCCTCTTTGTTGTCATTTCTTCTCCTTCATTCCTTTTTTTTTTACTTTTTACTTTTTAATTTTTTTTTTTTATCCTCTTAGTACTTCTTGTCATTAATTAAATATTATCATTATTCTTAATAATTTTGCCTCTAGGCCTATCAAAAATAATTGAATGATGTTCAGATATGTGATAAAATGAACATTTTAGATGTCAGTAAAATTTTGGTTTTTATTGTGGGAAAAAACAAAGGATCTCGTTTGCAAAATACTAAAGGATTCCGGTGTTAATGTTCTAAAAAAGACGTCTTCTGATTACAAATAGTGGGTATTACATCAACTTTGGATAAAATATGTTGATAAGCATAGCTTCTAAAATTATTATTTGCTGGCATTGATGCTTTTTATATAGAAACTCAAGCAATCAGTTTGAGGAAGTCAAATCTTGTTTTTAATTAATTATATGAGGCTCCGCTATGAATCTACTTCAGGTTTTTAGTTATATCAATTTTTCAAGTGGTTGGAGTTGCTTAGACTAAATGTGCGCTATTGTTACTGAATGCATACCCAGTGCCATTGTTTATGTAATTTAATCAAAATAACTTAGGATTTTTGGGTGTAGATGTACAAAATGAATTTTTTTCTCTCATTTGCTTTTTCTTTAATTTTGTACTTAATATGGTGCCACAATTTGGACTTGAATTTTTATAATGGAGAGAGATTTTTTAGTTTATGAGATAATACCTCAAGAAAAGTATATCTTAGTCTATATTTGATCTTTTCAGTGTAAATGCCTCTGTTACAAGCAGCAGTGAGTTAATAAAAAGCAAAACTGTTATTTACATGGAGAAGGGGAAGATATATTTACAGCTCAGCCAATTTGCAAAGGTTCGTGCCACAAACAAAAATATTTATTTATATTTCCTTGGTTTTTGTTTCTTAATTCTTTTCCATTCTGCATCATCTCTCTTTCCAATAATTATATAAGTTTGATTTTTTTATTATTATTATTATTATTATTATTTATATTTGTTTCTGTAGATTCCTATAATGGCTGTTTTGAAGGCTATGGGGATGGAAAGTGATCAAGAGGTCGTGCAAATGGTTGGAAGAGATACTCGATTTAGTGCCTTACTTTTGCCTTCGATTGAGGTAATCAATAGTGTACCCACTATATTAGAGTATGCTATCGTCACATGCTATCTGATTCTAAGTACTTTTTATATATATGAAAAATTTAGCACCTCATTGTGGTTGATTGGACATTATGAATAATGAGTCCAATGCACTTCTATTAATCTTTAAATTTGTACGTGTGCACTTGGTGGAACCTTAGTATAAACTGTCATAATTGATGAGAAGACAAGCTCAATAACTTTTAACATCATTACTCTTAACTCTGCTAGGAAATTTGATCACAATACAAAATCAAATGCAAACTCCTGTCACACTTTAAACACTCTCATAATTCTAATATCAGACAAAAATAGTAATGTAGTATGTGTTCAACGAAGTAAACAATTTTGAAGATAATTTATATCCTTTTATCAGAATGAAGGACTGTTAGTTGAAGTCAAATATCTTTGTTGAGGTTTTTACACTTCATTTAAATATAAATATTTTTATATTTGTTGTGTGGTGATAATTTATTTATTTTTTTTTTTTAGGAATGCGCAAACCTAAATATATATACTCAGGAGAAAGCCTCACAGTATCTTGATAGCAAGGTGAAATACACTTTTGAAGATAATTTCTGACATTTTAATTCCTAGGAAGCTGACTAATATGAGCAACTGCAGATGAGTTATTATTATTATTTTTTAATGTTTGTTTATTTTTATTATTTATGATTTTAAATGTAATGTTATTAATGTGTATTATTTGGAAGAACAAAGTTTTTTGTTCAATGCTTCAGAAATTGTTCATATTTCAGGTGAAAAAGTTTTCATCTGGGAGTCAATCTAATCAGGTTCCCATGCATTCTCTTCTTTTTTAATTTTGTATTTTGGTTGTACATGGAAGAGTGTAATATGTGTGTTTAAAGCTTCTTTCCGTACTACATAATTCCTGAATGGAAACTGCTTTGTCACTTGCATTAGGAAGGGAGAGCTTTGGTTATACTTCGAGATGTATTTCTTGCCAATGTTCCAGTAAGTTCTTTTTGAAATTTGATGTTGACATGCACTCTCCAGTCTTGAAAGTAAATGCTAATTTTTTTTCTATCCAGGTGACTGATGATAATTTTCGTCCGAAATGTTTATATGTTGGCGTAATGATGAGAAGGATGCTGGAGGCCTTACTAAATAAGGATGCAATGGATGACAAGGTAATTCATAGATTCCTTCCATGTGACTGTGCACTTGTATTTTCCCACATGCATTCTCTAGCGTAGTGATGTAGGACAAGGACTCCTACTCCTACTTGCTATAGGTTTTATTTCCTAATTTGGTTTAGACTATAGTTCCTAGTTTATTTCTACTTGTTTTCCTATTTTGTTTTCTATTTGCTTTTAGATTTTCTAAGTTGATAGATTTCTTAATTGTTTAGGATTAGTTCAACTCTATATAAAGAGTTGCTATTTTCAATTGATATTCAGTTCAGTTATCAATCATTCATATTCAGGTTTTATACCTAGTGTAATAATTCTAGTATTCAGAGACTGAACTTAGGTTTTATTCCCTCACACATTCTGTAGAAATCAGAATGTATGTATATATACAACTTAGATTTAGACTCCTTCAAACAGTTCTAATTGAGATAAAACTCCTAACCTACTTCTCCTACATTTAGGAGATAATATTATCCGCTAACAAACAAATCAATCAAACCAAACTTCTAGAATCAAAGACTAACAAACTAAAATAAAATACTTTAAACATAATCTTCTAACACCTAGTTATCTTTAGTTTTCTCTATCTTTTTGCCTCAGTTACGAACTATTTTCCGCTGCTACATCGCGTAATATCACTATAAACTAATTTCTGATTGATTGAGGAGATATGTTAGCGACTAGAGAATATGAGGAACTTTATACAGTGGCCAGTGAAATCCTTAAGACATGTAGCAAACTTAGTTATATGAAGGACTTGTCACCTGGAAGATGGTCAACCTTCAAGAACTACATCATTACGAAAATAGGAGTAGAAAAAAAAATCTACTTTAAATTTTGGAGGTCTGTTTCTTGTTTCACTATTATGTTATGAATAAAAGCATCCACAACTTATTGCTACCATGTTTTATGAAATTGACTCTGCAATGCTCCAACATCAGTCCTAGCATGTCAAAGAACACGCCATTCAATTCTTTAACTCCAGTTTTGTCTCTTTTTATGTGTTATCTAAATGTAGGATGCTTTTTTATTTCTCATGACCACAAGGAAGACTAGGGTAACTTAATAAATACTTGCAAGTGTGTGAAAAGCCGCCTGTCTCAATATATGTATCTTTGACCTTTTGTAGGATTATGTAGGCAATAAACGGCTTGAACTTTCAGGGCAGCTAGTTTCACTGCTTTTTGAGGTATGGTAATGACCTTCAATCATAGTAAATTTCACATTTTCCCAATCTACTTGGATGCTTATTTATTTATTTCCATGGTAGGATTTGTTTAAGACGATGATCTCTGAGGGTCAGAAGGCCTTAGAAAATGCTTTAAAAAGGCCTAGCAGGGCTACTCGATATGACCCAAGTACAGTAAGTGCGGATTTTATTGATCATCTTAATATTAATGTTCGTTTTGTTTTCCAAGTACTAGCAATCTTCATTTGGTAAGAATTGCTTTTATATTTTATTACAAGCATCATAGTTTTAAAAAATGCGCTGGGTGCGCTCCTAGGCATGAAGTGCAGCATGGGACATCAAATAGGCTTCATCTGGGTAGAAGCGGAACCATGTTAGATAAGTACTCGTTAAGCTCACCTAGGCATGAAACACGAGGCGCATTTCTACATTTGGAAAAATACTATGTATTCTTTTTTTCCCCCCACATTTGCTAACCTTTGCTATAGTTATTTGTTGTACATATGTCTAATTTGCTATTCATGTGACTTTTCCTATTTAATGGTAATTTTTATTTGTCTTACTTTTTCTTATTCTATTTAGTTATATTCATGTGACTTTTATTTTGTTTTTCCATTGGTATTAATTTAGTTATATTTTATAGAACTAAATATTTTCTTTTCTTGCTGAGGAGAGTGATTTGATGTGTCAAACTTTAGCATAACTATGGATGATGAATATGTAGATTTTATTTTCTTCATACCAGTTCATGATTTTCAAGCTATTACTTAATGTTTGTATAAGTTTTATGGTTATGATTTTTTTTTATTTATTAATTTGATATTTCTCTTATTTAGTATGCTTCTTTACCTATTTTACCTATTTTAGTTTTGTTACTAGAATGTCATTTGTGTTAAAAAGCGCGCCTGGGGCTTTACATCTGATGTCCCAGTACCTCTTTGTGCGTTGTGTGTCTCACCCATTTTAAAACTATGGGAAACTACGAGCATTGAGGCTATGAATATCAAGCTTTAAATGTAGAGAATTGTTGGCACTTGGTGAGCTGTTAAGTTTTCAGTTATATTTCTAAGAAAAGAATTAGGGATATTATTCTTCAGCTAACTCACTGTTTCATCTATTACTTTCTGAAGTTGTTTGGAATTATTGATACTTATGACAGTAGGCTTTAGTGCCTTCTCAATTCTTGCTTTGTATATACATACAAGTTTCTAGAGCTGCAGCACTCCTCCATTTTTATTGAAGCTTAAATGATCCAAATATGTGCTTATAAGTACATTATTGTAGAACAAGTGGTTGGACCTCAGTTAAGGATCCCTCTCTGTTGGGGGGTTCTTGGTACTATTGAAAAAAATGTCATTTCTGTAACTTTGCAACACGAGGTACCAAGGGATTTTTTTCAACTATGTTGGGAATTTTTTGTTTCACTGGGATGCTAAAATCAATTTCTTAAGTAGGTTTTTTTTCCTGGAGCAGAGGTGGCTTTTTCTTCTCTTTATTTATTTATTCTCTCCTGGTAGCTGCAATTTACTTCTATTTTCTTTCGGGGACCACTTTAATATTTGTGTTATCTAAGTTGTCATAGGATGATATCATGCGGATAGTATACCCTTTTATTTGCTCTGCATGGGGAGAACTGGGCCCATGACTTATTTGGGTCTACATTCACTTATTCATGATGTTATAGAATTTTACTTATTTTTCTGTAGAACCACTTTGTTAATGAATAATGTTCCTCATACAGAAAATTTTAGATTCTTAGTTTTTTCTTTAAACTTGCAGTGTTTTAATAGAGAAATCATCACTAAGGGGCTAGAAAGGACCCTCTCTACTGGAAACTTTGATATCCAGCGGTTTAAAATGCACAGGAAAGGAATGTCACAGGTTTGTTGTATAGATGTTCTTTTATTTGTACTTGTTCATGCTCCAATAGTTTCTTGTGTTTACTCATGCTATTGTATCATAAATCACCATTCTCTAATGACAGGTGTTACTTAGGCTATCTTATATTGGGAGTATGGGCCACATGACAAGAGTCTCACCACAATTTGAGAAATCTAGAAAAGTTAGTGGCCCAAGAGCATTACAACCTAGTCAAGTAAGGGTTGTGTCTCTGAGTTGGTATTTAAAATACATACAGATCTGGATCATTGTAATAAGACTAATTAGCATTTTTGTATTATGTTTCCTGATATGTTCATAATTAGCTTTAGTCTTATGTTTTGTTTATTCATGTTGCAGTGGGGTATGCTTTGCCCATGCGATACTCCAGAAGGGGAGGCTTGTGGACTCGTAAAAAATTTGGCCTTAATGACTCACGTTACGACTGATGAAGATGAAGGTCCTCTAATTTCTTTGGTATGTTGTGATTTACTGTTGTGCTGAACTCCAAATTTTTAATGTTGCTGTATGATGCTAGGAACTTTTTATAATGATCCAGACATAATTGATACTTCTATCAATACATAACACATTTGCATGGAATAATTTATGATGTTTAGTAATTGTATAATATCGACCTTTTCTCTCCAGTATAAATTTCTAATGTTTTATTCATATGGTTGGACTAAGATCACACGACATTATGATAATGATTAATTCGACTGTACTATTTATCACACTTATGTGATGTGCAGTGCTATTGTCTGGGTGTTGAGGACTTGGAACTACTTTCTGCAGAAGAGCTTCATACGCCAAATTCATTCCTCGTCATATTCAATGGGCACATACTTGGCAAGCATAGACGGCCACAGGTATTACCTGCAACATGAGGAAACTCGTGGTGTATAAAAATAACTAAGATGCTCATTACATTGTATCCATATATGCAGTTGTTTCATCTAACTCTTTCGAAAAAACGTGTCATCAGTATTTTGCTAATGCTATGAGGAAGCTGCGTAGAGCCGGAAAAATTGGCGAGTTCGTCAGTATTTTTCTACACGAGAAACATGTAATTTTTTTTTTCTTTATGCTTTAAAATTTGTTTTTTGTATTATTATTATTATTTATGCTTGCAGTACTTTCTTTGCTTATAATAAACAAAGCAATCTGTGATGAGAACTTTATTAGTATGATCAAACAACTCAAAATTAACACTAAACCCTAAACTAGAGACCGGACAATCATTGTGTAAGCTTACTTTGAGTAATATAAAACAACTCAAAATTTGCTACTGAGACTAGATGAGAATGATGTCAAAAGTGTAAGAGAATGGAATAAACAGAAAAATTGGCTGTGTAGTCCACTAGCTCTATTATAGTGTATAAAATATGAAATAACACTAAATAATGAGTAATTGATTGCTTGTACCTGCAAACTGAGTTGAGTTTTAACTTTTATTCCGTGAGAAGTCCAGGGTTGCACATTCAACAACACTTTTATATGTGGCTTAAACATAAAGAAGGTTGCATATTCAAATTGTGGATCGAAGAAATAAACTTGGGGTGGAGTTATTTGGTTGGGTTTAGAAAGAAAGAGATGAGAAATAGGTTGAAGTTTGTGGTAGTTCATTGTTACAAGCAATATTTTTGTTGTCTTGTCTCTTACAATGTCGTGCGTTTATTTTTCAATTTTACAATTAGTTGTACATTCTGACTTTAAGGGAGAAAAAAAATACTTGCAGCGTGCTGTTTATATTGCTTCTGATGGAGGTCGAGTTTGTCGTCCACTTGTCATAGCTGATAAGGGCATATCAAGGATTAAGGAACACCATATGAAGGAATTGTCGGTAAGCTTATATCTTATTGTTCTTGAAGAAGTGATGGTGAAAATGAAAACACTAAAAGCTTTTATGATTTACAAGGATGGAGTTCGCTCTTTTGATGACTTTTTGCGTGATGGGTTGATTGAGTATCTTGATGTCAATGAGGAGAACAATGCTATGGTTTGTTCCTAAAAGCAACTTCTTGATGCTTTCCTTTAATTAGTGTGAATATGATTGATAAGAGTTTTGGTGTCTGGGTTTATGCTTTGTAGATTGCTTTGTATGAAGCGGAGGCCACATCTGATACTACTCATATTGAGATAGAGCCTTTGACCATCTTAGGAGTTATTGCTGGATTAATTCCCTACCCTCATCATAATCAATCACCAAGAAACACTTATCAGGTTTTGTGTCTCTTCTTTTGTCTATAAATAATCTTGACACAGAGATGCATATGTTTGTTTATATTTTAACTAGTGATTCAAAGAAATTAAGATGACACTTGTAAAATGTGCAGTGTGCAATGGGAAAGCAGGCAATGGGAAACATTGCATATAATCAGGCAAGCATTCATTGTGCTATTAAGTACACCTAAGATATTTTTGCTGTGATTTTTTTCCCCTTATTCCGATACCTATTTTGTACTTCCACTACTAAAATGATTAGTATGACCTTGAAAGTCATGTACTGTTTTGTTTGTTTCTGTAATTTGAATGATCTCTGTGAACTGCACGTGTACATCTCTCATCAAACTCACAGCTAAATTGTGTTCATTCTCATTGCTGCAGTTGAATCGGATGGACTCATTGCTTTATTTGTTGGTGTATCCTCAACGACCTTTGCTAACTACCAGGACAATTGAATTAGTGAGTGAGCCTATTTCTGAATTTGATTAGCTTTTATGGCCTAGAAATTAATTATTATGCTGCTGTCAGGTGCGATATGATAAGCTGGGTGCTGGTCAAAATGCAACTGTTGCTGTGATGAGCTATAGTGGTTATGACATAGAGGATGCAATTGTTATGAACAAGTCCTCTCTCGATCGTGGATTTGGGCGTTGTATTGTGATGAAAAAGTACAAACAGTTCCACCACCCCCTCCCCCGGCATAATTCATTCTTTTACATCATGGTTTAGGTAACGCACTTAGGTTTTATCTTTCTGGAACTTATGTTAGATGTTATTTGAACAGATACGAAGCCATCAACCAAAAGTATTCGAATGGTGCGATGGACAGAATATTAAGACCGGATAGAACAGGACCTGATGCTCACGAAATGCAGGTATTTTTGTTTATGTTCTACTGTTTGTCATGGCCATGCTATTTTGTAAAATGGAATGTTCGTGTACTACAATCGGCTTTATTTCTATAGCAATATTAAGCTTTGCTGTGGAAAGAAACAATATTAGCAAACAAAGGTGCCCTCTTTATTACGAAGTCACAATATACTCTCTTACATATTGCCCCTTATTTAGAAATTGGATAATGATGGACTTGCGGCTCCTGGGGAAACCATAAGTTCGAAAGACGTTTATGTCAACAAAGAGTCCCCTGTTGTGATTTCAGGTCCTCCAAGAACGCCAGCTGAACTTAAAGATTGGTCAGTCTGACTTTCTATATCAAATTTTATAATAGTGATACATCCATTCTAACATATCCCCCAATTACCAGTAAATATAAGCCCCAAAAAAGTATTTACAAGAATAAGGATGGAGAAAGTTGGGTGGTGGATAGAGTGGCTTTGTGCTCAGATATTTATAACAATTTGTGCATCAAGTTTATATTACGCCAAACACGCAGGCCTGAGGTAATATTTTTTATATTTAGTTTCTTTTTCTTCTTTTATCTATTGTTTTCTTACTTTACTGATTGATTTGATTTGGATATGGAGCGCCTAATGTAGATTTTTGTGATTAAATTGCACAGCTTGGTGACAAGTTTAGTAGCAGACATGGTCAGAAAGGTGTTTGTGGAACCATAGTTCAGCAGGAAGATTTTCCATTTTCTGAACGTGGTATTTGCCCAGATTTAATTATGAATCCTCATGGCTTTCCAAGGTAACAACTTGTGCTTCCACTTCAGGGATCATCATATTTTATTAGCATGACATAAGAGATGTTTGATTTTTGTCAAAATAATAAGACCAGTACACATTATTTCCTTTTTCTTTCTCCTAAACTAGTGTGCGTCGTTTACAGGAGGTGCCTTTTTTTTCGGTTGTAAAATAACTTTTTCAACATTGGTTCTTATAAACTACAGGGAATTACTTCAAAGTCGTCAAAATGAGAATGGAGAAAGTTATTATGATAATATCTCAAAATTTCTTTATCAATTCAACATGAGAAATGGTAGTTGTATGTCTAAATGTGTGTTGTTGGTATTTGTAAAAGTTGGAAATTTATCAAAGTCCTTTGCATCAAAACTATTAAGATATTGGGAATGAAAATCATCTATATCTGTGTTGATTTTTGTCAAAGTATTGCCAGCTTATTTGGAGGGAGAGTCCAAAGCCGTTATAAACTCTACACCATGTAGTTAGTCCATGTGGGAGGAAGAGTCCAAAACCATTATAAATCCCACAACCACCTTGTAGTTAACTGATATGGGATTCCAAGTCCCATTACTTGCATTTGGATCATAACATTAATTATACCTCGGAAGAACCATACCTCAAAAGTCAGATTATGAGGAGGGAGAGCCCAAAATCTTATAAACCCCAAACCAATTTGTAGTTTGTTGACGTGGCAGGATGGACACAAAGCCCTTATAAACCCCACACCAACCTAGTAGTTAGTCGATGCAGGGTTTTAAATCCCATACCTTGCACTTGGATCATAACAAATTGATCATGTTATTTTCACTTTGAAGAGATAAGATTGTCATCTCCTTTCTCCTTGATTATATATAAAAAAAATTAGGAGTCTAATGATAATGATTGTAGAATTATTTCAGTTGTAAATATTTCAATCACTAAAGTTCTCAGCAAGTGTTTTGTTTAGTCGAATGACAGTAGGTAAGATGATAGAGCTTCTTGGGAGTAAAGCTGGTGTATCATGTGGTAAGTTCCATTATGGCAGTGCTTTCGGGGAACCAAGTGGCCATGCTGACAAAGTCGAAGCTATAAGGTGCCTATATTTTTCTACTGTATGAATTTACATGTGGAGTTCTAAAGTATATTCACAGAACACTTGTCTGTGATTTGTTTTAGTGAAACGCTGGTGAAGCATGGCTTCAGCTACAGTGGCAAGGACATCATTTATTCAGGTTTGATATTAATTATCCTTGATTAGGATATACTGATATGTAAATATGATGTTATATCATTATCCAGATTTCAGTAGTTCATGTATCTTTTGACCAGCAGAAGAATTTATTTATTTTTTTATTGTTTAATTTAATTAATTAAGTAATTTATTTATTTATTTTCTAAGTTCCATTGAATCAAACAGAAATGCTAGTCCTCTTTTTATAGAAGGTCTGTAACCCAGCTTTACAGTTTATAGTTTTAAGTGCTGTCTATGTAGTTTTATTAGTTATGTTGCTTCTGCTTATGAATTTATTGGGTGTCTTTTCTGTTAATATGAAAATGTATTTTAGAGACCCATAATACTGATACTGGCTCTTTTTTTGACAAAGCAATTTAGACTTATGTGGACTTGTTTTGGACTGCCTGATGACTCTAATCTTGTTTCAGGTATCACTGGGAGCCCACTGCAAGCATATATATTCATGGGTCCAATTTATTATCAGAAGTTAAAGCATATGGTGAGCTTTCTACACCCTTAGCTAGTTGGTTATTTCTGTTACACTAGTTTTATAATTATTCTAGTTTGGCTTATGTTATCAATTATGAGAACACAAGCACACAACTCAGTACCTGATACTTCCTGAGTTTAGTTTGAGATGATAACTATTGATCTTATCACGTTATGACCATGCCTTTCCCACCTTAATGCTACTTAGGTCACTTATACAAGATTTACTGTTTATTCTAAATATTTAACAGACAACAAATAGAAAATGGATACCGTTTGGATTCTGCTTTTGAATTAATGGATGTCGTTTGGAGTGGATCCTTTTGCCATTTGTTA
The DNA here is from genome assembly GCA_031304145.1 of Cardiospermum halicacabum. Lineage (NCBI taxonomy): Eukaryota > Viridiplantae > Streptophyta > Magnoliopsida > Sapindales > Sapindaceae > Cardiospermum > Cardiospermum halicacabum. The sequence continues at coordinate 144,945 of CM062390.1, read as the reverse complement.
AGCTTGTAACTTACTTTTCTGTAGTCTTGAATCTTTAAAGTCATGTCATACTGCATCAGGTCAAGTAGATTTTGATCTCTCTTTACTTTCTTGGGGTAATTGTATGTCGTACACAAAGTAGTGCTTCTAGCAGCTATGTAAAATATGTTGATGTTGTTGCTTCAAATAGTCTTCATGCACCTTATCTACTCTGGGTGTTTTCAGAATGTAATTTATCCTAGAATGAAAATTCATTCATCTTAATGTACATTCTCCTCCACTTACTACATATCACTAAAAAATTAATTTTAATATTAAGCCTGTCCAAACATCATTACATGATGAACACAAATCTCAAGTCCCTGTGGTCAAGATAGCCAGTGTACTGATATATATTCAAAATACTTGGGTCAAGGTAACTAGCGTACTGATACTTCAAACTTGCAATTTAATACAGAAATACCTCCCCACCCATCCATTATGCAAATCCCAGTTAGCAACTACTTGGTTGATTGTAATTTGGGCCAAAGATAAATTGTTTTCTTTCTGTTTGCACATTATCTATTCAGTTACCATGCATAGATTTTCTTTTTGTTGTAAAAGGTCCAAGATAAAATGCATGCTCGTGGTAATGGACCCCATGTGATGATGACGCGACAACCTACTGAAGGGAAAGCTAAAAATGGAGGTTTTATTACTTCTGCTGAGATTGTATTTGTATTTTCACTTTAGATTTTATTCCGCCCTTCCAATAAGTTTTTTTTTTTTTTTTCTTTTTTCCCTAGGGTTAAGAGTTGGAGAAATGGAACGTGATTGTTTAATTGCGTATGGTGCTAGCATGTTGATTTACGAGCGCTTGATGATTTCTAGTGATCCTTTTGAAGTTCAGGTATTCCCTTCTGTTTGTGTTGGAAAATTGCAATATAGCTTTCTTAACTCAAGTATTTGAGTCAGGACATGACTTCAGCATCCATTTTACTATTTTCACTCTATTTTAAGGTTATCAAGTTTTTAAAGTCACTGACAGTTCTGGTCTTAGCCTTTGGAACAGAGATAAATTAAGTTAATCTTTTGTTGACTCAAGTATTTGAGTCAGGACATGACTTCAGCATTCATTTTACTTTTTTCACTCTATTCTAAGGTTATCAGATTTTTAAAGTCACTGACAGTTATGGTCTTAGCCTTTGGAACAGAGATAAATTAAGTTAATCTAGTGTTACAATTATGTTTGTAGCATGTTACTATATCTTCTGATTGTTCAACTTGCTCAGCATCTAGTGTATGGCTGTGTGATAATTTATGTTCAAACTAGATGAAAAACTTTATTATTTACGTTCTTTGTGGAAAGAACTATCACATATAACTGCTGACAACCTAAGAGTCCAATTAGAAGCAGATTTCTAATCAGCTTAAACTTCTCCTAAAGATGAACTTTCTCAAACTACTGACTCCTAATTATCTCAAACTAAATAAAAAAATACATAGATAAACATCATTAATCTAACCTGCTCTTTATAGCAGAAAGCAGAAGTCTGAAATAATTTATAATATACTTTTGCAGGTTTGCAGAGTCTGTGGTTTGTTGGGTTATTACAATCATAAGCTCAAAGCTGGGATCTGTTCAACATGTAAAAATGGGGATAATATCTCCACCCTGAAACTACCATATGCATGCAAGCTCCTATTTCAGGTATGGTTCTCATTCTTGGTTAGTATTGCCATTGTGTCTGGATATCCTGTTACCTTTAAGCTGTGTACTTAGTTCTCTCATCCAAAGCTTGGTTGACTGACTAACAACATTCGGTTTGTTGGGAGCTTCATGACAATTAGGTTTTTTTAGAGTGCTTGAGCACTATTGTCCTGTTGTATGTATTCTTGAATTTAATTTGGAAGCAGTTGGTCCTGTTTTGACTATAATTGGAAACCATTATAAATTCATGGATTAGTAATTGTTGAAATCCTCCACATTCAGTAATTGATTCAATTTCTCACTACTCTGTACTCCATAGGTAATACCTAGAACTTAGGTAGAAAACCCAATCAGTTGAGTGATATTTATGAATGATAGCAGATCATTAATGTAACAATGTTACATTCATAAAACAAAAAGCCTAATTCGGCAGGGGAAATTCAATTTCTTGCAGTTGTGGGGAAATTCAATTTCTTGCAGTTGTGAGTATAACAGACGTTCTCTTTTTATAAAAGCCAAGCTAATAGGATATGAACCAAAGAAAAAAAAGCAATTGCCCTGCAGAAAATTTAGAAACAGAAGTGAGGATGAAACTAGTTGAAAACGTGTGAAGATAGGGTGGCTCTAACAAATTTTCTGAAGATTCAATACCACTTATGGGATTTAAATGTGATGATTATGAACCATTTCCGTAGGTTTTTATTTTTTATTTCCAAAGTGACTCTGTATGCATATGCATTTATATGTGTGCGAATAATTTGTACATGGATTTTTGAGGGAAAAAAGAAGAAGACTGCATGATATAAATCCTGTTTTCTTGTTAGTTAGTCCTCTTCATTGAGGAGACACAACAATTTAGCATTGATTTACTACACTCGATAGAGAAGTTTATAGAACCTGTGCTAGTCAGTTTTGTCTGTTATTGTTCATGAGGTTGTGATTTCATAATGTATGGTGTGTTATGGATTGTACAGTAGATTTTGTGTTTGGATTAATGATATTATTATAAAATTGTAAAATAACCAAAATATCCTTTAGTGATTATTATTATAATGTAAAGTAATTTTAATAATTTTCTTTCAGAAATATTTTAAATTTAATTTAAATAAAAATTATATATTAGGATACCTACACTAGTGAGATAGGTGAGTAAAAATTATCTAAATATTTGATTAGAGATTTAAAGGTTAAAATCGAAATTATAATAAAATAATAAAGATAAATTGGGAATATCTAAATACATAACCACGCATGGAGCTCAAATTGGCAGGTATAGTTCATGATAGTTCTAATTAACATTATACTACCACACCTATAAATAGTTAAAATATAATATAACCATACATACATGCACATTTCAAATCTTTTGTTTAGGATGTGATTAGTTGTGTGCCTAATACTATTTGGTTGTCTTGGTCAGGAACTCCAGTCCATGAATGTGGTTCCACGGCTAAAGCTAGCCGAGGCATGACAGATTGCAGAGGAGACTTCAGGTGCAGAATTTGAATGCTTCTTCCCACTTAGATGATGAGAAGTATGTATTCAACCTTCATCATGGTTTTCTAATCAGTCTGCATTATGTTCTAAGGAATTCTTCCCCACATTTACATGGGTGTAAAATTTTCCAATATTTATTTCAATGATGAAAAGAAATCTCCTCCCTGTCCCTGATGTAACATGTTGAGGCCATGTTCGGTTTGGTACTTTGGATTTCGTATAGAGAGGTTTTAATGGTTCTCACCTCTTACTTTAGGTTTGTTTTATACCTTATATATATTATTTCAAACTTCATTTTTTGAGATGTATTTACTTTTTTTACCTACTATATTTTGTAATTTAAATACTATGTTCTAGAATTTTGACAAAAGAAATGGAGAATATATTTTTAAGGTTTTTTTTTTTTTTTTTTTAATTTATTTATCAAACCTTCAATAAATAAGTTGTACATTTTGAATTTAAGTTAAAGAATAATGTAATGAGATGAGATATTGAAAATATTTATTGTAGAAGTTAAACAAATTGGACTTGAGAGTTCAAAGATAACCTTATTGAGTCTATACACAAATTATGGTGTCAATATTATATTAATATAAATTACACTTTCTCAATCTTACATCAATTAAGAATATTTACATTGTGATGACATGGAATTTGGTGGAAGAGTTAAAGGTAGGTGGAATCCACCATTTCAACTCTCTCTTGGCTACTTACCTTCTTAAGAATCTGATAGAAAAATTTTATGGGTTAAAATTGGAAAAAAAAGGTTGAATTAAAACTCCTACTGAGAACATTTATTCAATTTTATCAAATTTTCGAAATGTGAGTAAATAAGCTATCGCTCATGGTTAACATTTTCATATTCAAATATACATGAGATGATTGTTTCATAATTATATTTACTGCGTATAAGCAAACAAAATGCAATTTTAGTCATCTATTGTCAAACATGCAAGCATCGAAAAGCATTTCGAATAATGAAATTGGAGTTTAGGGACTTAAATCAATACTAACATCTTGGTTTGTACCTAGTAGTCTTGATCAAGCCGTCAAGAGCAGGACCAAGATGCCCAGCATGGTTCTGCATCTTAGTCACCTTGACCAAGCTACCGACCAAAACGCCTAGAATGGTACGAAGAGTTTAACGTCTTTTCTCGTGCATAGGTCATGTAACCAAGGCATCTACCAATGCATCCAGAACATACTGAGAGTCTCTGGTACCTTTGGTCACCTTGACCAAGGCACAGACCAAGATGCCCAAAATATAAAATAGGGTAAAAACAATCAAACAACAAAACTAACCTAGCAAGTTATTCATTTGGGTTTATTTGATTAATCAACTTAATTTAATTTAAGTTACCCAAAGCACAATTCAGCTGACAATAACCACATTTAGCCATCTTTTAGTTACACATGTTCATTGCAACACAACTTTAGCATTATTATCAAAATGTAAAGGTTAAAACAAGTTCAAGATGCAAACAATCAAATTCAATAGTCAAAACTTGCCAATTTTAAATAATTAACCCTAACTCTAACTCATATAGTAAAAACGCGACAATAAAGCCGAAGCTAACGATAAGAACAATTGATCATGATAGCTCTAAAAACTGGATCCATAATAATCATTTGGATCCCCTTTTAGATCGAATAACCGCATTTTGGATCTCTTATAGAAAAATTTTATGGGATAAAATTGAAAAAAAAATCCTAAGCCCGAAAACCAGATGTTACAAAATGACATTCGCTCTACTTTAGGGAATGCTAGAACACAAATAAAGCATTTTTCACTGGTTTTAACAACTCATTATATTTTTTATCAATATCTAATAGTAATTAGATTATCGTATTTTTGAAAATTCTTTCACGGTATTACTATTGTAGAAACCGTTTACAAAAGGTGAAAGTGGTTTTATAGCATTTCTTTATTAATTTTGGTTTCCTAGTACATTTTCAGTTTGTTTACAATCAAATATATCTCTGAGTTGTATTACTAATGGTTTTATAATCTTGAAATATCTAGATTTGGTATATGATCATATATATACATATATATTACAGTCATATTCTAATTTTTTAATTTCATCAATCAAGAGTCCATGAGAACTTAAACTTTATTTTTCTATTATTAGGTTGTCTCATTCCCTTTATCCAAAGTCCTAAATAAATATTTTACTTTCGATCTCAACTCACGATCACTAGGTTGGATACATTCCGGCGATCACTAGATTGGATACATTCCGGTTAGGTTCGGTTCGGTTCGACTCGACTCGACTGAATAAAAAGTTTTTGTTGTAAAATTATAAATTAGAACCGATACATAAAACTGAACCGAAAAATATTGGTTGTATTCAGTCAAAAAACCATAAAAATCAATTGATATTTTAGATAAAAACCGAACCGAAATCAAATACAACAAGTGTGACCCAATTAAACCAATCTTAAGAAATCTTAACGTTGGATGGTAAAAGAGGTGAAAACCAATTTTTAAAAAAATAAAAGGTGAAAAGGATAAAAAATTTAATGTTGATGGTAAAATATATAGAAATACAAATCTTTAGAGGGTTTTAGTAATTTTCCCTTTTAAATTATAACCTGAATAAGGTAAAGAAAGAAAATGCCGGGAATTCGGTCGAATTTGGCGCGAAAATTCGTGTTCATTGATTAGGGCTTGCTGGTGTGGCTCTGGAGCTGAGCGTCTGGCACTTCAATGGCGAGCTTAGGGTTTCGTCATCCTCAATTCTCTGAGGCAAGTTTCTCACAAGAGAGAAAAAATCACAAATATTTAGTCTGAGTTGATTCGATTTATTCAATCTTTGCGTTGATGCGCAGGACTTAGCTTGGCTCCCTGTTTGGCTTCAGCGGCATGCATCAGAGGAATCTCAACCTCTCAAGGTTTTTCCTTTCCCTCCTTATTTCGAAGGTTTTATTAGGTATAAACTGTAGTTAATGTGTTTATCATATTTATTCAATAGGATTTGGCACTAGCACAAGCACCTTCATGTGAAACAAAAGATGTGAATATGGTTTTATCTAATGAAGAATGTAGATTATATAGCGGATGTCATTTATACTTGTCTGGAGAAGAATCGCCTACTAGTCTTGTTTCTTCGCCTGGAAGTGTAAATTCTCAATCTCTTTCGAATATTTTCGGAATGTAGAACTTGTTTTGTTATTCAGTTTTTTTTTTTTTTTTTTTTAATTTTTATTTTTATTTTTATTTTTATTTTTAACTTTATGATTTCCTGTCGGTCAGGTTCTTCATTTCCGTTTGCATCTTTCATCAAATGATAATTCTTGGCGCAGCCAGTGCTCATCTCAATTTCAGCTTGATAGTAAGAATTTACTCTCGGTTGAGCAAGCAGAAGCCTCAGCTGGAGGTGGACAGGAGAAGAATGATGACGTACCTATAGCTGGGGTTGAAGATAAGTTTGGTTTGTCAAATGTGGTTGACAAAGCTGGCGATGGTTGTTTATTGCCTCCAATTTCCATCCAAAAAGTTGGGGGGAATGTTGGGATTCAATCATGTGTCAATAAGCACGATAGTGGCAGGCGGGGTGAAGGCAGTTTAAACGTCGGGTGTCTTGAAGTTTCTGAGATTAGTGATGCTGTTGAACTTTCTATTTCTGCATCAGAAGCTCTGGTAATACATGAAATAGTTAGGAATGAGCCAGCTTCAACAGCATTGTCGACTGCAGCTGTAATTGAAGCTGCTCTGCAACTGAAGCAAGCACGGTTGGAGGCGTTAGAAAGTGAATTTTATTTCCCTAGTGAGTCATTTATGGGACCTGAAGAGATTGATGCATTGTCAGATTTAGATGATTGGGCTATTGCTGATGCTTGTGAAGATGTGGGATTGCCCTTTTTTGCTCCTGATACTAACCTCACCAGTGGTTTGAATGCATCCCAAGTCAAATGTATTCCTTCAGCACATAACAAAGAAGTTACGCATACAGATTTTCAAGATCAGCAGAAACACACTGGTCCTGTGTCACATGAATCAGGACAAGGGATTTCAAATGTATGGGCTGTGGCAGAGGTAAACAGGTCTCCTCACTTTCAATTAACTTTGCATCAGAAAATTCTTGTTTAGCTGTATTTTTGGGCAAAAATAACTCAGGATAGGTGCTGGAGTATTTACTTGTTTTCTTAACCTGTTGCATTCTATTTGGTTCCAAAGTGTTGACTGTGTACTGAAAATTTTCCTGCAGACTGAGGCTCACTTGAACTCACATCTTTCTCAATATTCAAGTAATTTTGGTGAGAATTGTGTTGTTCATCATGTTATTGATTATCATGTTATGCTTATCTGAAATTATATGTTTTTCCTCTTTGTTTTCTCTTCACAGCAAGAAAACACAAAATACGTTGCAAGGAAAGATGTAGAAGCAGCTTGTTTAGGGGTTACCCCAGAAAGGTGTGTGCTTTTTATTTGATATTTTTTGGAGAAGTGCTTCCCTTTATTATATTGAACTCTTATTTTCAGTGAAGAGCTCCATCCCTTGTTTGTTTTTGTCCAAGGATGGCTGTTCATAACCTAATTGTGTGAGAGAATGCACAAGAAACCTATGTTTGCACTTAGAGCATGCTCAGCTGTTTTGTCTTTTATCTATTTCTCCTTTTTCTTTCATTTTGAAATAACTTGTGATTTTGTTTGCTTCAAATTAGATATGATAAATCTTCTCTACTGTGAGGTCCTTTTGGTCTAGCATGGATCTAAGTGGTTGACTAGATAGAGAATTCTAATGGAATTTTCTTCTCGCATGTCCATTTGGAATAGTTGCTTCATGATGAATCTCATTCAAGGCTTCATCTTCCTAGTCTAATTGGAAATTTTAATAAGATGGAGTTTTTGGTTAATTGCTCTAAAGAAAGTAAATACCCATGACGTTTTCAATGGAGATAACCTTATATCTTCTTTTATTCCATTTCAGTGTCACGTGTGAGAATTATTAGGATAATTTGAACGATCAGTTTCTTCATGGTCTGGCTTTGGAGCTGATTGTTTTCTTTAGTTGTTTACTGTCGGCTGCCCCTTATTTATTTTGGAAGCTATTAAGGTTCTTGGTAGGATAAATATTTAGTGTTGCAGACTTTTAAGTGATAATTTTCCACTCAGATGACAGTCTCACAATTCTCATGTCAGTGATAGAGATGCTTGCTATTAGTCATTGATTTCTTCAGTCCAGGTTGTCCAAACAATTTTTGTTATCAGCCCTCTTCTGATTATTCTTGATCTATGTTTGTATCACTTCCTGAGCTTATTATACCAGAACAGATATGTGTATTTTCTGAGTAAAAGAGTATCATATTTCAACATTTTATTTATTTCTGCTTTTCTGTCTGATGAATGTTTGACCTTTGTGCTTAGATGGGAATCGAGGCTCCTGTAAAATTGAAACAGAATAACAGTAAAAGCATCCCAAAGTTTTATGTGAATGAGACAAGCTTTCTTTCGGAGTCTGCAGATACTGCCCCAGATAAGAATTCTGTTGCGCAGAAGCATGATTCTAGGTCCAAAATTGCTTCGCAATCTAGTGTACCCTTTGAAGGGTCTTCTGGAAAAGCCAATGAGGGGATTTTGGTTTCTCAAGATGTGAAATCTTCTAGTCTATCCTTGGTGGATCCTCTTTGTTCTGTTGTCCCCTGCAGCATTTCAACAAACTGTGCTCCTCTTACTGAGGAAATGAATGATATGGCAGTTGATGCTGATGAGCAGCCTTTACAGGTGGAGAATTTGCAGGGAACCATAAATCTAAATTTTGAATCCTTCCATGGGGAAACAACTGGTTTGCCTGCATCTCATGGAAGTAATTCTGAGGCTCTAGTTGAAAGGCAGTTAACTTCACTTAAAAATTACTCCTTGCTGTTGCCCAAGCTTGATGCTAATTTGGAGGTTGGAAAACTTAATCATAATCAGTCATTCATATCATTATGTGATGCCAAACTCATTCCTGTGGTACGGAATATAAACAAGTCACTAGAGCAAAGATGTTTTGAAGGTCCTTCAAATCTCAGATCTGGATCGAATTTTTCTGTTGACCAGGGTAATGAAAAAGCTTGCAGAGCATCTGAAGCATCAGAACATAACAAATGTCCTAATGTTGCCGGGTTGGAGTTCCAGCATCCAAACGAAATCAAGTCATCTTGTGTTCCAAATCAGAAGACTCACTGCCATCTTCATCCTTCCAGACTTCCACAAGAAATTGCTGTTCATCAGAACAGTGGCGTCCTGAAGCCAAAATTTTCATGCAAACCTCCCTCGAGTACTAGAGCTAAGAAAAGGCAAAAATATACTAATATATTGCAGGAATTACGAACTCAAGTTGCAAAAGGAGCTTGGTGACTCGCGAGAAGTATGAAAAGGAATCACTACTGCTGGGTATAGAATTCCTGTTGACTGGATTTTCAAGTCAAAAGGGAAGGAAATTGAAGTACTTATTCAAAAATATGGCGGTATGGTTCTCTCAACCATTCCTCCTGCAAATTCGAGAAAAAGAAGAAATGCTAAATCTAATGTCCGTCAGCTTCCTGTCATTTTATGTCCAAAGAAGTTAAAAACCACTCAGTTCTTGTATGGTTGTGCTGTGAATGCCCCCATTCTGAAACCAAAGTGGCTTACTGATTCAATTGCAGCTGGAGCAGTATTACCTCCGGAAAAGTACATGATTCTATCCAACCGGGCTGGTGTCGTGATGTCTGGAATAGGCATGCCAGTTACTGATGACTACAACAAAAGTATGTTTTCAAGAGTAGGATTCATGTTTCTGGGGTCACATAGTTTCTGCACTAAATTTACAATAGTATTTATGCATGGTGGTGGCATGGTGTTTAAAACCCTTCATTGGTTAGTCCAAAGTCTTGAAACCAAAAAGATTACAGTGGCAGCTATTGTTGCTGAGGACGAGAAGAAGGTATCACGTCACTTGAGGCAATGCGCTTCAGAGAGGCAAATACCGGTGATAACAGCCAGCTGGATCATAAAGAGTTTATACTCAGGTAAGCAGCTCCGGTTAACTGAAAATAGGCGTCCTCTGCCAACAGTGAAAGTTCCGGAGATACCATGTCTGCCTGAATGTAGTGTGGAGATATGATTTACACTGGCAGTTTGTGAACCATTTGGTTACAAACAAAACTTAAAAGTAAATATCACACTTTTTAAGCTAAGTATGCTGCTCTTGCAAAGCAGAAAGAGCTGGGAAGACATTATTCGATAATACCTTGTTCGAGATTCGAATTTTGAGGGAAACATGAAACATGTGTGTTGACTAAGTTCTGATTATGGCACTGATCTACAGCTCTTGTTGGAGATGCGGTCGTGGTTGAGCTGAGCTGAAGTTCGTTACTAATCATATAATGCAGCAATGGATGAAAATCAAGGCCTGAGACAAGCTAGAGGTAAAAGCATCTTCCTGCTATCAGCTTTAGTTCTTTAATTATCAGACTGATTGTGGCTCTCTGGTTATCTAGATTTTATGCTTTTTCACCATCCTTAGAGATTTGAGCAGTCAATTTAGATTAGACATTCAGGAGTGCATGTTTGCTTCCATGTTATTTGGTGAGAACATGGAGACAGTAGCATCATGATTGCCTCTCAATTAGGAACTAGTTCATTAAAATTTTTAATTTGTTAGTCAGTTGTATAAATGGAATGCAATTCTTGTACATGATCAAATATATAAAAAGTATACACAAAATTATATGTTTCTCGTCTCTGCCGCTGGCATTCTACTGCTTGCATGCAATATTTCCATTGAACCAGCGTGGAAAATCATTGGGAATTTCAAGAACATGAATAGCTTATGTGGGGATATCTATTATAAACTTTCTTCTCATGGCTCAAATTGTTGTGTATTCTATGGTGGTTGGGCTCATAGGGTCTGGCTTAAGAAGAACAAGAAGCAGCAGTGCGTGACCGAGAAAGAAGAGAAAGAAAAACCATTATGCGCTGCGTGTCGAGGGGCACATGGTCTATGTCAAGTAATTTGGGTGGATATTAAATAGTCAACCCAGACCCAGACCCCCGGAAGTTACAACCCAGCACAATTTTTTAATCAAATATAACTTCTCATTTAGTAAAAAATTTGTAAAACATTGAGATTCCAGTTTCATTTACAATATAAAAGAGTAAAGGAAGAAGATCATTTAGCGTCAGCAGTATGATAAATGTTGTTGACTTGTCAAATGAACTCATGTAATAGGAATTGGAATCACATACCACCAATAAATCACCTAATTGAAATAATAATCAAAAACTTGTTTTTCTCGTAAATGTAAAATGTGTTTAGGAGAGAAAAAAGACTTGATTTGATGTTTTAAAAACTCTCCAAATGGACTAGTGTCACATATAACTAAATCACGCACATCTCTAATCAAGTGAAAGGAAGTTAAGGCACTATTAATTTCTCTTTCTTGGGTTAGACTATTATTATATTATTGTGATCCATCCCTTAATTTAAAATCACACTCTTCCACTCACATCATATGCCACCATATGTGAGATCATGTTCCATGACTCGCAACAAATACCTAATTTAGTTCAATTATTCGTCATTAGATAGTTATATACATAAATAACTAGTCTGACTAATAAAACCAAATTCTTCATTCTAATAACATAGGGAAATAATATTCGAAATTAATAACTGGTATAAATTAATAACTGGTATGACCAATGAACCAAATTCTTCATCCCTAAAATACAGGAAGAGAGTAATCAAAATTCATTTCAAGTACATCTTAGATTTGACATGATCTCACATCAGATGTATCTAGTTCCAATCAACAAGCAGCCTGAAATCCTTGGAGTTCTATCAAATCATGATTGTATTCTCACAATGTGATCAATTCTGTGTGAAATCAATCCATACCTTCCAGTCGCTCTTCATCCAAAGGTTAATATAAAGCAATCGATCAAACATATTTCATAGGTCGCATTATCGTGACCACAAAAAAATACCTAATGATATAGACATTATTGTCATTGCTTGAGATGAAAGAAATGATCGTCCTAAGGATAACTAATAAATGGAAGCACAACAAATAAGAATAGGGATATTCTTTACTTATTATCTGCGGTCAACAAAAAACATGCATGATGTAACTCATGCATTACAATGAAGCTTGCCACAACTAGAGGCATACGTCTTGATATTGTATGACTTCACTGTACGAACGAAAATTCTGATGTCTCACAAATTCTATTTGCCAATCTTATTCCTAGTATAACAATCAAAGAATCTGGTCTAACTAATCAAGTCTCGTGATAGTGGGGTAAAATCAAATTCAAGGCGACTATGATTGTATATTTCTTTTTAATATATTGAGATTCAAATCAACAAAATAAAAGTATTCTAGTGTCATCTTGCATTATCCACTAGAATAATCAAGACAACTATACGTGCAAGTATGCCAATCTCCCGTACATGATGACTATATTAGATTGCTTAAGCACTTCATAAATAAACAACAAATGTTTTACCAGAACAAAGGTAAAAACACAGATACTACAATCTATGTAGACCTAATCACATAAAATGCATAGAAAAATCTTCTCTAGATACTGCTTTTGTAAGTGGGTCTACTACCATATCGTGAGTATATATATGTGTGTGTGTTTTAAGAATTTTCTTGACCACAATGTCTCTGAAAAAATTGTACTTGTTCTCTATGTGTTTTAACTTCCTATGATATTTAACATCCTTTATATATGCTATTTTGGCTATCACAATAAATAGTAACTAGTTTGGGCTCATCATTTTCAAGATTTAATTCTTCTAAGAATTGTTTGAGCCAAATAGCTTCTTGCATAGCCACTAAGCAAGAAATAAACCCGTTTACTTAATGGACAGTGCAATGCAAGTCTACTTCTTACTACTCCAGGAAATAGCTTCATGGCTAAGTATAAATGCATATCTTAAAGTAGATTTTATTTCATCCAAGTCACTACCCCAATCTGCATCTGTGTATCCAATCAAGTAGGTATCACCACCTTGAAAATACAAAGAGTAATTTGCAATCATTTTAAGTAGACAAGTATTCTTTTGACAACTATCCAATATTTCTTCATCAAGTCCCCATGAAACAGGATCTGCATAAGGAAAAACACTTGTTGTTCGTTAGTTATTAGGGGCTACTCAGGTTGGCTTGATACCTTTTTACCAATCCAATTATATAGCAGATATCAGGTCTAGTACACATCATTGTATATATTAGACTTCCAATGACATTGTATAAGACACATTTTTCATTAGAAGATTTCCAAAAACCTACCGCAGGTTTGGAAATTTAGCTAAAAAAGCACAGCCTTTTCAATTTTGGCCAAAAACCAATATTTGGACAGTTTCCATCCAAAACATTGTTCATCCGTTAGGGGATGGACAGTAACAAAAGGTATTTTTGTAAATTTTCAATTTTTAATTAAAAATTAAAAAAAAAATCTTTTTTTTTCTCTTCTCTTTTCATCTTCTTCTTCACATATTCCCAGTCATCTCTCTCTCATTTTCCCTTTTCTTCTCCTCTTTTCTTTTCTCTCTCCTTCTCTCTCTCCCCATCTCAAATTCACCATGACCAGATGAACAGTGTTTTGGATTTTTTTGCCAAATTTTAAAAAGCTGGGTTTTTTTTTAAAAAAAAAATTTCCAAACCTGTGGTAGGTTTTTGGAAAGCTCCATTATTATTATTATTATTATTGAGATAATTTAATATTTAAATAAATAAATTTTAATCAAAATAAAATCAAGTGAAAATTCTTCCAAATGGGCCATGAAAAGTTTAAAATACAATAATACGCCTAGTTTGAATTTTATACAAAACTAAACTTTATAAAAGTTTGTTTTCTTCCCATAGGCCTAACTTCCATTTTTATCCTTTTATTTTAGTTTTATTAACACAAGTGCCATTATGTATTTTAAAAATAAGAAAGAAATATAATGAAAGGGTGAAATTACTGTAATACAAATCTTTCAAAATAAACACACAAAAGTCAATCATACGTATACTCACCACTCCATCCAAATTTCAAAATCAAAATCACACTTATACTCACGATTTCTTCTGTTTCAAATCCAAAAGCAAAACAAAACCCACAGATTCACACTCACAATTTCTTCTTCTCTATTTCAAATCTAAAAGTGAAACGAAACCCACAGATTCACACTCACCATTTCTTCTTCTCTGTTCATCTTCTTCTTCACAGTTCGTCGACACTTCTTCTCCATTGTTCATCGACGTTGCTGCTGGTGTTCAAAGTTTGGTCACTGCTTCATCGAGAGCGCCGTCGAAGGTGAGTTTCGATTTTGTTCAGGGTTTCTTCGCTTGTGGTCACATTTGGTCGCTACTTCTTCTTAACTTTTTACTTTTTTTTATTTACGGGTTGAAGTTTGCATTTGGTTTGATATTGTCTAATTGTAATAGTGTCTCAGGTGAGTACGTTGTTATATTTTTTTCTTCTACTTTGGATTGATATTGCATGTCTTATTGATGTGGTTGTTAGGTTGTCGAAGGTTGGGTTTGTTTATTCTATAAAGGGTTTCTAGTTAGGTTAGGTTTGCATTTGATTTGATATTGTCTGATTGTAAGTTTGTATGTTGATGTTAAAGGGCATTTGGATTTGAAGTTCACAATCTTGTAAATACTATTCACAGTGTTCATTTTGTTGTTAGTTATACAATTGATAGAATTTGCTGGAAATTTTGAAACATGAACTCTAGAATGTTCTTCCTTTTGAATTGTGAACTGTGAACTGTGAACTTTGAATTGGGAGTGTGTACTGTAACATGTTGTGAACTTCTAGAGTTTGCTGTAAAAACTATACGATTGTCATTTGTTGTGAATTGTGTAGTGTGATTTATTTTGAACTTTGAACTATTATTTGTTGTGAACTAGGAATTGTGACTTTGTGTGGAATATGATTGTTTGTGAATTGTTTAATATCAACATGTTTGTGAATTGTCAACATAGTAGTGGATCCTCTTGCTGACAGCCAACATAACACAGACAATGGTGTTAGGTTGGATGACCAGTTCAAGTGTTTGCCATAAATGCTCCCTTGGATTTTATCAACTGCAAAGTATTATGACCATGTACAAAATCGACCTATGAAGCCATGAAGAGCCATGTTGCAGCTATGCAGTTTATTCCTCTGCAGAGTGATTTGTAGTTGTTATTTATTTTACATAGTTTTTCTAGAGCAAATAATTTCAGTCTAACATGCATAAGTTTCATCTTCTATAGCCATTCTTGTGGTCCTTATATGTATTAAATGGTGGAAGACATTTATCCTGGTCGCGTTGCATAGTAAGCAAAGACAATATGTGGGCAAGGATCATTCGGGAGTACATCACAAGCTTTGTGTTTAAAACTTCTACGGCTGAATCTCTAAGATTCCAAGCGTGATTGTACTATTTAAACTATATGCATGATTTAACTTTAGGAAAACTTACGGGTATTTATTAGCATTAATTCTGGCTATGTTCGGATCATGTTGATGTTTATGTTTTGTATACTATAAGGATGCTTTTAAATTGACAGTGCTGTAAAATTAATGAGTATATATGAATTATGATCTATATTCACAGTACTGCAAAATTAATGAGTAAAAAGATCCCAATCGCTCCAACCAGCTAGTTCAAAGTGAGCCCAAGGCCTATGGGCGTGTTGTGATCAGTGCTTACAGATTGGTGTCCCTTACTCACAGTCTGTGATCGCCGATCATAGGTGCTCCAAAGAGGCGGGGAGTCAGCCAAGGCACGATTATCAAACCCTAATAGCCGTAATGTGAAGACAAATTTACATTTCTTAATAGTCCAAAATTGACCTCATGCCTTGATAACTAAAAACTCAGCATTTAGAAAAGTTAGAGGATCAAGTGACTTCCACAAAATATCAAGTCATATCAAAACATTATCAAACGATATCACGGTCCTTATTTTCTCATTTAAAGTCAAATGAGGGTCTCTATTGCCTTCAGTGAGCCCATATAAGGCCTATTGGCGCACTATGATTAGTGCTCACAGACAGTGACACTTGTTCACAGTGTGTGATCGACACTCATAGTTGCTCCAAAGAGGTGGGGATCATGCCAAAATACGATTATCCAACCCCAATAGCCGCAATGTGAAGTCAAATTCACATTTACTAATAGTCCGAAATCGACATCATGCCTTAGTAGCTCAAAACATGAGCATTTCGATAAGTAAAAGGATTAAGTGGCTTCCATAAAATATCAAGTCCAATCAAAATATTATCAAACGACGTCATATACCATATTATGTTATATTAAGTCAAATAAGGCCCCTATATAGTCTCACTGTGATCAGTGCTCACAAATAATGACACTTGCTCACTATTTGTGATCAGAACTCCCAGTTCCTCCAAAGAGGTGGGGATCATGCTAAGACACGATTATCCAAACCTAATAGATGCGATGTGAAGTCAAATTCACATTTTCTAATAGTCCAAAATTGATTTCATGCCTTGGTAGCTCAAAGCATGAGCAATTAGCCAAGTAAGAGGATCAAGTGGATAAGACACAAAATCAAGTCCTACTAAAACATTATCAAATGATGTCAACATTTATATTATGTCCTTTCAAGTCAATTGATGAACCTGATTTCCTTAAGGAGGCAATATGAGGCATATGGTGACCATTTGAGGATCATTTATCACCTGTGAGTGCAGATCACAGACTGTCAATAGGCCTATTCACAGGCTTCGATTAGTGTTCACAAATGTCTAAACAAGGCAAACAATCGCTCTATGCATGATTATTCAACATCATCAGGTGTAATTTAAAGTAAAATTGGAGTTTCAAAATATTAGAAAATCGACCTTTATCTTAGGTAGAGCAAAACATGAGTACTTATCAACTTGGATGGATCAAATGCTTTGATCTCAATACCAAGTCTAAACAAAAGTGTTCCAAACTTATCCAAAACTCATAGTTTAGAACTTTTAAGGGACATAATGACCCTTAATGCACATATAGTGACATTTGAGGAGCATTTCACACCTGTGAGCGCCGATCACAAACTGTGAATATGCCTATTCACAGGCTTCGATTAACATTCACAGATGTCCAAACAGGATGGACAACCGCTCTATGCACGATTATTCAACCCTATTAGAGTAATTTAAAGTAAAATTGGCGTTTCAAAATATTCAAAAATCGACCTCTATCCTAGGTAGAGTAAAACATGAGTACTTATCCACTTGGATGGATCAAATGCTTTAATCTCAATACCAAGTCCAAACAAAAGTGTTCCAAACTTATCCAAGACTCCTAGTTTAGAACTTTTAAGTGACATAACGACCATCAATGCCCATATAATGACAATTTAAGGAGCATTTGTCACTTGTGAGCGCCGATCACAGACTGTGAGTACGCCTATTCACAAATGTGATTATCGTTCATAGTTGCTCAAATGAGGATAGTTATGATAGCTTAGGCCTAGGACAGCCCATACGAGATATATTAATGACCTTTGAACGCCGATCACAGACTGAGAGTAGGCCTATTCACAGATGTGATTGCCATTCATAGTTGCTCAAACGGGGATATTTATGACAATTTAGGCCTAACACAGCTGATAAGTACAAATTTTAACTTACTTTTAAGATATATTTTGGAGTATTTTTTTATAAATTGTTATAGGATAACAAGGAAATTGAGCTGAAAAGTAGCAAAATTTGGACTAATCATTTGAGACAGTGACTTTGGTGAAGAAAAGCATGCCTAGTCATAGACTTTGATTATAGTTCACAGTATGTATGAAAATCGACATCATCAAAATCAGCATTATAAGAATTCACCATCTTAAAATGCATCGTTCGCCGTTCCCGAAGGTTCAGAAAATGTAGCAGATTGCTCATGTTGAACCTACTGAGAGTGACTGTGCTGAATTTGAGTAGCTGCTGCAGAAGTGGGTTTCATTCTTCCATCAATTCCCACATAAATAACTAGAAGATTCTCTCCAAAAGAAAACTTCAAGTCACCGTCATCATTAATAGGCATCCTAATATTCCTGTCATCTCGATTTCGCCACAAGATATGCAATTGTATATGATCATTCTCTCTGTCTACCCTTTTTTCGAGCAAATATTATCAATCAATTGCTATAGCGTAATGTTAATATCGAAAACCTCAGCCTCGGGTCCCCCATTGTATTCACTACCATTCAACTTGGCGTCGTAGAATAAAACAACCCTTACAAAATTCATCTGCAAAAAGTAATTAAACGCATGAGATAATAAGATAAGATAGTCAGATCATGAATCTGTGATTTGAATTCACAGTTTGTGAACAGCAATGGCTGTTGACCACAATACAAACTAAATCAATTCACAGAGTTCTGCACAAAATTCACAGACTGTGAACTGATAATTATATCAACTAAACTACACAAATTTAAACCAAACATCATACCATTATACATTTTAAGCATCAAGATCACTTACACAATTTATTAACAACATCAACAACAGCTACCTATTTCAAGCCAAAGAAGACAATACCAACCAAAAATTGGTCAAAACTTATTATAAAAAAACATACCTTTCAGCAGCTAGATGCAACCAGCAACACCTCCAAATCAAATGCCCAATCACTCAAATGCCGCAACCAAGACAAATTATGCAAGATAAGCTCCAATGCAGCTACCCAAATAGATTCGGCAGCAAAGAGCTTCAATGCAGCAACTCAGTCAGATTCAGCAGCAGCAACAGCTACCCCAGGCCGATCTCCTCCACACCAATGATATCCTCCACAACGACGATGGATCCAGCAAGAGATGTCTACCAAAAATTGCAACAATTGACTGAAGCAATGCGTATCCAATCTCATTCGTAGGAAGCAATGCCAAATCAATCTTGACAACGATCGACAGAATCAATGTCGGCAATAGTCGACGAAATTAATATTGACGGAATCAATGTCGTCAGCAGTCGATGAAATCAATATTGACAGAATCAATATCGACCCAATAGTTGACGGAATGAGAGTAAGAATTAACCCAGCAGTCGAAGGATGATTAGGTTGAAGAAGAAAAGAAAAAGGAGAATTCGTTGTGAAGAAGAACAAGATTGAAGAACATTCAATTTGATCTCTTTTTTTTTCAAATGATTTCGGTGTTGAAGAACCGGTCAAGAACCGGTTCAAAGATTCTAACCGATCGGAGGGTATGAGTTGGAATTATTAATTTTATTATTTTGAAAATGAATTAAAATTAATTTTATCTTACTTTTTAATTGACAAAGAGTACAATTGGAAATCTGGCCTTTAACATAAAAACAAACTTTTGTTAAGCTTAAAAATGTATAAAATTCTAATCGGGCCTATAATATAATTGTATTTCCCAATTTTCAAAACCCAAAAACTTAATCACCCTCAAATCAATGGGAGGGAAACTTCACCAATTAAAATTTGACCCGTACGTCCACATATTTGGTTAAATTAAAATTTGACCACAGTTCTATTATTCATTTAACACCGAAAATAATTCGACAAAATGCTCCATATATAAAGAAAAGAAACACATTGTCCTGCTAAAATTTGATTCTCCGACATTGATTGTGCTCACAATTTCGTGGAGAAGATGGAGAAAGAGAGTGGTACCGACATGATATCGAAGCTACCTGAGGAGATACAACATCACATTTTGAACTTTCTTCCATTCACAGAATTGGCTCGAACTTGTGTATTGTCAAGAACGTGGAACAGGTTTGGCATTCCTACCCCGATTTCATAATCGATCGTAGCTCCATAAGTTGCTTTTCAGATTGGCAGAAGTTAAATGTTCAAGAAAAAAGAATCAGGTACATGGATTGTTTGGAACAAAGTCTAAGAAAACGCCGGTCTAGGAACCTGGTAAATATGGATAAATTTGTAGTTTATCTTATTTGCTTTGGGCGTAATGAACGTGTGTTCTTGGACAAATGCTTGTGCTATGTTATCGCCAAGAAACTCAAAACTTTACATCTTGTTATTTCTTATTCCGATGTTAGTGATGGAGTATATAATCTTCCTTCTACTGTTTTGTGTTCGGATTCGTTGGAGGTGTTATACATTCGAGGTTGTATTGTAAGGTTGCCTAGGTCTGTTCTTAAGCCATCTCCTTTGAAAATATTGGATATGAAATCCGTTGATATGGATGATGGTGTATTAGAAAGTGTCTTGCTGTGTTGTCCTTTTCTTGAGGAGTTGCATATTCACAGTGACTCAGAGTTGAAAACTTTGAACTTGTTTGATCATGAGAAGCTTAGAGTGGTGGATATTTCTGGGTGTGTTATGAAAAAGGTGGACATCAACCTACTGAATGTGACTTCTTTATCTGTTGTTCAGCACTTGAGATTTAAGACTTTTGTGATTAATATAACCAATTATGCAAATATAAAGAAATTGATATTGCAAAGAGCAGTTATGAATGCAGATCGGCTTGGTTATATAATTACAGAGCTTTTGCATCTTGAGTGGTTGTCTTTGAAGTTCTGTAATATTAGAGGAAAGCTGAGCATTTCAAGTGCAAGTCTTCAAATTTTGGAAACTCATAACTGGGAAACACACAGGCTGTCTCACTGGCAAGGTTTTAGTGAACTTGAGATCGATTCTCCCAACTTGAGTTTTTTTTACTACTATGGTGACATGATACCAGTTTGTTCCAATGCATGGGCTTTGTCAATGGTAAAGCTGAAAATATCAGCGTTAAAGACAATTGATAACTATATGAAGTTTGCTGAATTTTTAAAGGGGATCCATGGTTGTTCTGAAAGGCTGATTTTAGATGGTTTTGAGTTCACAAATGAGGTTAGACATTAACTATTTTTAGTTTTACTTGAGTTTAATGTGATCAGTACTTTGACTTGGTATCAGTTGCATTTGCTGTTTCTTATTTATGTTTTTTTTTTTTGAACTGCTGTGAAGGTAATTGATGCAGCAAAAAAGCTCAGACAGACGCTTCCTCCACCATTATTCAGGTGTCCACATGTAGAAATACATAGATCCTCATCTTTGGATTGGTTAGGTAAAGCCATGGATGAATTTCTCTGGATTTGCCCTCACGTGACAACATTATTGACTAATGGCAATAAACTTCTTATTAAGTGGAAGGTATTACAATCTTTTTAATGGAGAATTATGGATTCAAATTGGTTCTTAATTCAAATTGGCTGCTGTTGGCTAGTATTTCAAGTAGTGTTTTGCTGTTTTCTATATATGTGGTTTCTCTTAACATATATATATATAGCTCAGATGTCCTCCATATTTCTTCATGTGAGGACTTTTTATAACTAATTGCATGTACAACAGATAAAGAAAATTGTTGAATTGTGTTAATAACACTATTTGATGTCATATTTACACAATTTGGATTTAAGACTTTTATAATATCAATAACAATAGTTGGTAGGTGCTACTTGTAAATTTGGATGTTTAAAAACACTATTTGAGAGCAAATTGTTTGTTAGTTTCAATTGTTTGATAAAGTACATTAACTGTAGTTGAATTGTTTCAGTTTTCATACAAGAGACAACTGATGTACGAAGCAGAATGCTGCCAATCATATCCCCTCTTATGTTGGGAGCAGTGTATAGACAAAGTTGAAATTCAGCTGATTACCAAATTTGACTGTGGTGAGGAGTTCAGTTCTGAGGGTCATGAGTTCTGGAAGGCTATTGATAAACTTGGAGGTTTGAGGCTGGTGAGTTCTGATGACAATTGATTAACTTTCATTGTATAGCTGTAAGGTAGAAGCATACTATAACCATAACCTGTAAGATAGAATTTTACATTTGGTTCATACACGTGGACGTTGTAGTTTAGGGGGTGATGAGTTTTACGAGAGAATTGATAAACTTTGCGATCTCGCATGTAATATGCAATCTTACTTTTGGTGTTAATCATAGGGAGTATTACTATTAGGATGCATATTGAAAAGTTTGATTGAGAATTCAATTAAAGATACTTACCACCTGTTTGTTATATTGCTTGAGTTTTTTATTGATAGCCTCTACACTATTCTATTGTTTACATGAACCAGAATTACAGCTGTCATTAGTTTGTTGGAGATCTGCTGATCTTATGTTGGTTGAGTTTCTCTACTCTGTATTCAAGTCCAGCTGCTTATGTTGGACCTCTACTCTAACATTCCCCCTCAAATTGAACCCTGGTGGAATAGCCAGGTTCAATTTGAAACAAAGCAACAAAAAACGTTCTGTAGTTAATGGTTTAGTCAGAATATCAGCTAGTTGACAATCAGTTGGAACATATCTAGGCTGAATGAGTTGGGAAACAATTTTCTCTCGAAGAAAATGAGTATTGATACATGTGCTTAATTCGAGCATGATGTACTGGATTAGTCGCCAATGCATTGGCACTAATGTTATCACACCAAACTATAGCAAGTTTTTGTAAGGGCTGTTGAAGTTCTTGAAATAAGGACTGAAGCCAAAGTACCTCTGTTACTACTAGAGCCCCATAGACCTATATTCAGCTTCTGTGTTGGACCGAGCAACAACAGATTGCTTCTTTGATCCCCAACTTACCAAATTGCCACCTAAAGAGCCTGCCCAATCCCCATCAGTATACACATCAAGCTGAAATGATGAAGTTGGAGTAAAACGTAAACCAATCTTTGTCGTACCCTTCAAATATCGAAGTACCCTCTTACATGCTTCCCATTGAATATTTGTTGGCTGCTGAAGATATTGACTAAGATTATTGACAATGTAAGCTATGTCAGGACGCGTATGAGATATTAAAGAGCACCAACAGTGCTTCTATAGAGTGTAGAGTCAGGAAACAGAGAACCTTCAGTTGCTGTCAGTTTAGTTCCCTTTGAAATAGGAGTGGCACGCCATGTTTGTTTTGTGTAGCAGGTCTAAGATATACTTAGTTTGGCAGAGAGTATAACCAGACTGATATCTGATAGCTTCAAAACCAAGAAAATAATTGACTTCACCAAGATTTTTGAGAGCAAAAAATACTGTTGAGATAAGTAATGAGGCGTTGAATAAGAGAACAGTTATTACCAGTGATCAATATGCCATTAACATATACCTAGAGATAGAAAACATCTGATCCTTTCTTAAAAAGAAACAAGGAGACGTCTGATGAATCCCCATTGCAACAATACATCTTTGAGCTTTTGAAACCAAGCTCTGATGTAAAGTAGGAAATTTAGGAGAAGTAGATAGTTGTCTTGTTGATGGTGATACAGAGATGACAGGAGAGGATATATGAGGATTAGGTACAATTTGAGTAGCTGGCAAGTTGGCAAGTTGTGAGGCAGAAATAACACTGCTTATAGGAACTGTAGAGAATTTAGTGGTAGGTAAGATTGTTGCAGGAAATAAAGTGGTAAAAGGGAATTCTCTTTCATTAAAAATAACATGCCTCGAATCCAATATTCATATCCGATCTCGCATGTAATATGCAATCTTACTTTTGGTGTTAATCACAGGGAGTATTACTATTAGGATGCATATTGAAAAGTTTGATATTAAAGATACTTACCAACTGTTTGTTATATTGCTTGAGTTTTTCATTGATAGAGACTAACTGATCCTCTACACTATTCTATTGTTTATATATCATGAACCAGAATTGCAGCTGTCATTAGTTTGTTGTAGATCTGCTGAGCTTATATTGCTTGAGTTTTTCATTGATAATGACTAACTAATCCTCTACACTATTCTATTGTTTATATATACACATGAACCAAAATTGCAGCTGTCATTAGTTTGTTGTAGATCTGCTGAGCTTATGTTGGTTGAGTTTCTCTAGCCTGTATTCAAGTCCCGCTGCTTATGTTGGACCTCTACTCTAACATATATAACTTTGGGGAAATTTTAGTTCCATTCAAACATCATTCAACCATGGTAATACGCCCGACCCGAATTACGATCCGACCTATACACCCGACCGAACTATATATATGATCAGATATGATCAATATATCTGATCAATCATCGATGTTTGATGACCTACACATATGATCAATGGTATACAATGTTATATAATGACCCAGGTATGATCAGTGTGACTCGACCTATGACCCAAACTGTACACATATGATCAATGTTATATGGCGAACCGACCCAAACTATATACATATAATCAGTGTTATATGGTGAACCGACCATGATCAAATCCCGATCCAAATCAAGCACACATGACGACCTAACACAACCCTGATCATACCACGACCGATCATAGTCTGAATCACATACGACCATCAGCAATGATGCATTGTCTGAATCGGGCATCAGGCACATATGACCATCAGATATGACCGCTAGTATACTTGGAAGCATCACCTATGAATAATAGTTGCTTTGTAGGGAAATACCATATAACATTGAGGTAGGTGTTAATCAAATTGTTGTAACAAGAGAACAAAGTGCTGACTCATCAACCTAATGTTGTTATTGTATCCAACTTATGTACATACCAATCAAAACTGAACTGAACCTATTCAGTTTCCTTACTATACATAACTATCTGACAGTACAAAGTTAACTTTGCTACATAAGTATTTACATCTTAGAAAGTGAAAAACACTAACAAAAACACAATTATATAAGCTCCCTCTAATTCAATACACTACTAATGTGAACAAAATTTCCTCACCGAACAAAGACTGCTTACAAGCCATTCCCAGCAACGACATAACCTTGATTCGGATTTGCTGCAATTTCTGAATGTTGCTTACCAAGCCTTGGAACTTCGGCATCTCCTGATAACATGCAATGACATAACCACTGAATTTCTTGGTGACTTGAGCTGTTGTTTGATGATTCTGTGACTTGTGGCCTGGGGGGGTACATAGCTGAAGCAGGAGGAAATCCTGTAACATTTGAGTCCATCTTATCATACACGAGGTTTGCTATTGCTCTGTCATAGATGTTGGTTTCTGATTCCATTGGCTTACTTATCCGAGACCTGTGTTCATTGAAGTCAATTCATGTTTATAAAGTTCAAGCTGAAGAATCATGGAAGATTCACAGCAGGCATAGCAATGGGCCAAACAAACATTAAGATAAAGAAAGCATCTCAGTGTAAGCAAAATCACCTATTGTTGATGTCATGATCAGTCCCAATAGAAGCAGCTGCTGAGAAGTTGCCTTTATGGCTCTGTGGCTTAGCATGATGTTTAGAATTCTTCGCTAGCCGGTAAAAGGCATCACGGAAACAAATTCGTGTCTCATCACTCAACTGGTCGAACAAATAACACAGACAAATTTGTTAGAACATGGTTTACACAACTATATGATTATTCACGCTTCCAGTTTTCCAGTTACTTCACCTGTGACATCACCATTTTGAGATCCTGCAACACTGATTCTTCAATTGATGGATCTTTGCTGATATACCCATTTGCAACATTCTGCTCAGAAGGAACTGGAGCTTTCACAAGGGGTGCCTTAAAAGAAAGTAACCACTGTAAGTACCCTGAAGTTTTCATAGATGATATACAATACAAGGTGTAGATGTGAGACAGTAGGTGGAGAACAGTGTCTTTGAAAATCATTTTCGGTATGCATAATTTCCTGCGCTTGTGAATTCAAGAGGATGTATACATATTCAATGCATAAGTTTTTGTGTATGCATGACCGCCTAAACATTCTCAGTTGATTATTGTGAGGGCCACAAAAGAACATAGTTCCTTTTTCCTAACCCACTGTTATGCATATCAGGTTTCCATTAAACTCTTGCCTGTGTGGATCGACAAGAGCATCTCAATAAATATATCAGTCTAAACATCAAGAAGTACACAAAACAACCTCAAGAGAGTTATTCTTCAAACTAGAAACCACGTTCTATTTATTGTCGAGTTCAATTTCAACCTGATGAACACTACTAGCAGAGAAATATTTACAAATATAGTAATGAATCGGAAAAAATGTCACCTTTACTGGTAAGTCTCTATGCTGCAAATTGCAATGACTAAATAATGAATCAGCAACTTCACGATTCTCCAAAGCAACTGATGGAGAAAATGCATGTTTTTGAAGATACTTGGAACTTCCCTTGCAACTCATATTACTCTGTGAATCAGAAATATCACTATCCCCAGCAGACAGCAGAAAACACTGAGACTCAGGCGAAAAGCAAAATGACTTGGGAACATCTTCATTCCTAGGCAGATCCTCAAGCAAAGAATCCCTATAAAAATCGGAAACAAAAAATCAGCAACAATCATATGAATTGAACAAAGTAAATCGATGATATGTTGGGGGATTGGACACTACATGGATATTGACAGGCTCTATTCTGTTCTATGCAGTAAGTCCAGGAACAAACACCACCACAACTGGGATAGGAGCATTGCACATCAAAACAACAACCCTCTTCGAAATTCTTTGACGAAACCAGTCCCAGAGATAGTATGTTATTAAGGAAACACACAAACATCTTAGAGCAATCAATATCCATGGAATGTATAATCATGCTGCAGCTAATAATAATAATCTACATACACAAGCCTAGAACATTTAAAAAACTATATGAGTCCTACACGCGTTTAAATCAAGTATCTTAATCCCAGAAGTTACGCTTGTACAAGAATAGGTCATCCAGTTGTTCGATTCCAGCAAAGTGGTCAAGCTGTTCGCTTGAAACAGCACTTCTTTGAAGCGAATCCTCAGAAGATCCACAGTTAGCTTTATAATCATTGACACAAATCTCCATCTCTTGACTACATAAACCATTGATTTTGAAATCTTCCATCATCAAGCTGTTATCCATGTCAAAACACTTATCCGAGCCCCATTTAGACCAAAAATCTGGCGTTGAAGAAAACCCATCTGGTAACTCTTGATCCCTAGGGACTACAAAGTCATCAATTCCATTTCCCATATAGCAATCCATCAGAATTTTCTGATCAAACTTGTAACAGCGTACCTGTCATGACACAGAACAAAACATACTATGATCAATTTACACGACACAGAACCAAACATACATCTAACAAAAGTATCAAGAGATTATAAGTTATAACATCACTGTCTTTAAATTTGAGTAATTTTATTTCTGCTAATAACCAAACAAAGAGAGCTGTATATCCCACCAAACCAAACAGATCAGAACTAATTCTGGAAACTGCATGAAAAACCTAACTTGTTGGATAAATAAGAAAATCAGACCTTGTGTGGTTGCCAGATGATGATGCTAGTTATTGAGAAAACGAACACAACCAAACCAAGACTCCAAATCAGGAAGAGAAAGATGTCTGTGTAAAGTAGTTTATAGGTTCTTTAAGCTCAGAAGGTATCTGTTGGTTGTTGAACTTCTATGGGCTCTTGTACATGTGGGATTGTAAGTAGCTGAGCAAGTTGGAAATTTGTACAATTTTCAAAAACCCCTCAGTTCCTATGAAATATTAAATTACCATGATTTATATTCTAATTTATATTTCAATTTCAATTCATAATTTCTATTTATAAACTATATTATTTAAATTTTAATATTTATATTACAATTTAATTTCAATTCTATTTAAAATAATAGATATTTTAAAATGATTGAATAAATTATAATTAATATTTTAAATAAATATAATTGAAATTTAATTATTATTAGAAATAATTAAATAATAATTTTTAATATATATTATAAAATTTAATAAAAAATTTAAATTTAAATAATTGGTTTACAAATTTATCATCTAATTTTATTTTTAAATATTGGAAAGAAAAATTATTAACGAAAAATAAAAAATTATTATTTTTTAAATAATAAAATTGTGTAAAATAAGTTGAAACATAAAAAAAATAAATAAATAAATAAATAATAACTACAAATCTATGCTACATACATAATATGGATATTTTACAACAAACAGAAATAGGGGGACTGAAGTACACTTATCCACAAAATCAAAACAGACGAAAGGGACATTTTGTGGTTGAAAATGGACGATAGAAACTAGTGGCTAAAATCTCTCCATCAAAATCTAAACGCAGGTCGTGCCACGTGTTGAATCTGGTCCCACCAAATGAGATCCGTGACGACGTAGGCCGGCACTACTATCTTTCAAATTTCCAAAACTATCCTTCTTGTTCAATTTATTTCTACTGTCGACGTGTCCAATTATGTCATTACACAAAGACACGTTGCGGATTGGGAAAGGTTCACGTATCAAGTCGCATGAGTAGATTTGGTTGAATTTGACACGTGGTGATGTCGTCAACGTGGCAGCACATGTAGGGTTTTGCTTGAAATGGAATTTATCTCTCTCAAAACAATAAAGTTTTTTATTTCAAATTAATTACGTGTACAATAAAATATGAACCACATAGTGAAAATATAAATATAAATATAAAAATAAAACATGGTTTTCTGGGGGGTTTTGTTCTAGTTTCTTCTTTTGTGAATATTTTATTTGAAAAGGAAAACTCGTATCGAAGAAACCTCAAGCATATCTGATTGAGATGTATGATATGTTGCATTTTCGTATTTGCGTCAGAGAGATAAATATCAATCTAAATGTTTGAAAGTCGAGCGAGTGGAGTCTATGTATGTGAGTAATGAAACACGAATATAGTGAAGAAGATGGTTGTACAAATTAAAGATACGTTTTTCCTTATGGATTTGTTTGTGGTTGTCCGCAGCTGCATGCTTTCTATTTCTGATAAAAGTTAATTGCATTCATATTCCCTGAACGATGACAAATTATGTATATATATAAATATTTTGGTATTAATATGCAATCACATTCCTTCTATCCATAAAAATTAGTAAAAATATAAGATAAAATTAACTTTAAATAAACATTATATTATATAGATGTATTTAGAATTATAAATTTCATTGTTATATTGATAAATTTATTAATTAAATAAGGTTTTATTATTGGATAAGGGAGTATGAGTGTGTATTAATACTAAAATATTCATTTGTGTGTAATTAACCATCGTTCAGCGGGTGTGAGTGTAATTAACTCTTCTGATAAATATAAAGTCGATTATTTAGAGGTACAGGGTTAGGGTTACTTTACTTATGTTTTACAGTATCTTTAGCCATTGTTGGAACCTACAAGTAAGTTTAAAATTTTTATTTTTATAAAATCCACTAATATCAAACGTTATTAATAAAATTTAAATTATATATAATTAAAATTAAAATTAAAAAAAATAAAAAATGGTAAAAATAGATCGGAGTTACCTGAACTCGTAGTGTTTTCTTAGTTAGATACCTGAACTGTGCGAATTCTACGAATTCCACCTAAATACTTCAATTTGTATATAACGTAAACATTAGATATTTGAATCTAAGTTGGTATTTATCGTGGGGTATTTTCGTTTTTCCACCTGTTTTATAAAAATAATTTAGAAATCCTCCATTTTTAAAAATAATTCGAAACGGGACTCATTTTCATGTAAAAAGTGGTTTTGGGTAAATGTTGTGTGGTTTTACTCTATTTCTATTTTATTTGTATTAATTGCATTAAATATTTATTTTTATACAATCATTATTAACCAAACATTAAATTACATTATTTTTATTAAAAATAAAAAAAATTATTTTAATTTTAAATTAAATAATACATTTTAATTTATTATCTTTAATAAAAAAATTCAAAATAAATATGAATTTGTTTCATTTTATTTTTTAAATTAAATAATATATAAAATAAATTCATATTTATTTTGAATTTTTAATTAAAAATAAAAAAATTAAAATGTATTATTTAAAGAAAAAATTAAACTAAAAATAAAAATATATTTATTTTACATTTGTATTAAAAATAAAAAATTATTTTATTTTAATTTTTTCATTAAATAATAGATTTTAATTTAAAATTATATGAATTTATTTCATATATTATTTAATTTAAAAAATAAAACGAAACAAATTAATATTTATTTTGAATTTTTTATTAAAGATAATAAATTAAAATATATTATGTAATTTAAAATTAAAATAATTTTATTTAAATTTTTATTTTTATTAAAATAATATAATTTAATATTTGGTAATAATGATGGTATAAAAGTAAATATTTAATGCAATTATAAAAACAAGATAGAAATAGAGTAAAACCACACAACATTTACCCAAAACCACTTTTCACATAAAAATGGGTCATGTTTCGAATTATTTTTAAAAGCGGAGGGATTTCTGAATTATTTTTATAAAATGGATTGAAAAATGAAAATACCCTTTATCGTGGGTTTATAGCAATTAAAGGCATGTCAATGAGTATATTTTGTGTCCATGTCAGCAAAATAATTCTTTCAATCTTAAATACAATGGAATTAGGGGTTTGGGGTTTGTAAAGTGAAATACAAATTGTGTTGATGGAGATCGAAAAACGTTACGAATATGAGGAAGTTGGAGTGGAAGTGTTTTGTTATTGTCGAGAATTTGCTGACATTAAGTTGTTATGGACCGAGCACAATCTAAGAAGAAGATTTTACTGTTGTAGGTTAAGTCGGATAAGTTAAATTTATTGCTTAGTCAAACCCACTCTGAATCACCAGTTGAAATACAACAAGTAGGTGAAACAGCAAACTTCAACACAAAACCCTAATAACTTGAATAATCGAGATGGGAGAAGAGAGTAAAAATTACTCTGATAAGAGGTGTCGAATAAAGTGGAAATTCTAATCAAACCCAAACAATCAACACTACACAACAACAACAACTAAATCTCAAAAAGAAAATTTGTCTCAAGGCATGAATAAGATTCGCAAAGATTAATTTTATTTTGGGGAAAAATTTTAGGATTTTGAAACACTATTTTCACGTGTAAGTCATTAGTCCACCCAATTGCCACGTCATAGCACGTGTATTATATGCTCCACCCATCATCTATGAAATCAGATTCAAGTATCTACTATTTGCATTTTATACAAATTGAAGTATTCAGGTGGGAATTTGTATAGTTTAAGTATCTAACTAGAAAAACACTATAAGTACTAGGAGTTCTGATCTATTTTTTTTTAAAAAAAAATTAAAAAAACTTAACAAAAACCTATTAAATTAAATTAGTTTTATCGATTAATGATATTTCTAGAAGTTAAACGAATTGAGATTAATTAGGTGGAGAATCATGGTAATGACATATCACCATTCATGTTGATTTTCCGTGGCAAGCTGTTATCAATTGTCAATTGTCATTCAACTTGTCTGAAATATGTAATATGTAATATGAGTATCATACTTCTTTGTGAATGTGGTATTAAGGATATTAAATGAGTGTGGTTTCTGAAAGGAGAAAGTACATGAATTTTGTCAATAGTCGTTGGTAGAGGACTGTGTATGGTTGTAATTGTTACTAGGAATTGGAACGAGCCTGGTGTGGCTGTTTTGAGAGAGACCCCTTGAAACTTGTTACTAATGGCCATTTATCATGAAAATCATGAACATCTTATTCCAATTAGCTTGCATAGTATTTAAAGTGGAAATTCATTGAATCTCCAATACCAAATATACTTCTCTAATTGAAAATGGATAAAAATCTGGAGAGATCTTCAATCCAAGAAGTTGGACATCAAAATTTCTGCAGATACTATTACCATAATCGTTGCCACTAAATACCAAAACAAGTAACATATCACATCATCAAACTTAATTCTCTTAAAATTATTTTCGAGAAAAAATTGTGAGTGGAACCACTATCTAGAATTAGAGCATCACGCTTGCGCACGTTCCCTTAGAGTTTCATGATAACTGTAGTTGGTTTTTCCTTGTAGTTAATTTCTTTAAGATAGCATGGAAACTGATTGCAGTAAATTCGGAAGAATTTGAATCATCATATCCTTCAGAGTTTTCTCCTCCTTTGTGCACAAATTTATCTTTATCATCATGATTAGCTTCCAAAACTGTAAAAGTACCTGTTATACATCGATGGCTAGGTCTGTATTTCTTGTTGCAACGAAAATATAATCCCTTTGCAAATCGAGCTTGACGATCAATATCTCATATTTTTGATTATCTAGCGATAATAAGTTTGTTTACAGCTATATTAATTATTCTAGGTTCTCTCAATTTTGCAAAATGAGGAGTTACTAGATCCTTGGCGATCGAAGTCTAATTTGGACTCAAACTTGATAGCAAGGCTCATATCTTTTAAAATGAACGTAGTTTGTGAATTCTCATGTCAGTTTTGAGTTCCTCTTCAAGTCCATTGAGAAACACTTTTAATAGACAATGGTCCGGCCAATCAAATATCTTTCAGATCACTGAAAAAAAATTGATGATATTCTAAATGGCATCACACTTGTCGAATGTTGCACAAGAATTTGTCATGATTTTGAAATTTTGTTAGACCGTAATTCTCTAGTAGAGCGTGTTTTAAATCACCCTAACATACAATTGAAGGATCCTGATCAAGTCAAGAAAAAAAGATTCAATACACGCCTTCGAGATATATAAAAGCGACATACACCTTTGATTTGTTAGGCGTCTCACAGTAGCAGAAGTACTTTTCTGATCAACACCACCGTACTTAAGAAATTCAATTTTTGTATAAGGGTAGTTACAGTCCCACTAAGGGAAGTCAACATAGTCGTCATCAGTGTCTCCACGTCGGTAATGAAATACATATTCTTTTCCATATTTATGATTGAAGGATGTAGAACCTTTTAAATTTTGGTTTAGCTTCAATAGCATCTTTTTGTTGTTGTTCAGAAATCCATAAGCGAGATGTTATAGTAGCAAGTTGAGTGTTTATTTAATTAATTGATGATTTTGATAAGGAAAGACATGTAGTGTTTTGTGTTTTGGGTGAAAAAAGTACAGAAGATATGTTGACCATTGAATCATTAAGGATTTGATACCAATGATGCTGAACAGTAAGACTCAAAGATGAAAGTATTTTGAAATACCAAATATATTGGTGCAATGTCCAATTAGAGTAGGACAATCTATCCGATTATAAACAACATAACATAATCAACTATTCTTAAAACAAAACAACTTTGGTCCCTTCTCATTTCTTTTTTTTAATTATTTTTATCTAAAGTTTATTCAGTTCTCTTTTTTTTAATCTACTCTAAATATTCTTTTTATTTTAGTCTGCCTATTCTATTTTTTTTCCCACATTTTAGATCTATTACACTTGTGGTGTATTTACTAGTTTGACCTCATGAGTTTCATTCTTATTTAACAAGTATTCTTCTCACTTAATTTGGTGTTGATAATTGAAGAACTTTATTTTATTATAAGATTTTTTGGAATTATTATTTTTAATATTAATTGATTTTAAGATAATTTTTTAAAGTTCATTTATTTTTTTAAAAATGAAATATATCAAAATACTTTAGAAAAAAATATTAATTATATTTTAAGAGTTGTTTAATTTTATAATAATATTTTTTTGTTAATTATAATTGTATTATTATTTTATTATAATAATTAAAACTTTTAAAATAAAATATTTAATTTATTAAAATAATATAAATTAAAATATAATGAACCTTGTAGTTAGTGTATTTTTATAACAAAATTTAAATACATTATTTTCCCTAAATTAGTAAAATAGTTTTGTAAAAGTTTTTACATATTTTAAAAAATACATACATACACGATTTACAAGACATATCATCCATGTAAATAATTTATACCATCACAATTTATTATATACCATATATTATAAAATAAAAATAAAAACTTTCCATTTTAACTAATATGAGAAATATTAATTTTATCTCTGAATTTATTTATTGGATACAAAACGAGAAAAAAAAATGATTTTAAAGTGTGACAATTAATTTTGTTAGAAGGGTAGAAATGAAAAAGAAAATATACATTAATAAATTACTTATCTATTTAGACAAGCCGGTTCAATTCAACATTTTCTTTTTAATTTCTTATTTAAGCAGACATTAGATCCGAAAAACAAATTGACTTAAATATCGAAAAAATAAATATTAAATATAATTTTTTTTTTTTAAAAAAAACAAACAAACGGCACCTTAATTTATTTATAAAAAAAATGAAACTAAAAGTACAAAATTAGTGTATTACTATAAATTGCCACCGCCCTCTTGTAACTTTAATTTTAACTCCCGGTAACTTTAATTTTAACTCCCGGTTTTCTTATTTTTGTGTTTAAGAGATAAAAATGAGTCGATAATTACCTACTCATCTTTGTCACGACAATTTTATTTATTTATTTTTATTCTATATTTTCACAGAGGATATGGGTATTTACTAGTTTCCTATTGTATCTCTTGTTTAAAGTAATATACGGGAAAAATTGATAAATTTTGGAAAAGAAATCATTGGGGTTATTTTTTAAATTAATGAATCTATTTAAATGTCTATTTTTTTAGAATGAATAACAATTTTTTACTTTAAAAGATCTTTTTAAATTAAAAAATAGATAAAGGTGAAAATAAAATAAAAAGTGAAAATTTTTCCAAATGTACACAAAAAATTTGAAATACAATAATAGGTATTTGAAATTTATACAAATCTAAACATTTTAAAAGTTTATTTTCATCATAGGTCTAACTTCCAATATTGCCCTTATAGTCTATATACATATAAAAGCAGAAAAGTCTCAGGACAATACTAAGTGTAGATAACAATTTTGTATTAATTAGACAAAATTTGTCATTAAATTTTTATTTTTTAAAATATTATATATATATATATATATCATATTCAAATCATATATATCTATTAAAACAATATTATTTATAAATTTAAATTAAAGATAAATATTAAAATGATAACTTTTTAAAAATTATTTTCATAAAACTTATTTTATAATTATTTTCATATATTTTTAAATTTAAAAATAATTATACATAAAACTAATATTATCATATCACTAAAAAAAATAATTTTGTAATTGTTGTAAAAATAAAAGAGAAGTGGGGTAGAAGAAAGCAATTTAATATCAACTGAAAAATAAATTCGGTACCGAAAGTAACCTGGTAATTCTTGGAAATCTTGATATATTGAAAGCAAATTGAAATGAGGATATAATACAGGAATGAAATAGACAGGAAGAAATGTAGATGTATGAGAGGGAATTGTGTTGTTCACTATTGTTCTGACACATAACATACATATATATATACAATTTTGAAGAAGCTGCGTGTCAAACATCAGACACACAATCACATGCACAACAATACGTAAGTAAATTGGTGGAATCCACCTTACACCAGCTGTGTCACAATACTCCCCTTGGATTTCATCATTTTTCGATATTTGACTGCCTCGTTAAAACCTTGCCAGAAAAATCCAGTGGGACAAAAACTGGACGAAGGAAAAAGAGTACAATTGTGGAATCCAATTACAAAAACTCCCCCTGTTAATTACACTCATAATCTAATCTACTAATTTGGAGAGCTTTCACATTCCGATATCGTAAATGAGCTTTTCGAACGTTGATGTTGGTAACGATTTCGTTAGTAGATCGGCTAGATTATTGCTGGATCTGATTTGCTTCACATCGATTTGACCCGTATTCTGAAGCTCGTGGGTGTAGAAAAATTTTAGGGAAATGTGCTTGGTTCTATCACCTTTTATGTAACCACCCCGAACTTGGGCGATGCATGCAGCATTATCTTCAAAAATTACAGTTGGCCCATTCGTAGTTTCGGAGATACCACATGAATTCTGGATATGTTAGATCATCGATCTCAACCAAATACACTCTCGACTGGTTTCGTGTAATGACAGAATTTCAGCATGATTTGAGGACGTGGCTACTAAAGTTTGTTTCGTAGATCTCCAGGAGATCGCAGTACCATTATACGTGAAAACATAGCCAGTTTCAGAACGTCCTTTATGCGGATCCGAAAGGTATCCAGCATTGGCATAACCAATCAAACCCAGAAATTTATCAGAATTCGTATAAAATAATCCCAAATCTTTCGTACCGTTCAGGTAACGCAAAATATATTTGATTCCATTCCAATGACGATGGGTTGGTGCAGAACTATATCTCGCTAATAAATTTACAGCAAACGAGATATTTGGTCTCGTACATTGAGCCAAATATAACAACGCACCAATCGCACTCAGATATGGTACTTCAGAACCAAGTAATTGTTCGTCATCATCCTTCGGTCGGAATGGATCCTTTTTGGGATCAAGTGTTCTTACAACCATGGGTGTACTCAACGGATGTGCATTATCCATATTGAACCTTTTTAGGACTTTTTCAATGTATGCTGATTGATAAACCAATATCCCATTTGGTTTATGTTAAATTTCTAGACCAAGACAATATTTTGTTTTTCCCAAATCTTTCATCTCAAACTCCTTTTTCAGATATTCAGCAGTTTGTTGGATATCTTCTGGAGTCCCAATGATATTCATATCATCCACATAAACTGCTATAATTGCAAAACCAGACCATGATCTCTTAATGAAGATACACGGACATATTGTATTATTCTGGTATCCTTCCTTAACCAAATACTCGCTCAGGCGGTTATACCACATTCTCCCAGATTGTTTCAATCCATACAGGGATTTTTGTAACTTTATGGAATACAAGTATCGAGATTTTGATCGATGAGATTCAAGTAATTTTAGTCCTTCTGGGAGTTTCATGTAAATATCAGAATCAAGTGATCCATAGAGATACGCTGTAACTACATCCATTAAACACATTTCCAGTTTTTCAGCAACTGTAAGACTTAACAGAAATCGAAATGTGTTTAATGAAAATTTAAACCAAGCAAACTTTAGTTGACAAAATGAACCTTTATGAATTTTTTTGCCCCTCATCACATAAAAATAAAAATTCATCGCAGAGTTCCTTCACACTGTGTGAAGGACTTTTAATAACATGTGAAGGATGTGAAGACTCATTCTATGAAATCTAAAGTTTTGTTTGGTTTAAAAACTTAACTCAAACTTTGAAGGCTCATCAACTTAAATATATAGTTTGATTGGTTTAGTTTTTATATTTTTTCCAAGAATTTAGTTTTAAATAAATAAATTTTAATCAAAATAACATCAAGGGAATGGAAGGTAAAGTTGTGCTATGTTCACATATTTGATTAAATTAAATTTTGGCTACCCTGCTACTACTATTAATTTAACACTGAGAAGAGTCGGTTACATATTCGACATGTTTGACAAAATGTTCCGGAGATAAAGAAAAGAAACACATTCTCATCGCGCTGACAATTTGAGTTGTTTTATCTATTCTGATGGCTTGGTAGAACTACGTTCCAATGCACCGTCTTTGTCCAAAGTAGATAAATATTACAAATAAATAGATTAATCAATAAAAAAAGTGAAGTACAATGGCCACTGTTCATTGAAAAATAAAAAATGCCTTAAAAATTCATTCTCACATTAATAGAAAACTATCTAATTTTCTTGGAAAAATGAAAATGAAAATTTTGGAAAATTTTCCTTATTAAACACCCCCTTAGTAATTGCATCACTTTGTATTATTAGGATTTTCGTCATCAAAAGAGCATCACATAATTTTTCTAAATCTGAAATCGAAGAGGGTCGATCAGCCACAAGAAGCAGAAGGTATATGAGAATAGTAGTTTGACAATTTGGAATCACGGCGAAAGGAATGAGAAACAAAGCAATGTAGTTGTCGGAGGAAAGGAGATTTTGGATAGGCTCAAGAAAATCATATGAAAACCATGGATAAGACATAAATATCCATACTTTTAATTATTAGTTTGTCCAACCTATAGGATTTATACAATCCCACCAATTTTTGGTGGGATTACCGATTAATTTTTCTTTGAGAATTTTTTTTAAAGGCCATAAAAAGTTTACTATACAATTATAGGTCACTTTTGAAAAGTTTGTAAAACTAAAGTTTGATTTCATTCCATAGGCCATTCACAGACTGTGACCGTAATTTATAGAATCTGTAAATTAAAAAAATTCAGGGGTATTTTGGGAAACTTAACCTACAGAGTGAAAACTAAACTTGTAAAAGCCTGTTTTTGTATGTTTTTCAAAACAGGCCTATAATTGTATTTTGAACTTTAAAAAGCCCATATTTTAGAATTTTCACATATTATTTAATTGATTAACATGTTTTCTAGTTTCATATTGGCAAACTCATTCACAGATGAATATTTATGGCCATTTGAAGAGGAGAAAGGTACGTTGGTAGTTTGATGTCTAATAAAAGTGTAATAAGGAGTTGGTAGTTTGGTGTCTAATAAAAGTGTAATAAGGAGTAATGGTTTATTAGATCTGGTTGTTGAGTTAGATCTAGGACATACTTTGAGAGAGACTGATTTTGTTAAGAAGAGATACGGAGATGGTATTGTAAAGAGAAATGATTGAAGAGAAGAGAGTAAAATGAAAGGACAAAAGGTAGGTGAAGGAGTAAAGTCTGATTTTGTTGAGAAGAAATGTGAAGATTGATTCGTAAAACGAAAATGTTGAACAGAAGAGAGAGAGAGTAAAGTGAAAAGACAAATATGAGTGAAAGAGTAAAGTTGAGTAGTTGCACAGATGAAAAGAATAATAATGAAGACGACATTTGAAATTCTTTATTTTATTAATTTTTATTTTTTAAAAAAATTGGTTAGAAAAAAGAATAATTGCTCCCAACCGAACACCTGCTTCTTAGAAAATAATTTTTTAGAAAATTTTAAAATTTTGTAAAATTTTCTCTAATCGAACACACCCTAAGACTTTCTAGCACGCAAGTGCACGATCAAGTAGTAAAGTGAATAGAATTTAGGTCGTCGAATCCATAGGTACTAAAGCTAATCTATTATTAATCTTATAAAATTCACTATATTTAAGCGCACAAATTATAGTAAGAATATCATGAAAAATCAATTAAAAGTAATTACTAAGGAGAATGAATTCAATAGAGATAAAAACCTAGGTCATGAATTTATCTTATCACTAATCTATCGTACCTGATGTGTTAACAAACTTTTATTCTTATTCTCAAGGTTCTAATATTTCCAAGATTTCTTCCGAACACACATGAGACTATCTACCTATCCTAATTCTATTTTCCTATGCGAATAGTTTAGGCAGATGCATTAAGAAACACCTATACTTGAATATATGAATGTCATGTTATATTCCGAGCAACATAATTTGTTGTTGCTAGGAATTTGTTGTGAATCAGAATATGAATCTGTTCCTCACACCTTTTGGCGTTGCTATGTTGTTATATCTGTGTGAAATGAGACTGGTATTGCAAATCTTATCTCTACTAACGTGCAAGCTTCTTTTCTTGATATTATTTCCAAGATTTTAGAGCTTTCTGATAAACAGGTTCTAAGTCGAGTTTGTATGATCATTTGGAGTAATAGAAATCACTCTGTCCATGGCTCTAAAAGCAGAAGACTTGAAAGAGTTTTAGATTGAGCAGACAACAAGCTAGTAGAATTCATAAGCATCAAATGCTTTAACGCGCTGCACCTCCTATTCTCACTATCAAGGTTTCAATTCTGAACCACATCATTGGCATCCTCCTCATTCGGGCAAACTCAGAATGAATACTGATATTGTAATCAAGGAAGGTTGTCGCTCATTAACATTGGGGTTGTTATTAGAGGTCATTTAGGTAAAACTGTGACAACTTTATCAGGACCTTGGCTAGGTGTTTTCTCTCCACATATTGGAAAACTTCTTGCCATGAGAAAAGAAATGTCTTTTACTTTGTCATTTAACCTACACATTGATCTCCAGACAAATATTATGTAAAGTTGATTTATTAGTATTTAACATTAAAGCATAGTGGGATGAAATTAGTTTGTCTAATTGTTTTTATACTCCAAAATTCTGTAATATTTTCTCCCCCATTTGGCTTTTGTAGCCTTAACCTCGAGGTGAAAGTACGGTTCAACCTCATTTGTTTGGATATTTTTTCTTAATGAAATGGTTGAGTAAAAAATAAAAAAACAAAAATTAATCCAACCACATACACCAAAAGTACCTTAAGGTAGCTGTGATTTATCCCTATAATTTTTATTTTATTTTTATAATTATAAATTTAAATTCCAATTAGACAATAGATTTTTAAACCAAACAAATACAAATTCAAAAGCGAAAATTCTAAAAAGTGGGCTTTTTAAAGTTCAAAATACAATTATAGGACTGTTTTGAAAAATATACAAAAACATGCTTTTAAAAGTTTAGTTTTCACTCCATAGGCCAAGTTTTCTAAAATATTCCTGAAACTTTATAATTCACAGATTCTGTGTGAATGTGAATGAGCTATGAAATGAAAATCAAACTTTAATTTGGTAAACTTTTCAAAAGTGGTCTATAATTGTATAGTAAACTTGTTATGAACCCTAAAAAAAATTTTCCGTTGTACAGTATAAATCCTAAACTACTATCTAAAAAAAAAAAAAAAATTACCTAATTTCTTAAGGCTTTGATGTCCCGACAACCTACCAATTAGGTTTCATTATCAGAATCGCCATTGTTTCGAGTTGTGACTGGATTCGTTTTGTTTCTCTAATTGTCGTATATTTATTGGTTTGCGTTTACAGCACTCAACGACGATGTTTAAGAACACGTTTCAGTCTGGATTTTTGTCTATTTTATACAGTCTGGGGTAAGAAGGTTTACTTTGATAATGTATTTGGGATATTCTATTGTACTATACTGTTGATTTGGCTGGGTTTTTGGATTTTGTAGGAGCAAGCCTTTGCAGATTTGGGACAAAGAAGGTCAGTAGCTTTACTTGTTTCGTTTTGGTGTTTATCATTTGTTTTTCATCTGTATTTTGCTCTTTCTTTTGGTTGCCAGTTTGTCTATTTGGGGATTATTGGATTGTCTTATACTGATGTAACCTGGAATCAATGTTGTTAGACCATTTGACATTTCTAAATTAACTATGAAATTTCCCCTCATGTTCTTGACTGAGGGATAGTCGACTTGTATTTCTTTGGGTGCTGTTTTGGTAAACTAAACTCTTACTTTCATGCTGCATTACATATTGATATGATGTTTCTGTTTCCCTTAAAGCAAAAATTATGATTTTGTGGTTTCATCTGTTATTGTTAGTAGAGCATGGGAGTGTTGGTTGTTGGGTTTAGAAGTTATTTTCTTTGATGTTGCTGTTGGGATTA
Source organism: Cardiospermum halicacabum (assembly GCA_031304145.1). Classification (NCBI taxonomy): domain Eukaryota; kingdom Viridiplantae; phylum Streptophyta; class Magnoliopsida; order Sapindales; family Sapindaceae; genus Cardiospermum; species Cardiospermum halicacabum. The sequence goes on along the minus strand of CM062390.1, from coordinate 103,781 downwards.
CACTTTATAAGCAATTAAGCAGATTTATACATCTCATTGTGTTGTTAGCTTGCTAATATGAAGCTGTATTTGATATTTAATTTCTTTAACGCTATAACTCTGTATAACTATAAGTTATTTAAGGTTTTGTCCCACTTGATTTGTGATGAAAGTAACTGTGGGGCTATTATTTTTTATGTTTTGTTTTATTAAGGTAGATGTATTGCAAATAGAGGAGATAATATGTGAAGGACTTTAAGGTGGTAAATATGTTCTACCTAAAACCTCTCCGGGCACCAATTTGTGTGTTGAAGGGTTTTTAAACAGCAAGCACTTAAGGAGGGAGAGATTGAGAGCTCGAGAATGATTTTGGACAATGTAGTTAGACATGATTTTGAAGATCTAGAGCTTGAGTACAACCTTTTTAAGGATTGGACAAAGTAGAAGCAAAGAATTCACACAGCTGAGTCCATTTGAATGGGTGCTAAATTTTGTATATGTTGACATTATAGTTGCTGGGGAGTTATCTGTTCTCTAGTTTCTTTTAGTTCAATAGTTTCACTGAAAAGGTTATTCTTTAATCATGCATGTTCTAAAATCTCGTGTCTTATGAACTAATTATGCAAATGAAGAAAAGGTTTCTTGTCTTATGAACTAATTATGCAAATGAAGAAAAGGTTTCTTTTATCTTTTGCTGGAGCATTTTCATAGATAAATTCTTCATGTATAAAGGAAGTATAGTTAGTAATTTAGTGTGAGTAGTCTTTCATTGATTGCTATAAGTTACCTTGCATTAGTTTATGCTCATAGATTTGAAACTCAATACTTACAATTGCTCGATTACATTTACAGTTGTCAATGGCCATGTAAAACGACCTCATGACGACGACATACAGTCCAATGTCCTTGAAATTGTTGGAGCTAGTGTACAATCCACATACATTACTTGCCCGGCAGACCCAGCTGCAACACTTGGTATAAAACTCCCCTTTTTGGTCATGATTGTGAAGAACCTGAAGAAATATTTCACCTTTGAGATTCAAGTGTTGGATGATAAGAATGTTCGAAGGCGTTTTCGAGCTTCTAACTTTCAAGTGTGTAAGTTTGCCCATGTTTGTAGATGTTTATGTTCTCAATGATACCCTCTTCTAATACACATCTAAATTATTATTATAGTTTCAAAGAGTGGTAATTTGTGCTTGACTGCTTCTCGTTTGTGATGATGACCTGAATAATTTCGATCAGGGCTAGCAATAAGAATGATTATAGATAAATTATTCTTGATCTAGCTCAAGTGGTTATTAGGATTATAGCAAGGTTACCCTGGTTAAAATATCAGAAGGATAAGCTTTTATATTGCTGCTTGGTATAATGAATTAATATTTTTATTTTAAAGTGTTGTATGGCTCTCAGATCCTGTCATGAGCAGCGCTATGTAAAAAACCCTGATTATAGATAACTATTGACTTTTTAAATTTTTTTTTTAATAGTTAGTGTATGGAATTTAAGTGCTAACAGATATGTTTGTTAAAGTATAATATTAGAGTCCCTTTAGTGCTGGAGGTTTAATGCTTCTAATATTGTTTTATAATTGCAATCAACTTTCTAGGCTGTGACTCGGGTCAAGCCATATATCTGCACTATGCCCCTGAAGTTGGATGAGGGCTGGAATCAAATCCAGTTGAATTTGGTTGATTTTACCAGGAGAGCATATGGAACCAACTATGTGGAGACTTTGCGGGTTCAGGTTCATGCAAACTGTCGCTTGAGGAGAATATATTTCTCTGATCGACTGTACTCTGAAGAAGAACTCCCTCCAGAATTCAAACTTTACCTTCCTATGCAGGTAGGAATATTATATGTAAAGCGTCATCTTTGGTCTCATTCCATGAAGGAAAATTCATTCTAATCTTTTTGATGTTATATTGCAGAAAGCTTAGGCAGCTCAATGACTTGAGGGTGTCAGCACTTGCAACTAGAGAATTATTTAGATTTTCTGAACTTATTACCTTTGAGCTACGAGTTTTGGTGATAAATGGCGGTGTTATCTCGATTATGAGTAGACCAATAACAAATGCTAGGAAGTGATTTTGGGGCATGTCATGTCATGTCATGTTTAAGCGGACATTAGTCTGATATACATCATCTTCATCAGTTATGCTGTTTTCAGTTGGTTCAGTTTGTCTTGCTGCAAATGTAGGACAAAGAATGAATGCATTGGTTTCTTAGTTAACTTTTATTCTTCTAGATGGGTTTGGTTTGGATGTGATGTTATATAATTGTATTATCTATATTTTAATAACTTTTGACTAGGAAGAAGAAAATCAGGTTATTATTACTTTTCAATACTTCCTAATGATTTCAGGGGTGCTTATAAAACAAATGAATATATACTTTGGACATTTTGAACATAACTTTCTAAACTTTCATGTATTGAATTATTCTGATTTTAATTTTTGTTTTGAGGTTATAGGTTTTATATAAAAACAACCTAATAATGCCATTCAGAATCTGATTTAAAAAACATTGACAATGCATGCAACATATGGATCCCTATATTTATTACAACCAAACTCCATTTTCTTGCTCAAGATGTTCTCATAAAGATGTATGGATTAAATTTATGACCTTGGATGCAGGTATTACTCAACTTTCACAAGAAATTTAAAGTAACATGCGAAATAGAAAACTTTATGCTAATGCTTTACTTGAAACAAAAAATTGAAAAAAAATAAAAATTTTCCTATGATTTGGTACTGATATTGTACCTGTTTACATTCCCATTTAAGAGCTCATCTACTTATATGACTAGCACTGAGTTTAAGCTAAGAAAGAAAAGTACTTGCTTGTTTCCTAATTGAGCATTTGAAGAACTCCCACAATTATCCAGTGGCTTTGATGGAGCTTTCTGCACCAAGAATCAGGTTTTCATTGCTTATCCCAACTGACAACCTTTAGTTTAGGTCAATCTCTGCATCTGTCTCTCCATCTATCATCCCAACATCTGTTTGGACATCTGCTTCTAATTGCCCAGCATCTTGACCGATATCAGTGTCGGGGCTTTGCTTCTGAAGTTCTTCCGGTGTTGGAGTGTTTTCTTGGGATATGTTTTCAACAACAGGGAGATCAGCTTCCATAGATATTGTCGACGCTTCAAGATCTATCCTAACTCCTTCACCATCAGTTTCACTGGCAGGTGTTGCAATCTGAAAAGAAAATAAGGACAGAATCTATAAAATGGACAATTTACCATCATGAAACATTTTATCACAAGACATTAAAAAGAGACTTCAACCGAACTGGCACTGGCACATTAAGAGAAAAGAATCCTAATATGGAACACATTGTGAGCAGAGCTAAAACAACCTAACCAAGAACATTTGAAGAGCCACTAGTTGCTATGCGTACCTGATTTTCGTCGGCTTGAAGGCAAGTACCCTTTGAGTCTTCCTTCTTGGCACGTTTAGACTTATCATTTGGTTTTGCCTGGTACTTGGATCTCACACTTGGAGGCAAAAGCTCAAGGGGCACGACTCCTTCAATCCCATGTTCAGTAAACTGCAACAAGAAGCATATAAATGCAAAGTTCAAATAAAATGGATACCATATCTAAAAGGTCATAAGTTTCTAACTTGGTCAATTCACATACTCTAGAAAAGCCCTCCAAGTCCTGGCGAGCTGAAACTCGGAGGCCTTTCCAACAATAAACCTGAAAAAAAAAAAAAAAGAATTCAGAACCAACCCAAAGGATGAGATATACACAATTGTGGAACATACAAGAATCAGTATAGTAACATTAAAGTACTTTTAAGGCAATTGAGCAAGGGACCATATTTGTTAACCACTGACGGATTTTTAACCCTAATGTTATCTTTTGAAGTTTGTTCGGGATGGAAATGGAGTATCATGCAACTCCATTCCCATCCCACAACTGTAGCATAACCATTCCTATGAAATTGGACTGAGAGGTCATCGTCTTTCAGTTCAGCAAACCTATACTACAATGGTAAAGTTTAGATTTCTTACACACATTGGTATTGTGATCACTGTCACGTCTACTCCTGGCTTCTTAATTGACCACTGCAAATTTAAATTACTAATTGGGTCCTCCTAACATCTCTCGAGCTTCTTAATTAACGATTTTTTCAAATATGATTAACCTCAAAATTTTCTATATGTTTTACACATTTTCTGAAAGATCCTATTTCCTAAAACTTGCAGATATACACTTAACCAACTGCATAGAAGACAAAGTTAATATTTCTGGTTTGTTACAGCTGCTGCTTTTAAGTATTTGATTATTATCTTCAAGAACTTTTATTTTTTCAAATAACCTCAAGCTACTATTTTGAAGTTACTATTTACAATCTTCGGGAATTCCTAAATCTTCTCCATTTCAATGGTTAATTAGTGAGAGCATGAGCCTTGGTGTAAGAAAACCATATCTAGTCATTTTAGTTGCACAAACTGGAGAACATCATAGGAAACTTTCTCAGAACATGATGAAACGAGAACCAAGATTACCCGGTTATTTTTGTGATGATACTCCGCTTCTATTCCAGCAGATGGATCCATCTGTAGTTTAAACAAAAATGAAATGATGAACAAGAATTAATTGGAATGAGGTAACCATACCTATCAAGATCTTATTATATAAAAGGAATTAACAAAAGCAAAGAAATGTATCAGAAAAAATTCGCTCCAAACTATAAACTGCTTACATCTTCAGCCAAAGGTTTCCAATACTCTGTGATGGGGGGAGTTCTAACTCGTTGAGGATCAGTCAAAGCACTCTGAACATGTCAATCAAAGATCTTATATTAAGTGATGTCCTGGGATACATAATAAACAGACAGGAGGTAATACTTAAAAGAGAAGTAATTGCAAGGCAGCTTAGAGAACTATGAAAGCATCCCATTCAGTCTACAACAAATATTAATATGATAGCACATAGCTGATGCCCCACAAGGCAAGAAGGTACACATGATTGCCTCAGTTTAATATATGTTTAAAAAAAAGAAAAAAAGAAAAGGAAAGGTGAAAGTCGGACGCTTCAATTGCCTCTCATCAAAAGAGATGAAAGAGGTGTGCAGCAAGGCATCGCCTTAGCTAAAAAAAAAAAAAAAAAAGCAGTAAAAACTAAATCCAATGCTACAAGCCTTGAAATATTTCTGATGACATCTGGTACATGGGGCCATGCCATGGATATCAGTGCTTAGTGCTTTTAGGTCAAGAAAATATAAATTTATTTTCTTAAGCAAATAACGAGGAAATATTTTATCCACAAAAGAGATGAGACTCAACAGCAAAGAATTCTCCTAAAAATACAGAGGGGATATCGTGTACCGGATTTTGATCAGCCCACTTCCATAGTTGAGAGAGTTCTCTATTTCCAAGCCTCCACCTTGGCCTACTGAAGGATTAAATAAAACAAACATCAGAAGATACTATTTATGAGTTATAAATTTATTATAGGTAACCATGTCTATCATAAAACTGAAGTAAATGCAAAATGGAGGATGACCATAACCCCATCAAAATTTATCATATACATTAAAGAAGTACAAAAAACCTAAAGTGAAAATTCATCACATTTGTCACAAACTGTGCCCCTTATGGATAATATCGATTGATAATTATAAAGAACTTTGACTTAAAAAGCTTGAACTACATCTGAATAGAATTGGATCATATATAGAGAGATGATTTTTATTTCTACTTCCATTTTTTTTTTTCCCATATGTATGAACTTCTTCATTCAAGAACTTCAAAACTAAAAATATATCTTATTTGCACACCGTTTTTTGGGTCCATCTTGAATTGTTTTATTCTCTGTTGGTTGCTTTTCAAAGGGAGGACAACCATCACGCTTCCACCAGACCTAAAAGCAAAATAATTTCCAATGAAGATACAAAAATTAATCAAACCTGCAAAAAACAAGTCAAGACAATAAAATGGAACGAGGTTAAAATAAAATGCATACCCAATTTTTTTCACGTTCTAATATATGCTCTACACTTTGTAGAAAAGCCTTTCCTTTAGGAGGGGTCAGTTCCAGCAGTTTCTTCACTCGCTCCTCACAGGATTTCATTTCTTCTTTCTACAATTAAATAACAAAAGATAAACAAAATTACACCAATATACATAGATGACACACACAAACAGCATCATTTAACTCTCCACTGAAAAGAAAATATCTCAACTCCACAGAAAAAAGAATCAACAAGATGAGTATCTTTTTGAACCAATATTAACAAGAAAGAAAAATACTGATTAACCTTAGAGGATTGCGACTATAAAAATAAGTAATTAAATAGCACTAACCATGCTTTCAGAAATCAGTTCCTTGTCATTTTTTCCTGGGGCCTATAAAGGGTAAGGAAAAGATACCTTAACTACTCATTTTATCAACTATGGCATAGAGATTATATATATGAGTGTATGTATGTATCAATGTCAATATCGTTACCTTAAGAAAATCAAACAATATTAGGCACTGCACAAGAACATGTCGTCTGAAACTTGGATCTTTCAACTGAGACCAAAGTTTATAGAGTGTAAATGATAATATTCTAAATGAAATTGAACTCAACCGCAGTCAACACCATGTACCTCTAATCCCATTAATTTACTACTAGTAAGATACTTAATGTTGAAAGTAGCTGCTTCTTCCTCCAAATCATTTGCATCCCCCTCTTCTTCACTTAAAGGCTGTGCATCAAAGGTATTCAAGACTACCTGCAAAGTCCAAAAATTCATGAGAATAACTTGTCAAAGGCTAAATGGCATCGATATATATTTTTGTGTATATGTGTGTGTGCGTTTTTCAGGTTAAGGGAGGAAAAAAGGATGATTTTCTACAATTTAAGAAACAAATAAAAAGCGACAAAAAAAGGTGAATGAAAGGCATACCATTAAACTGGATGTAAATTTCTGCCACTTCGTAGATGTTAGAGTCAGAGCAGGGTTACAAAAGTATTCCTGAAAACCAAAGAGAAAAAATTAGCATGAGACAGTTTTCAATTTTGCATGCTTTACAGTTCATCTATTAATAAATAAAGGACCAGTTTGGACTTTATGTCAGAATGTGATAAGCACAGTCAAACAACAGACATGAAAATCAATGGATTTTACATCCAATGGAAAGACAGAATACCTATAGTGCCATACTAAAAATGTCCTGGTAAAATGATGATCAAGAGAAATTTCTAGATATTATTTTAGATTCATGTTCATTACAGCAGAAAAAAAATGGTTCACTGTGATATCACTCAAACAAGGAAGTTCGAAACTTTGTGATGAATCTGGGCCAGAAGAGTCCAAAAACTGGTTTCAACATTGAAAAATATAGAGTGGACATAATCTCTTAAAATTTGTGTACAAAAAGTAGCACTTAAAATTAACCATATTGAAACTTGATGTATTGTTTAGAATGTTTTCAGGACAACACCTCAGCCACCACAAAAAGGTAGAAAAACCTCCAAGAACTGCCTCCCCTGGCTCACAGCAGCCATCTGAGTGCAGAATTGAGCAACTCAGTTTTGAGGCAGCACTTAAGAGACATGATCTAGGACAATAGATCAGCAATCTACAACAAAAAAGGTGCTGATTTCCAACTGCCCAAATATACCCTGAATATATAATTTTCATTGACCCCTCTAAACTTCAAACTCAAGATTCCATCTCCCATTCATCAACACTCTGTGTCCTTCAAGTGCTGTTTCCTTCCTCTTTTTTTTTCTTTAATTTCCAGTTACTTCCTTATAATAAATATACTCTGAATATATAATTTTGATTGACCCCTCTAAACATTAAACTCTTTTCTCTTTCTTGATCCCGATTCTAAGAAGAATAACTTACCTGTAAACTCCAAAAGGTTCTGTAAAAGTTGAAATCAACAGGAATTCCTGATAAAACAAGACCACCAGAATTAAGCACTACAGAAACTAGAAAAGTATAAGTACAAGAAAACATTGCATGGTCGGTTCTACCATCAGGTGGATCTTTTTCATACTTCGTCTCATTAGATGTATTGAAGACTCCCTTTATATTCACAGCTGCAAGAATCAATTAGAAAGACAAAGTAACTCAAAACCCACTAAATAGAATCATAAGAAAAGACCAAGGGTTAAGCATAGGCATATACCTGATCGTTCAGACAATGGGAAAAAATGAGCTAGGAACATGAGAATTCGCCCACAGAACACTACATCATTTGCCTACAAAATAAATACAATTCCATCATTGGATAAGGTAATACCTGAGGATTTAAAATTTCCCGTTCTCTCTTATTTCACAATTATAAATTTGCTCTAGATACTAACTTCAAGAAGCAAATATATATTTATTGCACAATCACATTAGGTGCATGGTCTCATTTTAAAGTCAGTTTATCAAGTGAATATACAAGTGAAAAAAATCAGTTCCAGAGAGAAGAAAATTCTAATCAATTTCAAATAACAAGAATATGAAGAAAACTAGTAACAAAAATTATCCAACTACCTTTGACAGGCGACGAAGGAGTTGATTGCAAGTCCTTAACATGACAAGTTTTCCTCGAGCAAACAGCTCTTGCTGTTAGAGAACCATAAATCAGATAAGAGTGAAAAGAAGTAGCCAGACTGAAATGTGTAGTATTAGCATAGTAGAGTTCAGTTAAGTGGTAGAATTTTAGGAATAATGGAAAATGAGAAACAAGTATGCTAGCACATACCTTTCCTAAAATATCTTGTTTGCTTTCTATATATCCAAATATATCTTTGCAATTTCTCATTGTTGACATTTCAGTCAGATCTTCCAACAGTTGGAATATCATTCCCCCCTCAACATGCTCCTTCTCACAAAGATACAGCACAAAGTCTGAAATATGAACAAGAACATAAAAAAGGGAGTCACATAGAGGACAGCAGACCAGAAGAAATTAGATTTTACTAAGGACTTCAAACAATTTTATTTCCCACGATAAGCCGCGTAATTGCGTTAAGCCCAAAAACTGTGACAGTTCTATGCATGCAGCTGGTTCAACCCAAATCCAAATACCTTTTAAGTTTCTCAACAGAAAGGGGCAAAAAGTTTCAACAGTTGAGTATAAAGAATTGATTTTATGACTTCTTGAACTGACTGAAAAGCACCGACACAAGATTGACCTACTGAGTTCTTTATTTCGGTTCTCTTTCCAATCAACTCATCACACCTGAACCCCATACTCATTTCTCACAGATTGCAAGAACATGCAATTAACCTCAAACGTTTTTGCCGAGCAGATGCATAATTTTATAAATACATGTGGACAATATTCAGTAGGTAAGCCCAGCTTAAAAACACAGTTAAAACATTTTAAGGCAAATGTCCGGCAGGATATAACAAATCCCAAACTGTACACACCTAGAAGACGTGGAATCTGAGCCTGGCTGGTTTCTCCATCATCAATTGATTGACCATACAGCATTATCGGTTCTCCTGACTGTACTGCAGAGGACTGCACCCAAGCAATAGTGAAATTTGAATCTTCTCAAAAAAATCATGCCACAAAATAGAAAAAAACACAGAACAATGAAGTAGTAGCAATGATCAAAGTGTTTCTCGCAGCTCAGTTCAAGCATCAAAATACAAATGCATTAGTCTTCAGTTTTAGATAAAAAAAAAAAAGAAAAGGAAACAAAGATCTCAGATAATAATTTTTATCTGAAAAACCCAGAAAAAGCTAGTAGTTCTCATTCCAGTACCAAGAAGTTCAAATACCAAACACATCCCATGTTCTTCTTCTTCTAGAAAATTTCTTAGACAGAAACCCAACAGAATTTGCATTTTAAAAATCCACCATTTTCATTATTAGAAAAAAAAAAAAAAAGATATGGAAGCAAATTAACAATGTTCAATTCAACTCAAAAATACGCAAAGTAGAGATTTTATTAATAGAATGCATTGGTTGTCTTCACCTGATGAACAATTTAGTGTTCCACAAATAAGTACAATAAAAAGGAATGCTAAAACAAAAAGGAATAGTATACACATACCACCAATTCCTGCAACAAAGTTCTGAGCATGTTCTCAAGCAACTGATTCTCATCTTGCGCTAATTTCGTTAGTTTCTGCCACCACGCAAACACAAAGCAATCTTTAAATTTAAAAAAAAAAAAAAAAAAACCTACAGTCAGCGAATTGAAGCGAATGTGAAGTACAAATAGCAGTACCTGAGGTTTGATGACCTCTTGAACACTCTGAAGAGCGAATCCCTCCGGCGGTCCCCTCTCCTGTACTATCGCCTTGCGTAAGACTTCCTGTAAATACACAAAAAACTTACAATCAAAACAATCTACAAACACTACATCATCCTAGTCAAACTCTGCCGCGGGCGACCGAGGAAAGCTGCTGTGTTTACCATGTTCTCTGGACTGTCACCGTGAATCGACAGACACAGACGCTCTCTCACTTTTTTTGTTGAAAAAAACTCACATGAAGCAAGCAGGCCCAGCTCATTTTCGGATCTAGCTTTTTTACGACCCGCCCGGTCCGACCCTAAAACTTTTTAATTATTTATTTTTTAAAAATTTACTTGTTTGAAATTTTGGGTTTAGCTAAAACCCTAGTCAGAGCTCTGTCAACCCCATCTGTTGGTCCGACGCCTCCGGTGGTTTTCGACAATTCATTAACGCTTGTCCTCCACGTCTCTTCCACATCTAACTCCTCTTTCACGCTCAAAGTCCGGGAGGGGTGCCGTGGATAGTTTCTTGGTTGGTTGATTTGTAATCTCAGTTATATATTCATCAAATAGTTTTATTGCTCTGGTTTCTGGCTATCACATTTTTACAAAATTAAATAATGTTTTCCTAATTTCTTTGTTTGTTGAAGAATATTTCTATAATGCCTCTTGTTTCTGGCGGTTTCACTTTAGTAGCTTATTTGCTGGATTGCTTCTGGATTTTCCTGTTGTGTTATTTATTTATTTTTGTTAGTTTGGTTGTCTATTTGTTGCCATATAGCGTGTCATTCTCTCTGGTGCTAATGGTGCTGTAGTGCCAATTGAAATGGGAAATAATTGAATAAGTTGATGTGTTTGCATGATTGCAGACAAAATAGTAGAAGAAATGCCTTCGAAGACAAAGAAAAACTCAAAGACTCCATCCAGGCTGTCCAATTCAGACCTTTCCGCTTCTCCTATGACACCTGCATTGGCAACAACTAAATTAGATTCTGAGGTTCATCAAGAAGATTTCCAAAGCACTCTTGAGCAAGCTTCAAGCCTTTATCCTAACTTAATTGGAAAATCTTCTATCATTGGTCATGTTACTGATGTTGAAACTGAGTCCAGAAGCTGTAAACTTTGGCTTTCAGAATCTTTCATGCTCGCGGCATCTATTGCCCCTGGTTCCACAGTTTCGGTAATTTTGTTTCCATTTCTAATACTAGTGTTTATATATTCCTAGCTGTGGTACTGTGAATTTATGCACTGATAACTAACTTTTTTCTTTTATGGTTTTTCCTAATCTTCCCATTGACAGGTTTCACTTCCCTCTATAAGGAAGGGATTTTCTGAGAAACCACTCTGCTCAATGGTAGATGAATGGGCTCAGCAATATGGGATTCACATTGACTCTTTGGATCCATTCTTTGATGAAGTGGGAAACTACTTTGCTCTTGCCACAGTTTTTCCTTCCTGTAAGGTTTGATATATTTCAAATTGATTCAATTCTCTTGACCTTTGCTTTAGTACATTGAAATAGGAGTTCTGTTGGCCTGTGCAGTGAAGTTACACACCCTCCATTTTCATTACTATGCTGATAAAAACAATATCATAAGGACACCATGTGATATGCAAATCTTTGTGTTGGTGTATTTCATCTCTTACAGTTTTGCATTTGCTTTCAGTAGAGTTGTATTGTTAGTATCCTTTCCTTCTGTGCACTTTATAAATGTAATTTACTTTAAGGCTTATAAATATGTATATTTGTAATTAGGTGTCGAAGAATGGAGTGCGATTATCTTCAATCCTTGCACAAACATTGGGTGTTCCCACATCTGGAAGGGTCGTGTTTGTTTATGCTATTCAGAATCAATTGCCAACTAGTCAAGAGAATGGGAAATATGAAATGCATCTTAATAGAGGAATAAAGCCTATTTCAATGCATGCTTGCAATGAGTTGCGCTTGGAACTGCTTCCATTTAAGCAGGGAGTAAAACTGAATGGTGGACTGTTCTCTATGATGAATTCTTCTCTGGAAAAGAGCCGTGAGCGAACTGTAAATGACATTCCTTCATCGCCTAGGACTCCATCGTCTATCCCAAGGTTTAGTTCTCCAAGTGGTAGTCAGTTAGTTTCGCCAATACGTGAAGAGTCAATGTCTAGTTCTCGCTCGTTGGACACGTCAGTTGCTGATTCATTTGATATCGAGGAGGTACTGAGGGATGAAAGTGCAAAAAAAATTTTGCAAACATGTGCTGCTTCGTGGTTGTATTCACGGAACTTACTTTGTGGAAATATTATTTCCATGCCTATAATGTCAGAGTTTTTCTTTTTTCAAGTGATGGGTGCTAGTAAAATTGTAGCAGATGATTCCAGGGAAGATTTGATGTGTGGAAAAAATAATGGTTCACAACATGTACCTTCAGAGATTGCAAACGGTGGGGCTGATGCTTTTGTTATGCATCATGAAACAAAAGTGCATTTATATCTATCATCCAATTCAGAGTCTAACACCTTTCAGAAAAGAAGTTCGTCATGCATGCTAATTGAATCCAAAACTAAGCAAGCCCATAAAGAACAGAAGATCTCAAAAATAGGCGGTCTTTCAAAGGAATATGTGACTTTGAAGGACATTATTGTTTCTTCTTCTGTGAAGGATAGTTTGTCACGGTATGTTATGCAGTAAAGTTTGCTTCAATTTTAAACTAATGGTTCATCAATTTTTATCTAAATCTGAACTTTAGGCAATCTTATCTGATGCTTCATCAATATCCTTACACATTCATTTGTATCTTAGCACAATAGAATTGTCTATTTTACTCTATAGTAACAAAACGTGAATCTAAACCCTTTATTGTTACAAAGAACTCCTGCTTTACTTCTTGCATACTCATACCAAACATGCTACATAAATGTTTTGTGTAATGCTTTGCAACCTGGAGTTTCTCTGTTGAGTTAATGTAGATTTTGATGAAACTAATTCAATTTAGAAAAATTGTCTGGTTGTAGCACATGCCATTCTTCAAATAATCTAATAAATGTTATATTCAGGTTCTATACCTCCAATTTTTTACCACTGTGAAGGAAAAAATTTCATTCGAGGATGTTTTCGTTTTCTTGTAATTGGTCATTAAGTGGTATCCATTATTGTAACTATTTTAGTTTTGGTTTGCGACCTACAAAGGGAGTGCTTCTTCATGGTCCACCAGGCACGGGAAAAACATCTTTGGCTCAGATCTGTGCCCATGATATTGGTATCAATCTTTTCACCGTAAATGGACCTGAAGTTGTGAGTCAAAATTATGGGGAAAGTGAACAAGCACTTCATGAAGTTTTTTACTCCGCAAGCCAGGCTGCTCCTGCTGTGGTTAGTTTTCTTGCAAAGATGACCGTCAATACAGTTGTACAATTTCTATTTTGAATGACTGATACCTGTCAATGATTGAGCTCTTGTTAACCATGTTTCTTTTGTTTCCTTAAGGAGAACGTGGTTTTAATTTTTAGGTGCTGCCTAACTAAAATGTATTTTGGTCTTCCTGTGTAGGTGTTCATCGATGAAATTGATGCCATTGCACCTGCGCGGAAAGATGGAGGTGATGAACTATCTCAAAGAATGGTTGCAACCTTGTTAAATTTGTTAGATGGCATTGGCAGAGTTGAGGGACTACTGGTAATTGCTGCAACCAGCAGGCCAGATAGTATTGAACCTGCACTTAGACGACCGGGAAGGCTGGACCGGGAAATTGAGATTGGTAATATAGAAGCTTTTGTTTCTTCTTACCTTTTTTTTCTTTTAATTTATTATTATTATTAATATTACTATTATTATCATTTAAATTTGTTTTATGATTTATTCTGGGTTATCTATGTATTACATGGCATATTTGCTTTGTTGGGAGCTTGGAATTTTCAGAGTAAGTAAGTTTGACTTTCTTGCTTAGGGTTGTCTAAATCTGAACTACTAAACTGTTATCAATCCTCGTAAAGGATCAGGTCGGGGGGCGATTGATCGGGTAATCCCAATGAGTTTTGCTGCTTTTACTTCTGTTTTGACCTATTTTGATAATATTAGTTCATCAAAGGTAACTAAAAACATTAGATCACACTACAAGAGAGAACTTGACCTCATTTAAACTATTTTAAGCCAAGTTTTATACTAACTTCAAACTTACTTTTATATATAGAAAAAAGTTTTTTGAAATAGGCTACAATCATAATTTAAATAGGAAATACAGTAAAAGAAATAAATCATATCCAAATGGAAATAACTAACAATTCTAATTTCCATATTAAGATTTCTTCCTTACTAGTTGTGAATAAAAAAACCTAATAATTTATTATCAAGGTATGGAGATCTCTGACATAAACCTAGTAGAGCCGTAATTTGTACTGTGAGTTGGCTTATAATATGGAAGTGTTGGATAAAGGATGGAGCAAAATATTAAGCCTTCCTTCTAACTTTGTGGCAATTATTCTTGTATGTGCTGAAGCATACCTGACATTTTTGGTGTGTAATCAGCATTTTCTTTCAAGATGCAAAATGAACTTTATTCAGGAGCATTAATAGCTGAAATTTTTCTTCATTGGATTTCCCTTGTGAATTGGATGTGTAATTGCGAATCATCTGAAGTGATTTGCTTGTTCATATGCTAATTGTATTTGGTGGATGGTCATGGTCTTCTGAATGAACTTTTTAAAGCGAAGTATTTTCCAACTACTCAAGTTCTACAATAAAAATATATGTTGATTTTGACGGTTTATTACTTCTATTAAGTTGTACTGAAATTGTAAAAGTAAACTATATCATGAATTGTTAACAATATATTGCTATTGATTTTTTACTTTTTAAATAACTAATTTGTTGCATGTCTAAAAATCCACCTGTAGGTGTGCCATCTCCTGCACAACGGTTAGATATACTGAATACTCTTCTCACTGACTTGGAGCACTTACTTTCAGAATCACATATTCAACACCTGGCCATGTCCACACATGGTTTTGTAGGGGCTGATTTGGCTGCACTTTGCAATGAGGCAGCTTTGGTATGCCTGAGGCGGTATTCTAAGTCCAGTGGAACAACATCAAATGAAGGCAATTCTGACATTATAGTGGGGGAGTCTGATAGCTCCCATCGTTTTATAAAAAATTCAAGGAATTCTTCAGATATTGCATCGTCATCTGTTTCAGGGGAAGTAGTACCGATTTCAGAAAGATTACCTTCTGGTGATATTGCTGGAACAGTGTCAGAAACTGCAGATAATTCTCAGAATGGTGGAGGTAGTATTTATGGAGGTTTCTTTGTGGCAGAAGAAGATAACTCATTGAATGTGACTTTTGAAGATTTTGAAAAAGCCAGGCTGAAAGTGAGACCTAGTGCAATGCGAGAGGTATAGCTATTCATTTCATGTTCTCTATCTACTAATTTGGTCTGTAGATATTATCATAATTCTTGACCACTATGTACTTAGGTAATTTTTTCTTTATACTAAAGAAGGGCTTCACACAAACCACCCATTTGGCAAATATTTTGTTTCATCAATTTTCATGGTGTGAACCATACACCTTTTTTTACTTGCATACTTTTATTTTCTAAACAAACTATTTGAACTTTCAGTTGTCTTATTTGTCAAAGTTCTCTGCATGGACTCAAGTAATGCTCTGATCCATGAAAATGTCACTTTAGTTGCCATGATAACAGAATCGGATAGTAGTTGCATCAGATGTACTAGGCTCAATTCTGCAATATACAGTCATGAAAGTGTAATTTCAAAGTTATCATTAAACCTCCAGTTTTAGGAATTAAATCTTTGACTTTAGTTATCTGGAATTTTTGCATACCTTATTGCTGATAAGGAATTGGTTCCAGAGGACCTTATGTTGCAGCCTAGTGTGATTTGTCATCCTCTATAGCATGTATGCTAACTTGCAGAAATCAGGAATATGCCAATATTAAAATGTTTTTCCTGTCAGGTGATACTTGAGGTTCCAAAGGTCAGTTGGGAAGATGTAGGTGGGCAAAGGGAAGTTAAGACGCAACTTATGGAAGCAGTTGAATGGCCACAGAAACATCAAGAAGCATTCAAGCGGATTGGCACGCGTCCCCCGGCTGGGATTTTAATGTTTGGTCCCCCTGGTTGTAGCAAAACCCTCATGGCACGAGCTGTAGCCTCTGAAGCAGGACTAAACTTCCTTGCAGTGAAGGGTCCAGAACTTTTCAGCAAATGGGTTGGTGAATCTGAGAAAGCTGTAAGATCCCTGTTTGCAAAGGCACGGGCTAATGCTCCATCAATCATATTTTTTGATGAAATTGATGGTCTTGCTGTCATCCGTGGAAAAGAAAGTGATGGAGTTTCAGTTTCCGATAGAGTTATGAGTCAACTTCTTGTTGAGTTGGATGGTAAGTGTGAATCCTGATATGACTTACTGTTTAGTTTTTACTGAGCTCTGATGAACTCAAGGCAGCTAAGATATAAGATCTGGAACCATAATTGCTTTATTGTTTTTAGGTTTGCAGCAAAGAGTCAATGTTACCGTCATTGCTGCTACAAATCGTCCAGACAAGATTGATCCTGCCCTTCTAAGACCGGGACGATTTGATCGACTTCTATATGTGGGACCGCCAAATGAGAGCGATCGAGAAGAAATATTCCATGTTCATCTGCGCAAAATTCCATGCAGTTCTGATGTCAACATTAAGGATCTGGCTCGCCTCTCAGAAGGCTGTACAGGGGCTGATATATCATTAATTTGCCGTGAGGCAGCCCTTGCAGCTCTTGAGGTTTTTTGACTGCCTTTACTCTCCTTGTATATATTTTTTTCAAAATACATTGATATTTGGTATTGATCTATCACCTCATTATCCTTTTAGGAGAACCTTGATTCAGAAGAAATAACAATGGAACATTTAAAGAGTGCAGTTAGACTAGTAGAACCATCAGATATTCAATCTTATGAGGAACTGGCAACTAAGTTTCAAAGGCTTGTAAAGTCAAACATTGCAGAAGATAAATTAGATGACCAGCAGTGGCCGAGCCAATCGGCCTCAATCTGGTATATGTTTCTTCCACTGCTGTTTTGTATTTTTTATTTTTGGCCTTGTTTTACTATTCAGTTTTGTTCCTCTGTGTCAATGTTTGTGTAAACATGTGAATGTACATGTCCTTGTTCACAATGACAACACAGACTTGGAAACATTTTTACTTCTTACGTGACTTGAGTCAAATGATTATAATATTTTTCTGTCTGCAGGGCTGTTGTCAATTCCGTCATCACAGGTTTTGTATATTGGCCCCATAATGTACTGAAATCAATATGGAAATCTTCAAGAGGATAGGTGGTAAAGCTGCTTTTTCTTTCCTGTTTCATAATACATTGTTCATTCACATTCCCACCATATCGGCTGTCTTCAACTCATTACTTCTTACTATACCAAAGTTTTGCTGTAATCTCTTGGTTGTGGGATTTATTTAGTCATCCTGTACAGGCATTTCTTGAATATTGGCTGCCGTAAATTATGTTGGTCTTGAAAAGCTGCCGCAGGATCTGTAGAAGATCAAAACTGGAATTTGTTGCCCCCAGAATGTGCAGTTCAATTTTGGTTATTTCGCTCATAGGAAAATTTTAGTGTGCCATACATTATCTAATTCAGTGACACGGTGCAAGGGGTTTAAAGGGCCATTTTCTTTTACTTGATTCATGATCCATTTATTAGCAATTCACCATTGACATTCAGGCTATAGTTTGTCTATGGAAGCGAAATTGAAGACTAAATAAGGTAAATTTGATTGTGCTTCCTACTAAAACGCCTCTCTCTCATTTACATTACATCCCGTCGAAATGGTGAGTGTAATTTACTTTGTTAAGTTGAAAATGGTATAACAGGTGGCCTAAATGTTGAACTCATCCTTTTTTCTTACCTCAAATTTATCTGTGTGAGTGAGATAAGATGATCAAATTTCTCATTGATAAAAGACATGCCGTCAAAATACGATATGCAATCCAGTTTTGAGCAAGTCACCACCAGACACTCATGTCATGTAGGTTATGAAACTTCACTATATTTTTTGTTTGTCCCATTAAATTGAAACATCCATTTGCTCCAAAGGCGTGAATGAAATAACATGAGAATTATGTTGAAAATCAATAGAACGACAGTTTCAAGGTGATAAAATTTCTCACTGATACAATATATAACACCGCCAGCTAGTCAATATATAAACTCACCAAATGAACTTTTTGTACACCAAAAAACTAGATTTATTTGTAATACAAATTGGTACAATATCAAAGATAAGCTACACGGACAATCTAACTAAAGATTATTGTTACATCTATACCTAAAGGCCTATTCTGTGAGTATATCAATTCACTCATCCACAAGCAGAGTACAGAATAATCACCACAAAAATACAAGCACAACATCAAGAGGCCTGAAAATTCCCAGAAGAAATGTGCAGCTTCTATGAGAATCTGTGAAACAAGGCAGAAAGGGAGAGAGCAAAAAGGCGAGAATCGCAGAGAACTCTAGATTACCATAAAGCAAAGCTCGCAAAAATTTCCACAATGTGATGCATTCATATTTATGATTGACTGACATAAAGGACAGGAACAAGCCCTGCCATTTTGCCATCCCTCCCAGGGCGTTTCTTCTTCACCTGCAAGTAATGCAATATGAGTATACATTAGCAACCTCTGTTATTATTTTGGAATGGTTTTCTTTCTTGTCTGTCTACTATCAGGATAAGGTTACTCGCATTGGTTGAAGACAAGAAATGAACAAAAAGCTTAAACAAAACTTTATCCTTGTATTAGAATTTACTCACGTAAAACCATCCATCCACTTCATACTCAATTTCAAGCTCCTCTCCAGCTGTCAAAGTTAACTGCAAGGAAAGAAATCATTGTTAACCATCAGTCATATGATACGTCTGACTTGTCTGTGGGATAAACGAGAAAAGATAACTGGTAGATTAAATCTACTAAGTACAACAGCAATCCAACAGATTATCAATACCATTAATAAGATGTTAAACCCACAGGTCCAACCATGCAGAAAAATGATGCATAATTAGACAATTATGTAGTTGAATTTTAGGAAAGGCTCCCAAGAATCAGTTCTAATTTCTAAATATCACCTACCTCATCATCCCCACCAGCAGTAAAATCATAAAGTGCTGATCCTGTTTGATGACCGCTGGAAGCAACTTTATCATCATCTCCTGATCCGAAACTTTGACCCCCACTCCCAGCTAATGGGTTCTCAAAGGACTCGTACCTGTCTCTGGTGGGTGATGTGTATGGAGGAGGTTCTTCTCTGATCTGAAAAGGCATCTGATAATCAGAATATGAACTCAATTTATGATGCAAAAATGTGAAAGGAGAATCAAGAGAGATACCCTTACCGGAGAACCATATCCCTCATAGATAGAGGAGAAACCCCCACTGGATTGATTGCTAGACTTACTTGCTCTTTCCTGTAAGACATTCTATGGAGTGAGATAATGGTAACCTGTAATCGCCTCTAACTGATTCATGTCAATTGAGAATGCAATCTAGAATTCAGTGCATGGTCATTTCTTATTCCATTTTTTAAATAACATGATGTGGCTGTAGTAATCAATATGCATTCAAGTAAATCAATACAGACACAAAGGTTACTTGATCTTAATTCTTTATGCAAGACAAGATGAGGCTGTAGTAACAAATAAATTGATGGAAGAGATGCACAAGATAACAAGGTAGGCAACAAGTTTTACAGTCAGTTCTTTATACTGGAAGTTCTGTACCTAGATGAATATATAGAACACTTGTTTTCCACCTTCTCTTTGAAAATAAACAAATAAAGAAAAATTAAGACAAGAAGTAAAAATCAAATTGATGCTCAAAAGGATTTATATCTTGCTGAAATTAATAGTCATCAGGATTTCAAAAAGAAAATCCAATCGAACATTATTTGTAAACAGATATAGTTGGGAAAAAACTTGGATCCTACTCATGTGATTTGAAAAACAAATCCTAGCTCAATACCTAAGAAGTTGAAATCACAATTTACATCGTTTGCAGATATTCAGAATTTGAATGATTTAATCCAGGCTCTATGTTGATAGCTATAGAAGCAGTAGATGACTTCTGGCTACATTTCTGGTTAGCCCAAATAAATCTGTCAATTAAACTACCCTTGGTTGGGGCTATGATGGTGACTATCAAATAATTTCACAAGAAATGTGCCGGTTGCAGCTAAAGATCCTTGTTAGGTATGATTAAACAAAATAAAAACAAGCTCAAATCGATAATTTAGTACTTGAAGTCAGCTGATTTGAGTTTGGAAGAAATATCAACCAGAAAATATTTATCTAATCAACAGAAGTTCTGAATCAAATAAATTCAAGGCTCAGAAGGTCATGTTGGGCTCTGATTTTGGATCCGTAAGGGTAACTGATGCATAAAAATCAAGATTTTGATTTGGATCCGTAATGGTAACTGATGCATAAAAATCAAGAATTCTCGTTCATCAATATTACCTTGGAAGCTCCATAGGTGGATGGCTTCGAACTAAATAAAGATGGATAGTTCATTCCACCAAAATGAGATGATATGGAGGTTTCAACTGATCCAATGGAATCTGGTGAAGATGACCCAGAGGACCTCACATCATCCTCCTGTAAATATGAAAGGTCATCATGAAATAAAAAGATAATCTCGATTTGCGTTTTATAATTTGGATTTGTGTATTACTTCCTAGATTGTCTTATTGGGAAAACAATCCAATGCTTTTACCTCTAATTCTGAAGATTCTAGGAGTGTCTTCGCCCACATATCATCATAACTCATTGAAGGTCTAGAGGTGACATTCTCCTCATCGACATCTGGAGCATCAGTTCCAGCACCAGCAAGAAATTCATTGACCTGCAGTAAAGATAAAGAGAAAGCACTTAATTTGTAGTACCAACAACCTTAAACTAAAATTCAAGTATTTTACTACTAGCAGTTTAAAGCACAATGGAGATACTGCAGATGCAAGTATCATGCAAGTTTTTACAATGTATTCCATCCTACAGAAATTGTGAGGTGATGATTGCAGATGCCAGTGACCATGATTGTTAATCACAGCAATTACTACAATGCACATTAAACAAGGCCCAAAGTCTACTAAGATTGGCTTTTGATGCACATCCAGGTTGTATAGAATATTAAAAGGGTCTAGTTTGTTTAACTTTTCAGGCATTCTTTTTTATGCTTACATAAAATGAAAGAGTATTCTAGAGCTTGCTGGTTTGAACAAACAATTACCATTCTATTCCAATGGTGACCCATAAGTAAAATTTCACATCTATGGATTAGCCGATCAACACTCTAGGTTATGTTTGATTTTTTATAGTTCTTCAAAATCGTTCCTTTATGAAGATAAATTTTTCTTCCCATAAAAGATTTACTTCATACTTTCTTATTTACGTTTCAGTGAAGCAAGTTAACCACAAGACACATTATCAGTAAACACTCTTACTCTATTCATTGCTGGTGCATTCTTGTCCCACAAGCCATCATCACCAAGATTAGCTGCCCAAGCATTTACTAGGTCATCATCAAGTTCGTCAGGCTCAGCTGGAGCAGATTTAGTAGATTCATAAATGAGCTCTGAAATTCCAGTGGCAACTGCTGGATCATTCAAGCCAGTAGATGCACTTATGTTATGCTTTGTACGGTAGATGTCAATGAGTTTTGCACTGTCATGACAAATCCAACAAAGTAAAGAGATATTAAAATATAAATATAACAGATAGTAAACCAATAATGACTGAAAAATACTCCAGTGAGAGCAACATATAAATAAAGCAATTTTGGGAACCTTTAAACTTTCCAAGCTTAAGCATTCTTCCATAGGTGATTTACTAATTATCCAACAGCCATAGATCTCAACAAACAGAACTAAAATAAGTCTATAACGAATATACCTAATGGGCCCCAGAGGAAGATATTTTGCTCTTGGAACAAAGCAAAACAATGAAACAAGATCTAATAGCCTCTCATGTGTTTCATATAGTTTCTTAAGCTCTTCATCAGTCCATTCTTTTTTTGCATTATCATGATTGCGTATATCCCTGATCACAAAGATTTGATGTTTAGACTAGTGCAACAAAATGAAAAACAGATCAAAAGCTAGCAACAGAAAGTTTCATCTCTTACTTGATCAGGTCATCTTGTGCTTTATACATTTCATCCAAAACCTTCAACATGGGACTTATGAGAACTCCAAGGCCTGTTCCACTGGCTCCTTGATCCTCACCATTACTAAGATGTATGTCTGACAATTGAGACTGCACACCACCCTGAGCTAAAGCATGTAAGAATTCGTAAATCTGAAGTCTAAAAGGTTCACCCGACCTGATTGCCATGGTTGTAAGAGCTTGAGCAGCAGTAATCCGAATCTGAAATGCCATATTGGACAGAACAGGTAAGGAAAACAGAATGCTAGAGAAACAAAAACGTGAACTCTTTCCTAATACAACATATAATGATTTGAAGTAAATAATTTATTTTGTTCACGAGATATTTTAATAGCCCAAGACTACCTTATCACTTATTGGCCAGGGCTGTCACATGCATCCACACTTATCTCATTGTCTTCCTACTTACACTACAAAAAACTTCTTCACATCCATGTTTTCAATGAATGTTTTAGGTTGAACCCATGATCATGCAATCCCATGCTATGCAAGTCTTTTCTATACTTTATTTCATATAGAAGGACTACTTGGATTTAGAAGATAAAGTATCGACTCTCAGATTTTTAATTTTCCAATGATCTCATAAGCCATTAATGGAGCTTTATAGGCATAAATTAAAAATAAAAACCTACTCTACCAGTTAGGAAAAGCCATAATCAGTCCAAAACTCCAATTCAAAACCACTGCTCAAGAAACGAACCATATTTTAGAATCATCTGCCACATAGTGGGATTATCCAAGTCCACTTCAAGTTCATTGTAATTAATTAAAGCTTTCAGATTGACAAAATCTGATAAATTATACCTCCCAGCTGCCACTAAAAGCACACCTCTGAAGGCGAGTCAATGCTCCAGCAAGAGTAGGGTTGCGAGAACTAGCAGCAGCAACCATTTTATCTGCATCTAATAACATCAGTGCAGTGCCAGGAGGAGTTGTGGATTCCCAAGCATATTCAGAAGCAGCATAATTAGCATTTTCCCCGAGGAACCATACCTGTAAACTCAATAGGATTGAGATTTAACAAGTCCATTTAAGTGTGGCTTTTAGAGCTAAAATAGGAAATCTGACTTTCCTATGCAGCTGATTGAAGTGAATGAAACAAATAAACAAAGATACTTACTGCAGCTTGGACTAGCTTCTGCAATGCAAGAGCTGACTTTGGATCAGATGCAGATACCCTATCCACTGACAAAGGTCCAAACATTGACCCTGGCTGCGGTGGTGGTAAGTCGAGCACTATAGTTACTGCTTCTAAAGCAGTGTGTTTTCCATCAGGACCAGCTCCAACAAGGCATGTCTAATATGCATCAACAACCATTAAATTAGTTACAAGTGTGTGTTAACCAAATACCAAAATACCAAAAAATGAAAACATAAAACTATTTAGTTCATATAATGGAGCATATATTTTATTACTTATACAACTGATAAGTAGATAATAAATAGGATAAGCAACAAAACCATCTCTCCATGCATATAGAAGACAATTGATAGAGCAGATACAAAGTAAAATTTACAGACAAGGATAATTTAAGTTAATATATTTAGACAACGTACTTTCCACAGTAACTGTAACACGTCAGCATCAATCTTCCCTGGTACTTTGGTAGCAAAGATCCTTGCAATTTCAAGAAGAGTGACAGCCATATCTGGAGTTGCCTGCAAAAAATAAATAAATAAAGGTTACAAATTTAATCAGATCTGAAAACTAAAACTAAGTACTAATTAACAAGCAAAACAATCCCGTTTAGTTAACATTTTTATACTTGCCTGGCCCATAAGGCATATCTTTATGAAACTTTGGAACAGTTGATCCATTGGTCTAGAAGTTGAGTTATATTTTAAACTAGAGCAAACCAAGAGGGTTACAATAGAGAAATCAAGAAGCCTGTACATTCTATTTCCATTGAGTCTACCCTAAACTTGACCTCCAAATTCAAATAGGGAAAAAGGAAAGGGGGAAACGAATCACTCTTTAGATCCTTCATATCTCAGTAATTTTGGTTCCTGGATGAGGTCAAATCCTAAGTTCATTCCAGAGTAATTTTTAACTCCAAAAATCCCTCATAGTTTTCTAATATTAATGTAATAAATATGATTAGAAGAGATAGTGTAGTAATAATACTAGATGACAGCAGATAGTGTAATTAAGTTTTCATTGTGCCACAACACATTTCACTGGAGGCGTGTGAGAGTCAGATACACAGACAACCAATAATGTGTTGTGCATATCTCTTCAATGACACTGATCTTGGTAAAACTGCTGCTATCTTGACCACTTATGTTAGAATCCTGCAGTATCAAACAACTTAGGAGTGTAGTACTGAGTCTGACAAGCCATTTAACATGAAAAAATATTTAGTGAGTGTGTGTACATATATATATATATC
This sequence comes from Cardiospermum halicacabum, assembly GCA_031304145.1. Taxonomy (NCBI): domain Eukaryota; kingdom Viridiplantae; phylum Streptophyta; class Magnoliopsida; order Sapindales; family Sapindaceae; genus Cardiospermum; species Cardiospermum halicacabum. The sequence continues at coordinate 79,005 of CM062390.1, read as the reverse complement.
AGTGCATAGAGATTGGATACTCTTATGGTATGTACTACGTTCAGAAATAATTTACTATTCTGTATGATCATTATGATCATGCTTATCTAAGGGACCAGTGGAAAAATACATAACATCAGAAGCAAAACAACCTTTTCCTACCCCTATGTTGATTAACTAATTAATTACAGAGAAGTTAAGCTACTGAAGCTACAAGCAATATATTAACTAGTGTCATCATATACCTTGAAACGAGCATGCAAAGTGAGTAAGATATCATTCAATAGAGCTGCTGGCCACACCGGATCAGAAAGCTCAGATGCAATAATAGATCCTAGTTCGTCAAATGATTCATAGGGGCTTTGCATCCATATCAGTGCCTTGATTACCATAGCTCGAACATAAACACACTCACATGCTACAGTTGTTCGCACCACTTCCATTAGCGAAGCTAATAAACCAGCTACTGTATCCTTGTTACTTGTGCCACTAGATATAGATGTCACTCTTCGCATAGCTAGAAGTTGAGGACAAAAAAAAGGGAATAAAATAAAATAAATCAGAAATTTAGTTCCATAAGAATTTACAATCATTGTATCAGTCGCCAAATTGGAATAAAAATTTTGGTGTTTCCATTTCACATTAATTGCCAAACCAGAAAAGAAAATATATGCTTCAGTCATGCACCAGTACCAAAAATACCCACATGAACATCTAAACAACAAAGATTATTTGAGCATAGAATTTTCACAGCAGGAGGCATCTATGAATCACAAATTTTACAAAAAACAGAAACCAATATACGAAGAAGGGAAAGGGAAAAAAAAAAAAAAAAACCAACAACAACTCGCTCTTTCGAAAATACAAATACCCGATATATTTACATCTTCTGTTACTCTTAAGTTTCAAACAATGCTTTGAATTGCAATAAACAAAGCCAATGTAGCCAGGATTTGAAATGCAAGGTGCTTGCATTGAGGCGATCAAGGGGGAAGTCTCAATTAGAACAATATGACATTCAACCTTCCGAATCAAACTGTCTCCAATCAGATTCTAACTCATGCAATGCAATATAGGCACAAGACACGAACCACAACCAATCTTAATGCAATGGATTGCTTTCCGAAAAACTTGAAGCATACACATTCATGCATTCTGATGGCTGTAATAGTGAGCCACTAGCCCCCTTTTCTAAAAGAGGAAGGAAAAAATAAAACCAAAAAACTCTGTTCACTATATCCTAATGTCTCAGAATGACATGGACACACAAAGTACAAAAACCTGCATCCTTGCTTCAAGTTCTCCTTTTCTCATCGGTCAATCTATGCACTTACATGACCTATGACACAAGAACTGCTTACCTCAAAATAAATTTGCATCTCTATGCGGCTTGTTCCAAACCAAAACCTTCACTTATCTTATCAACAACAAAAATTCTCTTGTACTTGTTGCTTCGATTGAAAATAAGCTAGGTGTGAAATTTAGGATTAAGAAGATTGAGGATTGCAGCGTAAACCAGAAAGACCGTTGAGGCTCACACCTCGTTTGTCAAGGCAGTCTAGCGAGGGATAGTGACAGTCACCTTGAGATCTACTTTATGATTCAAAACTCATTCATGAAACATGATTTTCATTCTAAATAATATTTTTTAAAATTTACAAGCAGCCAATACTTTAAATGAGTTGTTGATGTATTAGCAACCATATATTTAACATAATATTCAAGAATATCAACAATCATAAAATAACACAAAATATGAAACTTTCAACAATCAAATTCATATATGGACAAAACATCAGGAATAATTTCACATAAACAAGAAGTCCTATGAATTTGATTTTTGAAAGATATGGACCCAGTAAATATGCATTTGTAATCAAGTAGAGAACACTCATAGAGCCTCACCTTAAATTTTGAGGTTTAGCTAATCTATGTAGAGGTTATGGGCCATGGTAAAATTAATAATACATAGGTAATCATTTGAAATTTCTTAAATTTAAAAAACTCCAAGATTATAAATAAGGTCATCTATAAACAAACTAAATTATCAAACACGTGTATAACAGTCACAAGAGGAGAAAAATACCTTCAGGGTGTGACGTTTCATTGAAATCTGAATCAAGAGATTCATTCTCAGAATATGTGTTTAGATGGACCCCTTCATCAACATCCTGTAAGCCTAAAGAAAATGCTGCAGCACGGCTTTTTCCCATCTCCTGCACGACTCTAGCTGCAGCATGTAGTACTGGCCTTGAAAAACTACGGAAAGAACTCTCTAGCCTAAACAAAAAAAGAAGTTAAACAATCTAGTGCAAATAGGTATATCTCATTTAAAGCTCACAACATAATACCAGTAGTAATATTACCACAGAAATTTTGTGACCTGTATCTCTATCAACAAAAATAATGTTGGTTATACTAGCTCATTTCTAAAATAACTATAACAATGAATGATAATGATTATTTAGAGATAGTAGCAGTAGTTATCGCGATAAAGTAAAGGATTCCAATGCACCTTCTCATTACTAGTTTAATAAGAGCCTGTGGGCGTCTAGTCTTTTGAGGTTTATCTTTAGAAGCCTTTGGTGGTAGTGAGTCATTTGGTTCAGGTCCTTTTGATGACACAGAAGGAGCTTCAGGCAGCTTCAGGATTTCCCTGGTTAAACGATACCACCCTGCTGCCCGCTCTTCAGACCTAGGACACACAAAGTAAGATGAATGTGTTCTTAAAAATTAACTTGATTACAGCAGCAATATGCACATACCTCTCTGCACTATCAGCTTTTCCTAAAACACATAAGATTGCCTCAAAACAGACCCTTTCACTGGGATCCAACAGTAGCTGGTAAAGTATAGAGTTGAACTGAGATTTTGTGTCTGGCCGCTCTGCACCAAATTTCAAAGAAGCCAATTGCACAGAAATGTTAAAGCTGTAAACAACTACTTAATAGGGAAAAAATTAATTAAACAAAAAAGAAAACAAATGAATAAAGCAGACACTTATTACCATCCAACGTTCGAGCTCTAGATATTGTATGACACAACCTGGCCAATGATACTCTAGCGAGAACATCATGCAAATGGAGGACATCCTGTAAAGCCCCTGATTCAAGTGCAATCAAATATGTTAATGGCAACAGTCAAATTTCGTTACAAGCTTGAAACTTTGCTCTTTCAATCATTGTTTCAATTGATCAAATATGGAAACTTCTGTCCTGGTTAAAATCTCTCGACACACAGTTATATTGCTTCACAGTCAGAATGTCCTAAACCATTTATTATCAAGACCATCAACAAAATTCATAAAATGTCTAGATCCAGCTTAAAAAAAGTCAAACAATATTACAAACATAAAATAATCTGATTATCAGAATAATACCTCCTGGAAGGGCATGCTTTCCTGCACAAAAATGTACCAAAAAAGAGAGATTAGATGCATGTAGACAATATGTTCTGAGAATTAGCGAAGAAAATAACTGTACATGGCAGCAAACAACAGGTGAATTTTAAAGGTTTACAAGAGTTTCAAATCACCTAATGCCATAGCAACAGCATAAGGATCCCTAGTTGCCAACTCTGAGAGGATTTCCAAAGCATGTCTCACAGCAACAGGATCAGCAAATGATACCCTACATTGGAACATAAATCCATTTTCATAACAAGTTTTCTTCTTTCAGAGGAAGGAAAGAAATAACTTGAAGCTGCCACAATTTTTACGGCAATTTTTACGAAAAATGGCAAGCAAAAGGAGAACCCAATATGTATACTAGAAGATGCTACGGTTAAGTGAAAAGTATTAACTAAACAGATGAATGAAAATAAAACGGAATAAACATCTCAATCGATTACCAAGGAAAACAAAAGTTGGCATTATAAAAGCAAAATAAGTCAAAGACATACCAAAACTATGCAGTCTTCAGAAAAATAGACAAAACTCACATATTGCATCATATTTTAAAAAAAAAATAAAATAATAATAATAATAATAAAGAAAGCAAAAAAAAAAAAGTATTCAGAATCAAATTTATATCACAGTTTAGAATTATGCATAGGGAAATGGTCTTTTAATAAACAAACAATTACCTTAAGGTCTCATTTGTTTTGATGGTTAGACCGATAGATAGTATTACTATTATATAATACCTTGTATAATTAGTACATTGTTGGCCAATATTTAAATAAATAAATAAAAACTGATACACATATATACATGAGTTATAATTTTAACGGATTTTGACGGTCAAAATAAATCCACATCTACCCTTGAGTTTATTTTATTCATACTCATTTATTTTATGAAGTAGTTGTTTCAATTTTCAGATTTTTAGATATCAGCATCTTTCACCGCCAGGCATTTCAGGTTGATGTGTCACTAATTTTTTTTACTGTTCTCTGATTAAATTTTTAAAGATTTTTTTTCAAACCCTAAATCTAATTTTTCTTAATCTTGCCAATTGTTTGAATTGTCTGTTAAAATTTAAATGATATATTAAAATTAAAATTAGGTTTCACATCTCAATTTCTATATAAATGGTAAATCAAATAGTGTTGCAGAGACAGTGTATCTTTCTTTTGACTCATCCACATTACTTCTTTTTCCTGAAAAATGTTTTCCCAATCTATTAAATGTAAGTTATAGAAAAATGTAGATAAAACTTATATCAAGCGTTATATAAAATAAAACAGGTTAATGCAAACCGCAGGAGATTGGTTTTCCCAATCAAATAGTGTTGTGGCATTTTAGGTACTTCTAAAACTATATTGGTTTTTTTTTTTTGGCCAACAATCGAAACCGCAGGAGATTCGATGCCTTTTCTTTCCCCAATATTGCTTGTCCAGTCAAATGATCAACAAAAACATTTAATAATTTCCATTACAAATGTGAGTAAAGTTTTTGCTAATTATGAAGTACAGTTTTTTTCTTTTTTTTTTTATGCTAATATTGCAAACAAATGACGTTTTACCCAATTAACTACTATTATGAGTTTCAAAAAAAAAAAACAAAAAGGCTTTAAAGTGAAAAATACTTGCAAATCACAAATCTGGGTTATATCAGATGCTAATTTTCAAGTTTCAAGTGTTGCTTCAGAAACAAAGATATAGCACTGGTAAACAAATAAATTTTACTTAAAGACCAGAACTAACCCCTGAACAGCCCGGTGCAGAAATGCTGGGTTCCCTGGATCCAAAGGCAGTCTCCTCAAAGCACTCAAGGCAGCATATTGCAAGTTACCACGGATGATAGACTAGTAGTCAACAACATATAAATAAATAAATTGTAAAACATTAAACAAATCAAGTACAAAGAAGATAAAGCAGAGATCGATTATGTTGATTTCACTCTTTCATTAACAAGGAAGCGTGAAAATAAGGCGCAAGTTCATGCAAAAGAAAAATCACAACATGAAATAAGGCAGCTTTCCTTTAAAATGAAGAGTTTCTTAAATTTAGCGCACTACTATAAAGTTAACAATGTTTTGTGGAACAGTTCACCTATTCACAGTTACACAGAGTAAAATATAAGTTGCAAGAGAAATTCATTTACTATTTTCTCATGCTGTTGGAAGAAAGTTTGGAAAAGAAAATCCAATGAGATAAATCCCTGAACCTATATCCAGTTTAGCAAATTTCTCAATGACTTCAATCTTATAGTTCCTTTATGCCTTTTTTCACTCAGGGCTGGAAAGTATGTACAAGAGTGAACACGGAGGCCATTAAGACAATAAAACATTTATGCATATATATAGTAGCAAAAAATTTCAATCAAGAATAATGAGAAATACAGAATTATCTAGAAAATATATGCTTATAGGCCCAATAAAAAGTTCTCTCTTAAAAAACTTCTCTTTACATTCACCTAGAAGTCAGTTTCTTCCATTCCAAAATAAGCCATAAGATGGTAAAGTTTACACAATAACAAAGCATTTAGCTTTATTTCCTCCTCCAAGAACTCCAAAAGCTCCAAAGAAATGAATGAAACAAAGATTTAGGACAGCAAACTGTCAATCAACTACAACTTTTTAAATGAGTTACAGGCCATATGTAGAGGCACAGCTTGACCACATCGTACACTACTTCATAGTAATCCACCGCAAGGTAAAACAGCCCATACATTGTTGACACAGTTCCTAGAAACAAGGGCATTATGTTTTAGTATTTCCCATTCCTCATTTATGTCACTCCAATCAACACATCTCCACACAGACCAATCACGTCGCCCAGGAAATTAAACAATAGATTGCCTCTATGAACCTTCCACTATAACTTTTCTTCTTCACAAACCAAATCCTAGTGATAAAATATCCACTAAAATCATTCTCATCAGTCCATTTAGAGCATTGTGTTCTATCTCAAGGTTTATCCTCCTTCAACAGTTGAAGATGCCATCTCCAAAACATGGATTAGTGATATTAATAGTTCAATTTATGCCAACAAGGGTTTTGCTTTTTTCCTCACAGCCATTGTGTTGTCATTTGGAAGGACTAATGCATCTTCTCCATTCAACAGCTAAAGAGTCCATATCCCAAACACTGGTTATTATTACATATTCTCAACTTATACTTCAAAGGATTGGGGTCTGCCCCTTAAAACCATAGCCTCACCCCTTGGTAGCTTTATCTTTATCTAGTTTCACCTTCACAAACCAAACCATAATGAAAGCATGTCCGTTAAAAATCATTTTCATCGCTTTAATCTATACATCTCCTCCCTGTCTCAACAACTCAAGATTTGAAGATTGAATCTCCCAACCATTTCTCTGCAAAATAAAATTTTCTTTTCCTAAATATGGTTAAAAATGATTTTGCTTAACACCTAGCAGGCTCAGTAGAGGGCTTAATCCGTTGATTGAATATCACACTAAGAATGAATGAACATATAGATATATATATATATACACACACACACACACATATTTGATATCGGAAACTAAAGAAAAATTACTCTAATATGTTTCTACCATCTGACAATGAAGAAAAAAATATCACTCCAAATTTTCTCACAACAAACTTACATAAGGATTTTATAGATCTACACCAAGTCCAAATATGATCTTGTTAGAAGCAAACTTCCAAATTACACTTTCCTCGAACCTTTAAATGAGTACAATAATTGTAATTCACAAAAAAGCTTGCATGTTAAAATTCCAATGTCAAGCTACGAACTCTTTTATATTCTATTGGAATAATGAAAGGCACACCATTAATCAACAAGAACTAAGTAGAAAATTTATTGGCCTATACTTCAACTTCCTTCTAGAATCAAAGATTATCCTCTATTCTATCCAATCAACTATGAACTAAAGAACTTGGTAAGAAACAACGCTCAGATAATATAGAAAATCTCTAAGGTCAAGCAAATAGCAAAATCAATTTTTACATTTAATTTACTTGGCTGCAGAAACCAATTGCCAGGTGATCTGTTCAGTAGTATTTGAGTGGATGTAACTAATTATGAAAAATCAGCAACTAACAACAAATAAGTCATTGTGGGTATGCATTGACTGATAAAATGAAACATATAATTGTTTAGGGAAAAAATATCAAGCATATGATGGAACTAAGATGACACAACAATAGCCAAGCTGAGCTTGTGATATTACCTCTTTGTCGCCACCTTTCATCCCAAAGATACCCTTCTTGCGTTTTTGAGGAACATCTCCAACCTGGAAATAATATGCCACTTAAAAATAACATAAGAACTACATGAACAATACATTTATGCTGACCATCTCAATAGAAACAGAATAAATAAATAAACATGCATTATTTGCAAGAAAAAAAAGAAAAAAAAAACTCATAGGTGCTTTTCACAAGAAAGTCTGATTGATGTCTAGGATGTCAAAGAGAAATCTCAGTAAAATAACGCCTGCAAGCTACCTGCAAACAGACACACACACAAATAAAATAATAATACAAAAATAAAATAAAATTCAATAATAATTTTCTTGCTAGTTTCTTTAAAATTTTCTAGGAACATAAAACAACACCAAACACTGCTCATAAATCCATTTGGGGACTGTTCATTGTCTAAATTGTTGTTTCTTTTTTTTACTTTTGGAATTCGGTGTTGCTCTAAGAAAAATATTTTCATTTCTCCATTGTTTTAAGATTTGGTGATTGTCTTTAAACTAGCAAACACATGCTATTTAAGAAAAGGATTCAAGTTAACATGTAAAGCATAGTATCTAGTATGTCTCGCCACATTTACATAAAACTTTTCAAGGTTGAACCACAATAAAAATAAAATAAAATAAGAGCTAAAATAAAACAGCCAAAATTCATTTCCAGTTTTAAAATCTGAAAGCTACTTTTTTGTAGTCCTGTACGAATCTCAATCAGTGAAATTGCATAGAAAAGAACAGAAGAAGAATAAATGTCAAAGCTATTGAAGTCGCATCATAATTTTCAACAAATTATTTATTCTATAGCGACAAGGAGGTACCGAGATCAACTCAAGGATGAATAACGTCAAATTATTTGCTTTACGCCTCAAAATTAAAGCCGTTGCTGCCGAGATTTTAGTATCTCTAGACTCTAGGGCACTATACATATCTGAGGGGCATAACATACTTTCTCTTTCAACATATAATGCTCCGTAGTTCAAACTATGTAAAAGACTAATGACAAATGGAAAATTTTAGATTGATTATAATCCTTATAAATCAACAAGGTTTAGAAGTCAGAGTCTATTTTGTTGATCACTTCCATTTTAAAATTAAAAATCAAGATTTTTCATTGTAGTTTAAACTTTAGATCGAGCTGAAATGCCCAAAGGAATGTGCCGGCAATGACAACAAATTATGTGATGATAGCTGTACATGGATACTTATTACTTCAACCATGACAAGCAGTTCTCTAATCAGTTTCTGATAGGCAAGGGAAAACAAGAAAACAAAATATGTTTGCTCAGATGGTAATAAACAAACCTTATCAAGAATGCCAAAAACAATCTCGTACAACTTGGATATTATTTCAGTATTGCTTGAAGGAGCAAACATAAGAGCCTTTAAAGCTTGCAATCTCCGGGCATGAACTTCAAAAATAATAGAAAAATAATAGTCAGACACTCCACTATGTTCTGCTACTTAAGAGAGAACAAGACAACGAGAAAACAAATTTCCAAAGCATTGTAAACAAGTCATGCAAAATTCTTGCTAACATGAGTAAATGGTTATATATTGAGGAAATAAGTGTACAGAAACCAAAAAGGTAGTCTGCAGGGAACACAGCTAGCGATCACGTGATAAACCGATATGATCGCAATTTAAACTATGAAAGAAATTTATACTTAGACTAAACAAGTATAGTGAAGACAAATTAAACCGAGCTATACATTTTCTTGCTCACACAAAATTAAAATCCCCAAATCTCAATTGAAAAGAATAATAATTTCAAAAACCTCTAACATGACAAGATGTCACCAATTGAACTAGGGTGCAACCACAAGAAACGAGGATAATCACAAAAAAATTGAATCGAAAAAAATAAACAAATTAAAATACTAACTTACATTCCACATCAGGATTTGAAGCTTCTGTAGTGAGTTGATTAACTATTCTAGGTACAACATCAGCTCTAGTCACCCCTCCACCAGCATCTATGTCAGCAAGAGCATCCCAGTTTGGTGTAGGGATCCCGCCACCTTGACTCAATCCTTGCGAATCTGATAAAATTCTAGCTAAGTAGTAATACACATAACGTAGCACACTCCGATCTTCACACTGCTGATCAAGCTGTATATACATAAGCAAACCCAAGTTTCAACTCCCATCCCATCTCACTGAAATTCCTCTAAGTAAATCAATAAAAATTCCCTACTAGAGCGAGAGGTCAAAGCACAACTTCCCACCTATAAACTCACGACTAGCTGACCCATGATACACTGCCTAACTACAGTAAATAGTTACGTACTAACATAGATAAATATCACGTAACAGCAGGAACATTCACAAAACCATACCATTAGGAGCGATGGAGCCAGTGAAGGATCAACTGAATTATACACCGCCAGCTTCGGAAAAACATGATGCACTAACTGCTTCTGAGAATTTTTCTATTCATGGAATTAAAGAATACATAACAACATTATCATTCTACCAGGATAAAAACAAAAAGAAAAAATAAAATAAAAACACTTTTATCTGTACAAGCGAGAATAAACCTGATCCGACGTAGCAGCTAGTTCATGAATACTCCTGGCAAGTTGTGCATACGAAACCGGCTGCAGAAAATATCACATTTAGCTCATAACCGGTAGCATAAATCCGCTGAGTGAGTGAGTCACTTAAACCCTACCTTCTTCTTCTTCTGTTTCTGTTTTTGTGGTATGATACTACCGATATTGCTTATATTCCCCCGAACAGGATTCAAAATTCCCTTGGCAGCTGAAACGGTATCATTCTGGATCTGTATTAGAGCTGCTCTTTTCGATTTCTTCTCTCCCAGGGTCGTTTTCGACGAAACGCCCGACACCGGTGGCGTGGACGCCGAGGATGTATGGTTAGAGGCGGATGTGGTGGAAGCGACGGAGGTTGATGAGGTGGAGGAGGCTGTGGAGGGGTCAGCCGTAATTAGATCCATCAATGTCGTGCCGGAGGACTCCTGTGATCAATCAAAAGCGAGAAAGGTAGTGAGAATTCGGATTCTATAAGCAAATGAAATGAAGATCTGATGAAACAGTCTAACTAACAAAAGCAACGAGTCTTTACCGCCATGATTGCGGTTGTTGGAGAGGCTACACTGATTGATTTCAGTTGTTAGGAGAGAAATCCACTTCAATCGATCCAATTTCAGTCGATTTCGAGCAGGATGTTTTATTTTTCCGAAAGGAAAAAATAACAATAAAGAAAATGATGATTTACTAGTCCATGGTCCAAAATTGGGGGAACTTTGAAAATTAGCATGTTTTCAAGGTTGAATGGTAAAATTACCACCTTTAGATGAGTTGGGTTGAGTTACTTGGATTGTAACGTTATTGAAATGGTTGGAGGAGTGCACCTTCAAAATCAGGAGACATCATTGAAATTTTAAGATGGAAGTAAAAATATTGATGATCCGAGTTGGAGATGGAGGAGTTATTTCAGTAACGTTATTTAATATTTTTTATCTGTTATAGCAGATTTTCAAAATTAATAATAGAGTAAAAATAGTATAATAAGTTAAAATAGTTTATACAATTTTAATAAATTAAAAATATTATTAAATTTAAAAAAGAATAATTTAAATTATAAAATTAATTTAATTTTGACTAGAAAAATAAATAATATAATAGTATAAAAAAATTATTGAAAATTAATTTAAAATTTTGAGATTGCGACCATATTGTTGATAGATTGTGAACGGATGTAGAGGTTATGATTTAAGGTTTATTTAATTAACAATTGAAGTTGCAATCTATATAATTTGCGAATGTAAAGTAAAGGTTGTGATTTAGTGTTAATTTTATAAGTTATTGAGGGTGCAATTCCTTCATTGCAAGATTGCGAAATTCACATAGATTGTGATTTACATTGATTTAATAATAAAATTGAGGTTGCTAAACCAACGTTGACAGGTTGCAACACGAACGTGAAGGTTGTGGATTTATATTTAGTTATTAAAAAAAATATAAGTTGTGATTCTTTCGTTGAGAGAGTGCAAACCTTACATAAAAGTTGCAGTTTCATGTTAAATTATTTTAAAATTAAAAAAATTTAAAAAAAAAATTTAAAAAAAAAAAAAAGTTAGGTTGCACCATCATCGTTGATAGATTGCAAACGTGTGACGTAGAGGCTGCGATTCGATGTTAATTTCATAAATCACTACGGTTACGATTTCCTTTGTTGACACGATACAATTTCACATCAAGGTTGCGATTTTACGTTGATTTAATAATAAAAATGAGGTTGCGACACTGACATTGTCCAATTACAAATTTGACGTGAAAGTTGCGATTTTATATTCATTCGTTAAGAAAAAAATAGAAGTTGATTCCTTTTGATGAAGAGGTTGAACCCTGAGTAAAGGTTGCAGTTTTATGTTTAATTTAATTTTTTTTTTAAAAAAACAATGAGGTTGCACCACCATTGTTAACAGGTAGCAAACCCTACATAGAGGTTGCGATTTGGTGTTAATTTCACAAATCATTGAGGTTGCGATCCTTTCATTGAAAGGTTGCGAAATTCACATGGTGGTTACGATTTTATGTTGATTAAATAACAAAATTGAGGTTGCGAAACTAACATTAATAGGTTGCAACCCCGATGTGAAGGTTGCGATTTTTATGTTCATTTATTAAAAAAATAGAAGTTGCGATCCTTTCGTTGAGATGTTGCGAACCCTACTTAAAAGTTGCAGTTTAAGTTAAATTTAATTTTTTTAAAAAAGTGAGGTTGTGACACCTTCATTAACAAGTTGCAAACCCCATGTAGATGTTGCGATTTAGTATTAATTCCATAAATCATTAGGTTGCAATCCTTTCGTTGGAAGGTTGCAAAATTCACATAAATGTTGCGATTTTATGTTGATTTAATAACAAAATTGAGATTGCGACACCAATGTTGATAAGTTGCAACCTAGATGTAAAGGTTGCGCATTTATGTTCAGTTATTAAAAAAATAAATAAAAGTTGTGATCACTTCGTTGAGAGAATGTGAACCTTACGTAAAGGTTGCAGTTTTATGTTAAATTATTTAATTGAGATGGTGAAATCACTTTTTCAAATATCTCTCTATTTAGGCGTATATCCAAATCTAGTAATTTTTTCTATCCAACACTAGTGGAGAAATAAATGAAGAAGTTAGCCATTAATGTTGACGCATTTATCTAAACATTACCTTCACAAACCCGTAAGACCTTTTTGTCACTCTGATACTAGTGTTGGAAAATAAAACTACATTATAAAAGATTTTTTGAATGATCAAATTTCCTCCTTGTCCTCCTCTTCCTCTTCATCGTCGTCTTCCTCATCGTCATCTTCCTCTTATTCATCCACTTCCTCCTCTTCTTCTCTGTCACTAGTTCCCTTGATCTCTCTTCTTTTTTCCTCGCAAATCTCCCACCTTTATTTCGTTCCAGGTTTTGAATTGTTTAGATCTTGAATTGCTTGGGTTTTCAATTATTCTTCTTCTCTGCCAAAACCGATAAAAATATCTACTAACTGCAATCTTTGTAGAGACATAACAAGGACGAATCACCCTAGTCTGTAAATTTCCCAAACTATATGACAATAAATCTCAATGTGTTGTTAGGATTTTGACGAAAATTCGGGTATATTCCGATATCCATAATTGGTTGGTAATTTGGAAAAGACTCGAAGACTGTTTTGGAAGTATCATATTTGATTAGGAATGGTATTTCCTAAGGTGGATTCTAATTAGGAAATAGATCTTGGAGAATCCTAAATAGGAAATGGTTTTCTTAATGGTTTAGGATTACTTTGTGACTAAGTAATCTAATGCTATAAATATGGTGCTTTTATCTATTATTAGATATCCTGAGAGTACAATGTAGATCTAGTTGGTTAGGTTTGGGAGGTGCCCGATAGGGACCTGGGAACCATGGAGACCATGGAGATTTTAAGTTTTGGGATCGAGTCTTGTTATCCTGTGAGAGCCATATTGGGAGAGTTTATGTGTGAGACTGTAACAATGTAATTGGATTGGGGAGTGAGAGAGTGGTATTCTGGTTGTAACTATTGCTTTATTGTTACATAGTGAATTAGTCTCTCGTCGTCCTGACGGCCGTGGTTTTTTCCCGTTTTGGGTTTCCACGTAAAAAATCTCGTGTCTTATTTTCTCTCTTTATTTATTGTCTTGTGTATGTTGTTTTACTTTGTGGTTACCAATACTCGTCTCCGCTGTAATGGATCACCGATTTGTTCAACAAGTAGTATCAGAGCTAGTCGTGTTTTTCCAACATGTGTTTTGTAAGTTTGTGGAAAATTGGATAAGTAGCAATGTGTAAGGCTGCCTGATTATCACAAAACAATGAAGCCGACTTATGTAATTCAACTTTCAAATCTCAAAGTATATACCTCAACCATGTTAACTCCAAACAAGTGTTTTCCATATTATGTATTCAGTTTATGCGAACGACCGTAAAACATTTGTCTGTTTCTTTAACTTCCCAGAGATGAGTGATTACCTAAGAAAAATACAATAGCCAGAAACCGAATGTCTGATAGTACAAGAGTGATAGATTTGTGAGGTTAGCATGAAAATACAAATACATTAAATAGATTTTTTTTCAAAAAAAAAAATTATAGTAGCAATACAATTCATTATTAATTCAAATGAAAGTGGGATATTATATCATATGATATAGAGTAGAATAGAATTAATTGAGGAAGAATTTGAGTTAGATATTCCAATTAATTAACTAACTGAAGTCTTATTGTTTTTATTTTCTAGCTTAATATATAGCTAAGACTTGTATTTTAATTAGTTGAGTTATTAAAAAAAAATTTATTATCAATTAATGATGACAACACTTATTTTCACATTCCATTTAATTTTTGTAGTGTAATTTCACTTTTTTCATAGTGAGTAATTTTGATACCATATTATGCATTTGTTATTGATTTTTTTCTTCCAAGTAGTTAAAAAATATGACAAAATATGTCTAGTTTTGAAACAAGCGAGATGCAATCAAATGCACCTAATTAGATGAAGTTTTTGGTTAATTGCTCTTAAGAAAGTAAATACCCATGACGTTTTGAATGGAGATAACCTCATATCTTCTTTTATTCCATTTCAGTGTCACGTGTGAGAATTATTAGGATAATTTGAACGATCAGTTTCTTCATGGTCTGGCTTTGGAGCCGATTGTTTTGTTTAGTTGTTTACTATCAGCTGCCCCTTATTTCTTTTGGAAGCTCTAAAGGTTCTTGGTAGGATAAATATTTAGTGTTGCAGACTTTTAAGTGATAATTTTCCACTCAGTTGACAGTCTGGCAATTCTCATGTCAGTGATAGAGATGATTGCTATTAGTCATTGATTTCTTCAGTCCAGGTTGTCCAAACAATTTTTGTTATCAGCCCTCTTCTGATTATTCTTGATCTATGTTTGTAACACTTCCTGAGCTTATTATACCAGAACAGATGTGTATTTCCTGAGTAAAAGAGTATCATATTTTGACATTTTATTTATTTCTGCTCTTCTGTCTGATGAATGTTTGACCTTCGTGCTTAGATGGGAATTGAGGCTCCTGTAAAATTGAAACAGAATAACAGTAAAAGCATCCCAAAGTTTTATGTGAATGAGACAAGCTTTCTTTCGGAGTCTGCAGATACTGCCCCAGATAAGAATTCTGTTGTGCAGAAGCATGATTCTAGGTCCAAAATTTCTTCGCAATCTAGTGTACCCTTTGAAGGGTCTTCTGGAAAAGCCAATGAGGGGATTTTGGTTTCTCAAGATGTGAAATCTTCTAGTCTATCCTTGGTGGATCCTCTTTGTTCTGTTGTCCCCTGCAGCATTTCAACAAACTGTGCTCCTCTTACTGAGGAAATGAATGATATGGCAGTTGATGCTGATGAGCAGCCTTTACAGGTGGAGAATTTGCAGGGAACCATAAATCTAAATTTTGAATCCTTCCATGGGGAAACAACTGGTTTGCCTGCATCTCATGGAAGTAATTCTGAGGCTCTAGTTGAAAGGCAGTTAACTTCACTTAAAAATTACTCCTTGCTGTTGCCCAAGCTTGATGCTAATTTGGAGGTTGGAAAACTTAATCATAATCAGTCATTCATATCATTATGTGATGCCAAACTCATTCCTGTGGTACGGAATATAAACAAGTCACTAGAGCAAAGATGTTTTGAAGGTCCTTCAAATCTCAGATCTGGATCGAATTTTTCTGTTGACCAGGGTAATGAAAAAGCTTGCAGAGCATCTGAAGCATCAGAACATAACAAATGTCCTAATGTTGCCGGGTTGGAGTTCCAGCATCCAAACGAAATCAAGTCATCTTGTGTTCCAAATCAGAAGACTCACTGCCATCTTCATCCTTCCAGACTTCCACAAGAAATTGCTGTTCATCAGAACAGTGGCGTCCTGAAGCCAAAATTTTCATGCAAACCTCCCTCGAGTACTAGAGCTAAGAAAAGGCAAAAATATACTAATATATTGCAGGAATTACGAACTCAAGTTGCAAAAAGGAGCTTGGTGACTCGCGAGAAGTATGAAAAGGAATCACTACTGCTGGGTATAGAATTCCTGTTGACTGGATTTTCAAGTCAAAAGGGAAAGGAAATTGAAGTACTTATTCAAAAATATGGCGGTATGGTTCTCTCAACCATTCCTCCTGCAAATTCGAGAAAAAGAAGAAATGCTAAATCTAATGTCCGTCAGCTTCCTGTCATTTTATGTCCAAAGAAGTTAAAAACCACTCAGTTCTTGTATGGTTGTGCTGTGAATGCCCCCATTCTGAAACCAAAGTGGCTTACTGATTCAATTGCAGCTGGAGCAGTATTACCTCCGGAAAAGTACATGATTCTATCCAACCGGGCTGGTGTCGTGATGTCTGGAATAGGCATGCCAGTTACTGATGACTACAACAAAAGTATGTTTTCAAGAGTAGGATTCATGTTTCTGGGGTCACATAGTTTCTGCACTAAATTTACAATAGTATTTATGCATGGTGGTGGCATGGTGTTTAAAACCCTTCATTGGTTAGTCCAAAGTCTTGAAACCAAAAAGATTACAGTGGCAGCTATTGTTGCTGAGGACGAGAAGAAGGTATCACGTCACTTGAGGCAATGCGCTTCAGAGAGGCAAATACCGGTGATAACAGCCAGCTGGATCATAAAGAGTTTATACTCAGGTAAGCAGCTCCGGTTAACTGAAAATAGGCGTCCTCTGCCAACAGTGAAAGTTCCGGAGATACCATGTCTGCCTGAATGTAGTGTGGAGATATGATTTACACTGGCAGTTTGTGAACCATTTGGTTACAAACAAAACTTAAAAGTAAATATCACACTTTTTAAGCTAAGTATGCTGCTCTTGCAAAGCAGAAAGAGCTGGGAAGACATTATTCGATAATACCTTGTTCGAGATTCGAATTTTGAGGGAAACATGAAACATGTGTGTTGACTAAGTTCTGATTATGGCACTGATCTACAGCTCTTGTTGGAGATGCGGTCGTGGTTGAGCTGAGCTGAAGTTCGTTACTAATCATATAATGCAGCAATGGATGAAAATCAAGGCCTGAGACAAGCTAGAGGTACAAAAGCATCTTCCTGCTATCAGCTTTAGTTCTTTAATTATCAGACTGATTGTGGCTCTCTGGTTATCTAGATTTTATGCTTTTTCACCATCCTTAGAGATTTGAGCAGTCAATTTAGATTAGACATTCAGGAGTGCATGTTTGCTTCCATGTTATTTGGTGAGAACATGGAGACAGTAGCATCATGATTGCCTCTCAATTAGGAACTAGTTCATTAAAATTTTTAATTTGTTAGTCAGTTGTATAAATGGAATGCAATTCTTGTACATGATCAAATATATAAAAAGTATACACAAAATTATATGTTTCTCGTCTCTGCCGCTGGCATTCTACTGCTTGCATGCAATATTTCCATTGAACCAGCGTGGAAAATCATTGGGAATTTCAAGAACATGAATAGCTTATGTGGGGATATCTATTATAAACTTTCTTCTCATGGCTCAAATTGTTGTGTATTCTATGGTGGTTGGGCTCATAGGGTCTGGCTTAAGAAGAACAAGAAGCAGCAGTGCGTGACCGAGAAAAGAAGAAAGAAAAACCATTATGCGCTGCGTGTCGAGGGGCACATGGTCTATGTCAAGTAATTTGGTGGATTAATATTAAATAGTCAACCCAGATTCCAGACCCCCGGAAGTTACAACCCAGCACAATTTTTTAATCAAATATAACTTCTCATTTAGTAAAAAATTTGTAAAACATTGAGATTCCAGTTTCATTTACAATATAAAAGAGTAAAGGAAGAAGATCATTTAGCGTCAGCAGTATGATAAATGTTGACTTGTCAAATGAACTCATGTAATAGGAATTGGAATCACATACCACCAATAAATCACCTAATTGAAATAATAATCAAAAACTTGTTTTTCTCGTAAATGTAAAATGTGTTTAGGAGAGAATAAAAGACTTGATTTGATGTTTTAAAAACTCTCCAAATGGACTAGTGTCACATATAACTAAATCACGCACATCTCTAATCAAGTGAAAGGAAGTTAAGGCACTATTAATTTCTCTTTCTTGGGTTAGACTATTATTATATTATTGTGATCCATCCCTTAATTTAAAATCACACTCTTCCACTCACATCATATGCCACCATATGTGAGATCATGTTCCATGACTCGCAACAAATACCTAATTTAGTTCAATTATTCGTCATTAGATAGTTATATACATAAATAACTAGTCTGACTAATAAAACCAAATTCTTCATTCTAATAACATAGGGAAATAATATTCGAAATTAATAACTGGTATAAATTAATAACTGGTATGACCAATGAACCAAATTCTTCATCCCTAAAATACAGGAAGAGAGTAATCAAAATTCATTTCAAGTACATCTTAGATTTGACATGATCTCACATCAGATGTATCTAGTTCCAATCAACAAGCAGCCTGAAATCCTTGGAGTTCTATCAAATCATGATTGTATTCTCACAATGTGATCAATTCTGTGAAATCAATCCATACCTTCCAGTCGCTCTTCATCCAAAGGTTAATATAAAGCAATCGATCAAACATATTTCATAGGTCGCATTATCGTGACCACAGAAAAATACCTAATGATATAGACATTATTGTCATTGCTTGAGATGAAAGAAATGATCGTCCTAAGGATAACTAATAAATGGAAGCACAACAAATAAGAATAGGGATATTCTTTACTTATTATCTGCGGTCAACAAAAAACATGCATGATGTAACTCATGCATTACAATGAAGCTTGCCACAACTAGAGGCATACGTCTTGATATTGTATGACTTCACTGTACGAACGAAAATTCTGATGTCTCACAAATTCTATTTGCCAATCTTATTCCTAGTATAACAATCAAAGAATCTGGTCTAACTAATCAAGTCTCGTGATAGTGGGGTAAAATCAAATTCAAGGCGACTATGATTGTATATTTCTTTTTAATATATTGAGATTCAAATCAACAAAATAAAAGTATTCTAGTGTCATCTTGCATTATCCACTAGAATAATCAAGACAACTATACGTGCAAGTATGCCAATCTCCCGTACATGATGACTATATTAGATTGCTTAAGCACTTCATAAATAAACAACAAATGTTTTACCAGAACAAAGGTAAAAACACAGATACTACAATCTATGTAGACCTAATCACATAAAATGCATAGAAAAATCTTCTCTAGATACTGCTTTTGTAAGTGGGTCTACTACCATATCGTGAGTATATATATGTGTGTGTGTTTTAAGAATTTTCTTGACCACAATGTCTCTGAAAAAATTGTACTTGTTCTCTATGTGTTTTAACTTCCTATGATATTTAACATCCTTTATATATGCTATTATTTTGGCTATCACAATAAATAGTAACTAGCTTGGGCTCATCATTTTCAAGATTTAATTCTTCTAAGAATTGTTTGAGCCAAATAGCTTCTTGCATAGCCACTAAGCAAGAAATAAACCCGTTTACTTAATGGACAGTGCAATGCAAGTCTACTTCTTACTACTCCAGGAAATAGCTTCATGGCTAAGTATAAATGCATATCTTAAAGTAGATTTTATTTCATCCAAGTCACTACCCCAATCTGCATCTGTGTATCCAATCAAGTAGGTATCACCACCTTGAAAATACAAAGAGTAATTTGCAATCATTTTAAGTAGACAAGTATTCTTTTGACAACTATCCAATATTTCTTCATCAAGTCCCCATGAAACAGGATCTGCATAAGGAAAAGCACTTGTTGTTCGTTAGTTATTAGGGGCTACTCAGGTTGGCTTGATACCATTTTACCAATCCAATTATATAGCAGATATCAGGTCTAGTACACATCATTGTATATATTAGACTTCCAATGACATTGTATAAGACACATTTTTCATTAGAAGATTTCCAAAAACCTACCGCAGGTTTGGAAATTTAGCTAAAAAAGCACAGCCTTTTCAATTTTGGCCAAAAACCAATATTTGGACAGTTTCCATCCAAAATATTGTTCATCCGTTAGGGGATGGACAGTAACAAAAGGTATTTTTGTAAATTTTCAATTTTTAATTGAAAATTAAAAAAAAAAATCTTTTTTTTTTCTCTTCTCTTTTCATCTTCTTCTTCACATATTCCCAGTCATCTCTCTCTCATTTTCCCTTTTCTTCTCCTCTTTTCTTTTCTCTCTCCTTCTCTCTCTCCCCATCTCAAATTCACCATGACCAGATGAACAGTGTTTTGGATTTTTTTGCCAAATTTTAAAAAGCTGGGTTTTTTTTTTTAAAAAAAAATTCCAAACCTGTGGTAGGTTTTTGGAAAGCTCCATTATTATTATTATTATTGAGATAATTTAATATTTAAATAAATAAATTTTAATCAAAATAAAATCAAGTGAAAATTCTTCCAAATGGGCCATGAAAAGTTTAAAATACAATAATACGCCTAGTTTGAATTTTATACAAAACTAAACTTTATAAAAGTTTGTTTTCTTCCCATAGGCCTAACTTCCATTTTTATCCTTTTATTTTAGTTTTATTAACACAAGTGCCATTATGTATTTTAAAAATAAGAAAGAAATATAATGAAAGGGTGAAATTACTGTAATACCAATCTTTCAAAATAAACACACAAAAGTCAATCATACGTATACTCACCACTCCATCCAAATTTCAAAATCAAAATCACACTTATACTCACGATTTCTTCTGTTTCAAATCCAAAAGCAAAACAAAACCCACAGATTCACACTCACAATTTCTTCTTCTCTATTTCAAATCTAAAAGTGAAACGAAACCCACAGATTCACACTCACCATTTCTTCTTCTCTGTTCATCTTCTTCTTCACAGTTCGTCGACACTTCTTCTCCACTGTTCATCGACGTTGCTGCTGGTGTTCAAAGTTTGGTCACTGCTTCATCCCAGATTCAAGACCAACGGAAGTTACAACCCAACACAATATTTTAATCAACGAAAGTGATAAATACCCAAGCAAATTGATTAATACCGCATTTATTTTTCAATTATACCCTAATAGTATTTTATTTTGAAGTTCAATTTTATTTTTATCTCTTTTCAATTATTTTCTTTTCATTATCTTAACTCGTTCTTTTTTATCGTCTCAGCTCTTTTCAATTATTTTCTTATCTTCGATCGTTCAATTTTTTTTCCAATTATATAATCATAGAAGACATTGATGAAAGTAACTACTCATTCGGATAATTATGTTTTATTTGAGGGAATTGTTAAATACCACCGAAAACTTATTAATAGCTTTTCGTTAACTCTGTTAACATGCCAATGTTTCTTTAAACCCTAGAGGAAAGGGAAAAGAGGGAGAGAAGAGAAAAACCTTTTTTGTTTTTGAATTTCTTAAAGAAAACTGGAGATACAGTTGTGGAGAAGAAACCAAATAAAAGGATAAAATTGGAATAGTAGATGCAGTATTAATAAGTTTGCTGCGGTATTTAACAATCCCCTTAATCAAACATGCCAAACTTGTCATTTAAGACAAAATTCGTAAAACAATAAATATATGTATATAGCTCCTGAATTTGATTATATTTTTTTTAGGTTAATCCTCCAACTTCACGAAAGTTCAATTTAACCCCTCAATATCTAAATACTGGATCAATTAAACCTCTTTTCCTAATGTAGATGGCCTAATTGACCTTTTTCAAGTTAACCATTTTACTTTCAGCTCAACTTCCATATATATATATATATATATATATAAATTGACCCATTATAATTAAAGGGGTTAAATTGAACTTTCGTAAAATAAAATAATTAACTTGGAAAATATAATCAAGTTCGGAGCTTCCGAAACCTTTATGCCTATATATAAAGTTGTAATCAATATTGAGATTCTAGTTTCAACAATTTATACAGAAGAAATTTTAAGAATTTCTTTATAGTTAATGTTAATTACTAATATTAATATTAATATTAATATATATATATATAAAAGTAAAGGAATTAGTGTCTTGATGATGAACGTTCATTTTATCAAATTTAAGTCTCCTAAAAGGAACTGGAATCACGAACAGCCGAGTAAGAACGACCCCTAAAAGAATAATTAAGAACTTGTTTTTCTCGTATTTGTAAACTGTGGTTTCTCAAACTTGATTCAATGTCTTAAAAAAAACTCTCTAAACCGACTGATGTCGCGTATCACAAAATTACGTACATCTCTAATTATGTGGAAGGAAGTTAAGCTAGTATTAACTTCGTTTTATTTACGATTACAATATCCTCTTTTGGGAATATTTGAGTAATGAGTTATTTCCAAAAACACCCCATTTTTTCAAATGTTTTACTTTGAGCACCCGGTTATGAAAAGTTTTGGAAGACCACACCCAAAATCAAAACCACTAGTGGTTTTAGTATTTTTGTGAGCGGTTTTGAAATTCTATATGCTTTAATTTGGAGATTCGAAAATTCTCTAAAACCAAAATTACTCATACAATACCAAAACCGCTCACAAAAATACCAAAACCACTAGTGGTTTTGATTTTGGGGGTTATTTTTCAAAACTTTTCAAAACCGGGTGCTCAAAGTGAAACGTTTGAAAAAATGGGGTGTTTTTGGAAATAACCCTTTAAGTAATTGGGTTAGACTATTAGTGTGACCCATCCCTTAATTTAAAACCAACATTCTTCCACTCATATTATATGTACCTATGCCCCCACGACTAGAAACAAGCACACAATGTAGTTCAATTATTCGTCATTGGATGGTTATACACGCAAATAATTGGTGTGACCAATAAACCAAATTCTTCGTCCCAAAAACACAAAGAGGGAGTACTCGAAATTCATTTCAAGTACATCTTAAGTTTGACATGATCTCACATCAGATGCATCTAGTCCTAATCGACAAGCAATATGATATCCTGGGAGTATTCTCAAATCACAATTGTATTCTCACGAACTACAATATGCTAGCGTGTGACAATTTTGTGAAATCAGTCAATACCTTCCACTCGTTCTTCATCCAAAGGTTAATGAAAAACAATTGACATCACGAACGTATTTCATAGGTTGCATTATCACGACTATAGAAAAATACCTAATGATACAGACATTAAGGATACACAAGTAAGTGGATCTTGCACAACAAATAGAAGCAGGGTCTGTTTTTACTTATTATCCACAGCAGTCAACAAAAAACATGCATGATGTAACACATGCATTACAATGAAGCTTGCACAACAGGGGGCATACGTCTTGATATTGCATGACTTCATTATGTGGACGAGAATTCTGATGTCTCATATATTCTATTTGCCAATCCTATCCCTAGTATAGCAATTTAAGAATCGTGAGTGATTTTTGTCATAAAGAGAAATCTCATCTTGACATATTGTCAAGGCGACTATGGTTGTATACTTCTGAGATCAAATCGACAAAATAAATGTATACCAGTCTCATCTTGCATTATCCATTAGGATAATCAAGGTGACTGCACGTGCAAATATGTCATTCTCTTGTACATGATGACATACTTTTTGGATACAAAATTCCTAAATATACTAGTTTGCTTAAACTTTTCATAAATAAACAAAAGTGTTTTGCAAGAACAAAGGTAAAAACATAATACTAGAATCTATACAGACTCAATGACCTAAAATGCATATATATATATATATAATTGATACAATTTTTTTGACCACAATGTCTCTGAAAAAATTGTACTTGGTCTCTATGTGTTTTGACTCGTTGTGATATTTAGCATATATATGTTATCGTTCTGGCTATCACAATACATAGTAGCATGTTTGGGCTCATTATTTTTAAGACTTATTTTTTTTAAGAATTGTTTGAGTCATATGGCTTATTGCATAGCCATTAAGCAGACATTAAACTCCGTTTTCTTAGTGGACAATGCAATGCTAGTCTGCATCTTACTACTCTTGAAAATAGCCCCATGATTAAGAATAAACGCATACCCTGAAGTAGACTTTCTTTCATCCAAGTCACTGTCCCAATCTGCATCTGTGCATCCAATCAAGTGGGTATCACCACCTTTAAAATACAAAGAGTAATATGCGGTCCTTTAAAGTAGGTAAATATTTTTTTGACAGCTATCTAATATTTTCTACTCGGGTTGGCTTGATACCTACTTACCAATCCAATTGCATAGCGGATATCAGGTCTAGTACACATCATTGCATACATCATACTTCTAATGACATTTTTATAAGGCATAATTTTCATTTTCTCACCCTCTTGTAGAGTTTTAGAGCACATGTCCAGACTTAGAGTTTGCCCTTTTGCTATGGGTGTATCCACTGGCTTATAATCAACCATTTGGAACGCTCAAGGATCTTTTATATAGAAGTTTCTTGCGATAAATTCAAGATCCTTTTTTTCTCGATCCCTTGATCTTTTGACTCTGAAAATATAAGCCGCCTCACCCACGTCCTTCATTTCAAATGTAGTAGCAATCTTTTATTTTGAGTAAAAATTT
The DNA here is from genome assembly GCA_031304145.1 of Cardiospermum halicacabum. Classification (NCBI taxonomy): domain Eukaryota; kingdom Viridiplantae; phylum Streptophyta; class Magnoliopsida; order Sapindales; family Sapindaceae; genus Cardiospermum; species Cardiospermum halicacabum. The sequence goes on along the minus strand of CM062390.1, from coordinate 54,404 downwards.
CTTGTTGTTACACACCAATAAAATGTCGTCCACATATATAAATAAATTATGAATTTTTCTTTAGACCTTTTCACATACACACAATGGTCTTCTTCTGTTACCTCAAAACCAAATGATAAGATAGATTCATAAAAACGAAGGTACAATTATCTAGAGGATTGTTTGAGTCCGTAAATAGACCCAATAGTTTACAGACTTTACCCTCTTGGTCTTCAATTGTAAAACTTTCAGGTTGTTCTATGTAAATCTCCTCATCTAGTTCTCCATTAAGGAATGCAAATTTTTACATCCTTTGATGTAATTCTAAGTCCATGTGAGCAACTAGTGCAAGGATGAGGCGAATAGATGCAAATATCACTATAGGTAAAAAATTCTCTTTATAGTCTATACCCTCTTGTTGGGTATAACTTTTCGCCACCAACCTAGTCTTATATCTTTCGATTGAGTCATCTGCCTTTCATTTAACGCGAGTGACCCATTTATTCCCAATAGCTTTACTATCAAGCGGTAAATTAACTAAGTCTTAAACATGGTTTCTTTTCATTGACTCTATTTCATCCTGAATAACTTTAACCCATAAATCTTTTGTCGATGATTTGAGAGCTTCTTCATTATCGTCATGTGAAGCTATTAAAAGCTTTTCTTTCAATTTCAAAACGTCACCGGGGAAATAAGTTTCGTCTACTTCTTCGAACATATTACTCAGGCATACTCCTACTACAATCAGATAGTAAAGTGTTATTTATAGGCATTTGGTCACTCTTATTGGGAATAAAAACTCTTGCATCCCTTTCTTCTCTATATATTGAGTGAGTGCCAAATCCTCTGATTCATTTTGTTCCAAAAATGAAGTTTCTCGCCCAATATCACCTCATCTCAAAAATTCGTTCTTTATGAAAACTACATCATGTGATTCTACTTCAGATGTACTTCCGTCCGAATTTTCTCCAATCAGTACATATCCCTTGGACTGCTTGGGGTAACGTATAAAGATACATTTCTTACCTTTAGCACCCAACTTTCCATATTTACCAGATAAATCATGTACAAATAGCACACTCCTAGTGTCGCAAGTAAGAGAGATCAGGTTTTCGATCTGTCCATAACTCGTAAAGAGTTTAAGTCACTAATTTTATTCCCATATTAGAATATGAGTTACGGTCAAGAGCGCATCTCCCCAATATGAAATTGAGAGATTAGCTTGTGTCATCATAGATATAATCATTTATGATAATATTATATTCCTCTGTTCAACAACTCTGTTTTATTGTGAAGTTCTATGAATAGTCAACTGTTGTATTTTTTTCTTTACCATTATTTAAATTATTCTAATAGATATTCTCGACCGGAGTCTATACAAAATACTTTAACTGTCCTATAAATTAAGGGGATTGTTAAATACCGCATCCACTGTTCCAATTTTACCCTCTAACATAATCAGTTAGAATACTCAAGGAGCACCGTGATGGAATGTGCTCGACCCGTGAGATGGCAGTTGTGTGGGTGCAAAACCAGCTCAGGCAAAACCAAACACAAGATCACATGCTAGATTATCTGAATCAGGTAAGCTACCTAACTAGTTTACAGTACAAAATCATGTTTCCCACTTTTTTTGTTTACTTAATTATCTTCATCTTTAATTCAGCTATGCGATCGCTTGCCTAGTCCAATGGGAGAATCAGCTGTTGATTGTAACAATTTCGATTCCATGCCTAACGCTTCCTTCACAATCGGTGGCAAGTGACAAGTTATTTGATTGATCAGCTTTTCATCGTTATGAATCTGTTCATCAAACGTATATTGTATGACCATCATGTGTGTATACTTGTATAAGGTTGCAATCAATATTCAGGGATTTTTTAAAACTTTTGGTGTGTTTGCTGACAGTTGTTTGTTAGATATGTCTCGTGATTTCAAAACTAATCAAAGTAATTAAAAAAAAAGAACAAATTGGGATGTGGAAACGAAAATAGTTGGAATCAGTTGATAGAACGAAATAAAAAATTTCATTCGAACTATTTTCTTTTATTTTTAATTATGTTAAGGGTATAACTAAAAAATAAATGCAGTATTAATCAATTTGCTTAGGTTATTTATCACTTTTGTAAATTAATTTTTCACCCTAACCAAAAACTTCATAAAACTACTAATTATTAAATCACTTTTGTACATTTATAATAAATTCAAATTTCAAAAATAATTTATTTACTTATTTTCTTCTACGTCCACAAACAAGAACAGTAAATCGTTCTTGACTTTATATATATCTATCTAGATATTAATTATTTTAGATATTTATATATACTGAACGTTAATAGCATACTAAACCTGCACCAACACAAACACATGATACATGAGATAAACACATGGTCATCTTATAATAGGGTGGTCTTTATTTTAGTGGTTTAATCGATTTAAATAACTTTAGTGTGGAGCCTTTTAAAGTATAGAATAATTATTTGGTAGTGTAGTAGTTGTCTATATAAAATCATAAAAACTAAAAAGAAAAATTATTAGAAGAGGCCATGGGAGACAAATCTTGAAGATATTGGAAAGGAAGATCCTCAAGATTTAGTGAGATCTTTTAGGTTGATTTTTGAATTACATATGCAAACAAAATATAATAATAATAATAATATAATAATAATAAATAGATAAATAATATTTTATTTTTATTGGTTGAATAAAAGTAAGATTTTATGAAAACAGAAAGTTAATAAAATATCTATTTTATATATAAAAATCATTATAATGTTTTTAAATATTTAAAAATAAAAAGTTCTACGTCTAACAAATAACATGTTTTAATTTTCAATTTTGAAAAGTTGTAAGCTATTACCTTGTTAAATGCATGATAAAAAATAATAATAATAATAATAATAATAATAATAATAATAATAATAATAATAATAATAATAATAAAAGAGGCAATTTACACTTTTATTTTTAGCAATTAAAAATTTTGTCGGTAAGAATTTGGACTTAAGCGATCAAAATACTCGTATCCCGAATAAACAGATACATATAGTCTTTAAGCACATGGTAAAATAATTTCTGTGTTAGGGCATTGTATATTCTAGCAAAGTTTATGCTTATTTAGTTTTTTATATACTTTACTGTAATTTTGTGTAGTTTTTCTTTTTATTTTATTTAATATTATCACTCTAATTCAATCTCTCTTCAAAATTAAATAAGAGAATATAATAATAGAAATCCATTATTAATTTCGGGTAAATATCAAATTCATGCAAATAAACATGATATTAAAATAAGATTAGATTCTTAATTGTATAAAATACTAAACAAGATCCTGAAATAAAAAGAATACACGATTTATATGGAGCTAATAATAAACCTACCAAATAAAGTGTAGCAATAATAATATAAAAAAAACTATTACAAAATAGGCAAATAAAATAGGGATAACAATCATTTGAACCATTCAAGTTCACATGATTTTTCATTTGAACCCTCCAAGTTTGCGAAGTTTCATTTAGACCCTCCGACTCCAAAAGAAAATAAGTCATTTAGACACTTAGTGCTCATGTGAGCGTGATAAACACGCCAACAGACCGCATTTATTTAATCTCTATGGAGGATTCAAGTGACTTATTTTTGGCGAGTTGTAGAATCTATTTGAAACCTCACATACTTCTGGGATCCATATGAATAATTGTTACACCTTAAAGTGTCTAAACCGTTATCATCCCACTTTGGAGAATATTGGAAAACAATCTCATTTTCCATTTATAATAAAATAATTTGAATAATATTAATTATTTAAAGATTTTATTAAAAAAATTATCAAAAATATTTTTTTTAAAAAAATTGAAACATTATCTTCTAAAATAATTATTCATTTAGATTCAAACTTTATTTTGGAAATATTTTATAAATAAGTTTTTTAAAATTTAAATATTAAAAATATGCACATTTTAAAGTTCTTACAAAACTAAACTTTGTGAAAGTTTGTTTGCACTCCATAGGTTATGTTGATATTTTACTCATAATTTTTCAAAAATTTGTTACTTTACAAGTTTGTGTTATCTGCGATCATGCTTAAGTGATCTGCTATCAAACATTTGTGATCCGCGATCACATAAAATTAATCTGAAAATTTTATTTTTGATGTGGGTTCAAAGACGACTAAATAGTGTTCAGAATTTGTGAAGATCTATCGAAAAAATTCATGACAATTCTGAAATTAAAATTTTAAATAGAGAATAAAAAAGTCGGTGCAGCCTATAAAGTGCGAACAAATATCTTAAAAGTGCAAACAAGCCTATGGAGTTCAAAGATTAGGTTCACAAGCTTTTAGTTTGAGATGACAATCACGTCAAATGATTTTTTACATATCGTGTTTATCAAGTGCTCAAATGAATGAGTTTTATTAAATTGAGAGTTTATATTACGGGTCCAACTGAAATATCTTATCAAGTTTAAAGTCCAAATAAAAAAGTCATACAAGTTCAATGGTCTATTATTTTTTATGAAAAAAATAAATCCGATGCACACACTCTTTTTTATTGGTGGTTCACGTTAGCACAAAGAAAATCAATTACTCATTTTATTTTTTATTTTATTTTATTTTATTTTATTTTAAAATTTGAAGGTACAATTAAAACCCCCCACAAATTTCAAAATTTTGAATAAATAATTATTAGTCATTATCCCTTCTCCAAAATAAAAATACCGTAAATTAAATTTGTCCTCTTTGATAATACAAACTCAATAATTATTATTTTTATTTATTTATTTTAATGTAAGATCAGAATAAAAAGGACCCCAAGTTTAGTAGAAAATAAGTCAAGTTGCAGTTATTACAATTTTAAAATTTTGTGATGAATCTTTTCTTGAGATTCTACAACAAATAGATAGTATCAATATAATTTCCTGTATCAAAGATCTCACAGTTAAAAAATAATGTTATTTTTTTGAAGATTTGTTAGTTTCGGATCTTGTTTGCTTTAAATGGAGATAACGAAACATCATTCTTAGGTAACAAACCCCAGAAAATATATTTTTTGTATTTTTTAAATTTTAAAATTAAATTTTATATATTATTTTATAGTATTTTAATTTTAAATTATTTTTATTAATTAAATTAAAATTATTTAAATAAAAATTAATTTTTCCAATGGTTTAGTGGATTGAGACATATGTAGCATGATAAATAAAGGGTGTAGATAATGACGTGTCCAAAATAGTATTTCTGGGAAAAAAATTAAAAGCCACCCACAGTGGTTAATGTCTATTTGGATTTCCCTAATTTATAACCCATTAGAATTAAACTTCGATTTCCTTTTTAATTTGTAATTTAAGATAGAAATATGGTAATTATAATTTAAAAATATTAAAAATACTAATTGACACCGTCAATTAAGATTTGGAAAATAGAAGCTCTACTTCACACCCTCCATTATTTTTTCTGCCACGTCAACAAGACATTGTGAATTCACATTACCATTAGAGTGGATTTTTTAAATGTCCACGTGCACGTGCAAATCGATAAATTCACACTCCACTGGATGCTCTATATCATACTAAATAATTGATCCAATCGGATACGTTTGGTACTATAAATCTCATGCAAAACAGCTCTCCCTTACCCTTACCCTCACCATCCAACATAAAAATATAAAAAAATAAAAAAATGTCAAGAACCGCCACCTCCGACCACCACGACACAGAGTTAGAATTTGTGAGCGAAGAGTGCAAAGCCATACTCATCACTCTCCCAAAACACAAAGGTTGGAGAACACCATATCTCTACCATTTCCAAGGCTTCTGGTGCCAACCAAAAGAGATCCAATCCATTCTCTCCTTCCAAAAACACTTCAACTCTATTCAATCCGACGTCGTCTTAGCCACTGTTCCCAAATCAGGCACCACTTGGCTAAAAGCCTTAGCTTTTGCCATCATCAACCGCAATCACTTCCCTATCAACCGAAACCACCCATTGCTCACTTCAAACCCTCATGAATTAGTCCCCTTTTTAGAATACAAACTCTATGCAAACAACCAAATCCCTGACCTCACTAACCTCACCAATCACAACAAACCAAGGATTTTTGCAACCCATGTACCTTACCATGCCTTAGAACACTCCATCAAAACCACCAGTGTCAAGATTGTCTACCTTTGTAGAAACCCTTTTGACACTTTTGTCTCCACTTGGCATTTTATTAACAAACTCAGGCCGGATTCACTTCCTCTGTTTTCACTAGATGAAGCGTTTGATATGTATTGTAAAGGGGTTATTGGGTTTGGGCCGTTTTGGGCCCATATGTTGGGGTATTGGAATGAGAGCTTGAGGAGACCTGAGAAGGTGTTGTTTTTGAAGTATGAGGATATGAAGGAAGATGTTGTGTCTTGTTTGAGGAAATTGGCTTGTTTTCTTGGGTTTCCATTCTCTGTGGAGGAAGAGAGAGATGGTGTTGTTGAAAGTATTGCTGAGTTGTGTAGCTTTGAGAGTTTGAAGGAGATGGAGGTTAATAAATGTGGAAAAGCTTTGACATTCTCTAAGCGGTTTGAGAATAAGCAGTTGTTTAGGAGAGGTGTTGTGGGGGATTGGGTTAATTATCTTAATCCTTCAATGGTGAAACAGTTGTCTCTTGTTATGGAGAAGCAATTTGAGGGTTCTGGTCTGTCATTCAATGTGATTTGATTATTATTACTCCCGTAATATTTGGGACATTAGAGTTTTCTCTTATTTCACATAGTGTGATTTATGTTTAAGAAAAAAAATGTAGTTTTATGAGATATTGTTTTATTTATTTTAATATTTATTTTTTAAATATAAAATTACCATAATTTTTAGTTGTATATAATTTAAAATATTTACCGTAAAAATTGTGGATTTACAGATGTTAAAAAAAAAAACAAATGTGGCAAGATTTGTGGAGGTAGTATCTTTTTAAGTTATGCTTATGCTTATTGCCTGGGTGGAGAGTGTGTGTATGCTGTTTTAGTTTCAATCTTCTGTCTAAACTGGATTTGTAACTTTCGTTTATAATAATTTGCTTTATGTTGGTTAGGGTTGGTCATTTAAGCTGCGCACCCGTAATGGATTAACATCGAATTTGAGTGCAAAATTAGCATCCATCACAAGTTGGAATTTGATTTCGTACGCAAAATTAAAATTCATATGAATTCAGTATAATTAAAAGTCGAAAAAATTATAAATTATAAAATTTTAAATTTTAATTTTTTATAAATAAACTATTTAAATTTTATTTTAAGTTATAAATTTTTAAATAGGAATTTCTTTTATATAATAATTTTATTTTGTTTTCGCTTTGAGCACCCGGTTTTGAAAACTTTTGGAAAACTACTCCCAAAATCAAAACCACTAGTGGTTTTAGTATTTTTGTGAGCGATTTGAGTGTTGTGTAAGTAATTTTGATTTTAGGGAATTTCCGAATCTCCAAATTAAAACATATAGAATTTCAAAACCTCCCATACAACACCAAAACCACTAACAAAAATACTAAAACCAGTAGTGGTTTTGATTTTGGGATGGTTTTTCAAAAGTTTTCAAAACCGGGTGCTTAAAGTGAAATATTTGAAAAAATTGAGTGTTTTTAGAAATAACCCTTTAGTGTTATATCATTACCCAACTAATCCTTTACAATCAATACGAGCATAACTCTCGAAATAATCTAAATCACAATCAAGTATTTGAGATATCTAAAGCATTACAAACATCCATCTTAGAGTTATCTACTTCATGGAATCCTCTTCGAGGTACTCCCAACACTACACACTAAGGTTCTTTATCACAAATATATAATTTTTTTAATCCATATATATATATATATATAGAAATAGAAGTTTTTCTGCCCTTTTTAGCGGCGTGTTATGATAACCGAGTGGCAATACTTTATAATGAAAACAATATTGAATACATTTTGATCTTCAATTTGTAGACTTTATAATAAAAAGAAATATTATTATATTGACATCTTAATAAGTTTTTATCAAAATTTGAGAATCTATTATTTAAAGAATTCTAATAGAACATGAGCAAATGACAATACAAATAAACAAAATGATTTAAAGTGGCATACAAAATATTAAAGAATAAATTTATTTTTAAATAAAAATGATAAAAGTGATACTCATTTCGTAAATTTATTTTAATAATCATACCGGTGGAAGAATATGTAATACTAATTTAAAGAGTAATATAAGTTATAAATAATTGTTACCCATATAAAATCTTTTAGAGAATTTTTACGTAGAAAAAATATAATATTTTTTTTATGTATTAAAAAATCAATTAAAAATATATTAATTACGATGAAACGAGCTTAATCGAATTCAAACTATCACTTACGATAATAGATTAGGAACTATGGGAAAAATAATTATTTTCTTTTTTTTTATTTAACTATTTAATTAATTAGTTAATTATTTTTAAATAAAAATGATAAAAAAATCAATTTGATAAGAAAAAACGTTTTACAAAAGTTTAGTTTTGTATTACTTTTAAATTATTGCTATTTCTCACATTTGAATTACTACACCCCACATGGTTATTATTAATGTATTTCTAATATGTTTAAATAGTTACTGATGGAGTTGAATTCCTCTAGGACTTCGTACCCCTCAAGATTGGGGCTGTCAACTCTAACTGTCGTCTCTCGAAATTTCGTGATCCCTATTTTGGATGTTTTTCCTTACTTATATAGGATTTCCTTCACGCTCCAGGAAATCCTAACTAATTTTCCAACTGGATCACCGAGATTCGCGGATATCAAATAACTGCTCCAGCTCAGCATTCTAGAAGATTTTCCTGATTTCGGCCGAAAATTCCGAGAATGTCTTTCGGCCGAAATCTGTTAAATCATGTGGAGGTATTTCACTCATTTAGGAGATATAACTCGGCCGGATCATATGAGGTTTCATGGGTCCAAACTCACAATAGGGCCATCTTCGGCCGAAATTACAAAAAATAAACTTTCGGCCGAAATGATGGAAACATGTGAGGCTTGATAGGCCCAACATCATAAGAGGGCCAGCTTCGGCTGAAATTATAGGGAAATAGAATTTCGGCCGAAATGGTGGAAACATATGAGGCTTGATAGGCCCAACATCATAAGAGGGCCAGCTTCGGCCGAAATTATAGAATTTCGGCCGAAAACAGCCAATGAATTGGGAAGACATAACCCTTCATATCACGGCCGCAAGCCTTAGGGTGACAATGTATCCATCAGTTACTAAATATTCTTTAATTTAATTTTATTAATTTTAATAATAAAATTTTAAATTATTTAAATAATATCAAAATTACTTAATTAACCTTATTTTAATAATAAATTTATTTGTTACCATCATCAATTTTTAAAGCAATTCAACCACAAAAAACAAAAACAAAAAACAAACGTATGATGTCACATCAATTATTTTATAGTTTTTAATCAAAACTCTTTCTACCATTTAATCAAGTCATACTTGTACCTTTTCACAACAATTACTTCATATTTTAACTAAATCAAAACTCTTTCCACTAATTAATCAATCCAAATTATATCATCATACAAATTCTTTAATATTTTTTAAAATTTTCAATAAAAAGATTGAAACAATTTAGACAATCTTGTTGATTGAAGATTGATTGAATTTCCAACTATAAATTTGTAAACTATTTTTATCTCATAAAATCTTTTAAAGACTAGGAAAAAAAATAATTCTCAAATAAATTATAATACAATAAAATTATATTTCTAAAATCTTAATAAACGATAAAAATATTTATATTTCATCAATAAAATAGGTATAAAAATATTTGTTAAATAAATTAATTTATTTTGTATAATTATTTTATACAATTAAATTTAATTTTATATAAAAATATTAAAAGGTTATATAAAGAAAAAAATATTAGTCTAATAATATAGATATGAGAAATAACAATTCTCTATTTTAATGGTAGACTAAAATTACTTTAATTAATTTGATAGACTGACTTCTGGCTTTTTTTTTGGATTCCAGCTTCTTAAAATTGTTTCAAATGGTATTTGGGTAACTAGTAAAAGAGTTTCTGCTCTTCCAGATGAAGTAAAAAATATTAACTTCCTGAAAATGGCTTTCACTCCTCTTCTTCTATAGATAGAAGTCAAAAGCAGAAGCAATTCCAAACAGGCTAATAGTCTAATAATGTATATTATCACCCTCTTTTTCCTTTTTTTTTTTAATTTTTTTTTTAAAATTGTCTTCCTATTGTATTATAAATACGTAGCCCTAATATGCAACCCTAATAATATCAGATTTTCTTATACGGTAGCCGTCAACGACAACAAAGGAGAGGAGAAGAGAAGATGTGGTGGGCTAATCTTCCACCAGACATCTTGAGAGCAATAATGAAAAGTGATCTATTCTTGAAAGAAAGAGTAGTAATGAGTTCGGTATGCAAAGATTGGAACGAAACCTTTCTTCAAATGCAGCATAATAATTCCATGGAAGAACAATTTCATCCTTGGATTATTGACGATATCCGGGATAGCTGGAAACTCAAGCAGCCACAAACCAACGCCTGCATCATAAAAGATGACCACCCTTTCCAACAATTCAAAAGCCTAGTCGCAGTAAAATTTGGTTGGACGCTCTGCGAATCATTAGTGGATATACTTTCAGCATCTAAACATTTATCGTCCATCCAATATACTCTATACGATCCATTCACTGATCAATTTATCAAGACTCCAATACTGATCAAGAATTGGTATAGCTACACCCTCTGTACGTTTACTGATAATCCGAATTCTCCCAGTTGTATTTTGGTGGATTTCCAACTGGAAAGTAAAGAGCTTTGGATTCAAACTTGTCGCCCTAAAGATAAATCCTGGAAGGTCTTTAAATATGGTATTGAAGCCAATTCCATAGAGCAAGCGGCTTGCATTGGAGATTTTGTTTATTGCACCTATGAATATGAATATAAGGAAGAAACCAATGAAGAAGGTGAGTGGTATAGGAGCATAGGAATGGGCGCTTTCAATGTGAAGAATGGTAGTTGGAGAGTTTTCCCATATTTGGTGATGCCGGAATATTTAAGTTATTCTCTAGTGGTCGCCTTTAATGGTGTACTGTATGTTGTTACTTTCTGGGGAGATGAGGATTATAAGTTCTGGAGATTTGATTTCTGTAAGGAAAAATGGATGCTTTGTAAACCTGAAGAAATAAAGAAGCACATGTTTTTCATAAGCAGCGCTTCGTGCTTTAGTGTTCCAGCCGCCAGAGGTTTAGAAGAATATGGGGGAACAGTACACATTCTCTCTTTTGACCAAGTCTGGATTCAACCTTCTTTCCAAAGGATTTGGAGATGGTGAGTTGCTATTCTAGCATATTTTTTATCCACTAATGGAAGGACATTTTATTACTATTACTATTAAATATATTGCTCTATCTAGTTTAGCTTATTGGTTAAGTATAATAAGATACCAACATATAACTTAAGCATTCTTTATTAATCATGTGCTTCTGTAACAAGTCACATTCAACATATCCTTATAAGAAAATAAAGAAGCGTAATTCATTAGCATCTATTAGTCAACCACAGGGATGAAGTCTCTGCTTTAAGCAATGTTTATTCTGCTATGCAACTGTACCAGCTTATGCTGAAATTGAATTTCTTTTCCAGTATAAGCGCATTTTTTTTTTTTTTTCAATTTATTGCAGAGACCACTTGCAGGAATATGTATCTCTTGTGCTGTCTTTGGTTTACAATTTGTAGTCTCTGTTTGATTTGTCTTGTCCTATCTTTGGTTTACAGTTTGTATTCTCTATCTAGTTGGAAGGAGCTCAACCTATAAAGTAACTCAGCTGAATATTTTAAATCTATATAAAAATCTGATCAATTTAAATGCAACAGAAGAGCATATAATTCGAATGAAAATTTTGACAGCATAACATTTAAATTGGGCATCAGAACATTCAAAGGCCAGAAGCTAGTTTGCCAATAGAAAACCTTGAATAGTTTTCTACTTCATGACAGAAGGCATATGCATATGTAAGTTCTGCCAGATTAACCTGTGCCAACTATACCTACTACTAAAGCTCTTGGTGGTTTCTTAAACGAACACCAGATCTCAGCAGAAGAACATGGAGAATGCAACATCTTCATGCAACTTGCTACCAACTGCTGTGATGCTCTCTGATGAAGTTTCGGACAAGTCTTCCAATTTTATGACTGACCCATTTGTGCAGCAGCAAGATGGGCGTAGCGCATGTAGTCACTGGTCAATACAAAGGCCATGAAATTTTGGAAAAATTAGCAAAACGAAATGAAATCATGTAAAACAGCAAGGAAAGAAAGAAACTTGTTAATGGGATCGGGCTTTACCAATGGAGATTGCTGTAGTACTCCTTTGGTATCTGTATTTAAAAAACAAGAATTGGTTAAAGTATTTACTGAGTATTAATATATGGATGTAAAGAAGTTAAGAGACTTACACATAGGACAGAGAATGAATGGGACTTTTTGATTTTCAGGAGTGGAACCAATAAATTTCTTGGATGAACAGTTTGTGAATCTACAACAGTGCCTATAAATAAAGAAATTTAAATAACTAAACATTTCAATCACTAAAAATGTAGCTTATGGCCGAGCATACCAGGAGGAACATTATCAGGGGAATTTGCTTGGAAAAGCTTTGTGTGATGATTCTTCTGAGCAACAATCACTGTGAACTTGGGAATGTTTCCATTATCAGGGGCATTTGCTTGGAAAAGCTTTGTGTGATGATTCTTCTGAGCAACAATCACTGTGAACTTGGGAATGTTTGTCCCGCCGCGGTCAAGGCATTGGAAAGCCTGTAATAACACACGGCAACGTCAACATACCTTCTTGTATGATATAGTTTTAAGCAGGAACTTACAGGCTAACCCAAAAGCTACTAGACAAAGTAGTATAACAAACATACACAGAAATAACCCAAAAGCTACTGGACAAAGTAGTATAACAAACACACAGAAATAAGGTAATCACTCATGTTCTGCCCAATTTTAAATCCTATCATCTATGAAAACAAAAAACCATGCAAAGACAATCTTCACATAAACTATTAAATTCAAACCCAAAAATATATCACAGGGAACAAACATTCTGAGCAATCTAATCACAAAGTAATGTTGTTACCTTCACAATTTGATCCAACTCAATATTCAATACTTGGTTGAACTGTGATTCACTCACACCATCCCTGAAAAGAAAAAGAAAAAAATCAGTAAGAAACAGGGGCAACAGTTATACAGAAAAAACAGTGCTGGTGACAAAGTAACTGGAAGAGGAGATATAAGAAAATTTGAAATTCGGCTCTGGCACAAGATGGGGTTGGAACTCAAGGATATATCACATACCATTTGCAATCCACATTTAACATCAAATCCTATAATCTCTTTTTGGTTTTTTCAATACAACCAATGTATAAATTTTATGTTTTTTCTTTAAATTTATTAAAAGTAAGCATGGACAGAGAAGCATATCTGAAAACAATTATCTGTTCTGGTTTCCAATTGCTTGTTTTATAGAACTCCATGAGCAGTTCCCTATACATGAGATCACAAATTGAGTAAACTAATTAAAGGCCCTTAAAAATCTAGAGGCTGGAGCAAATGCATCGCTTATTTCAAATCATTCAGAGCATGATGCCACACGGGAAACAATTAATTATTGTGCAATACTTGCAGCTTACTGAAAGTACAACTGTAATGTTTTAGCTTATGCTACCAAGAAATGAGAATAAAACGACACCTTGAAAAAAAAAAACGAATGTAATGTTATTTTGGATCCCTGATGTACCTTATAATTCCTTTGTCATCTGACCCATTTTCTACATGCCTGTATAAAGCATCAATCATATCATTTTTGATGATTGAGTTCTCACAGAAGCTCTGTACCTTAAATAAGTGGCCAACATCTAGAGCCAACGACCTTAAGAGGTATAACATCAAGACCTCAACATTACATTAATAACACCAATAAACTGTGAAGAGCTAAGTAAAATATTGCAGTGATATGAAGAACTACCGCAGCCATAGACGGGATATCAGATCGACCAGGAGATCCATGAGAGACATTCATCCCCAGAATCAAGGTAGGAGTACCCGGTATCCGAGGGGTTTTCTTTGAATCCTCTAATACCAACAAAGAGTTTATTCCACCGAGTTAAAACAAAAGAAAAAAAATAAGCTTAGCTTAAAAGAAGAATCAATACTCTAACCATTTTTTATACATCTAGATTTTGCTTCACAAACCTTAGTGTTAATTTTAAGCAGGACGTTGGTAAGATGCTGATCATTAATCCTAGTAGGGGAAATGCATTGAGTTGGAACTCCCTTATCACTAAGACATTTTCTTCCACAGACCTTTAACAACAAAATATATAAGTTTTAGTCCCAACTCAATTGGTGCCAACTATTAAATTCTTCACTTCCACTAAAATACAAGTGCAGTAAAACAAGAAGTAAAATATGAGATATAGGATTAACAAAAGATACCATAGATATCAGATTTTTCCCTCTCAGGCAATATACACAGAATAAATTTGGGAGGATCAGGAAATTTTGCTTCCAGCAGCTTTTATCATCATTTCAACTCTGTCAACAGGGCTGCCTTGTCTGAATTGTTGATCTTCTTCCATCAAGATAAGGGGGGTAGCAATTTTCTTAATTAACAAATATTCAAAGAAACAATAAGCAAAAGTAAACAAAGAGATAGACGGATACAACCACAAAATAGACACAGATAAGTTAGGAACAACAATCTAAACAAAAAAATTAGGATCTATATATACAAAACTTACAATGCCCTTTCTCTTCCCCGACTTTATCAGCTCCTTGGAGAGATAACTAGTATCCCAGGGAGTAGAGAAGTTGACAACCATCCATCTTCCCAGAGCAATGGGCGTGTAATTGGTAGAAAAAGAATGAACAGTAGTCACAAACATAAACTATATTTCTAAAATGAACTGGTCTAGTGCCATCAACACATGCCGCATAAACAAATGTCACCATATTGTTAAAGGTCCAGTGTCCATTACGAGGGATGCAATTTTCATTGTTGCCCACCTTCAACTGTGGATTAAAATGAGAGAAAGGAAAAATACAACATTCAATTGGTGATTATATAGTAAAAAGAAGCGGCAAATCTAAAACCACTTTCATGCCGAGTTAGAGGGAAACTGTTACCTCTGGGGTCACAAGCACACACCCATCAACTTCTGTCAGTTGCCTCTCAATGGATACACTGCAGGCAGAGATTACTGGATCCTCATCATAGCGGTAGTTTCTAACAGCCTGCAAGATCAAGTAAGCAAAGTTTAGCTGCAACCAAGACAGAATAAATAGATAATAGCCTCAGAAAATTTACATCAGTCAAAGTTCTCATTCTCTCCTGAGGCTTCTGCCTTGACTTCTCAGCCAAGGATGCCTTTTGTGTAGAGGAGAGTGACTTTGTATAGTGTTGAAGTAAAACAAGAGTATATAACTAAAACCAGGAATGACAGATACTAATCAATTTACTTTTTGCAATAGGAAAACAACAAAAGAACAAACACAATATTGACAACAGAAGATTTCAGTTTATACCTCCAAAGGTAAGTAGATGGGTCTCTTTGGTTTTCCAACATCTAGACAAGGAAAATCTGCTGAAGATCGCAACTCAGTTTCCCAGTGATTTGCAAAATAATCATACACCGTGATTTCAATTGTCTCTGCATCATTTGCACTGTTGCCATTCCTCACTTTCATAGTAAATCTTGACAAAGGAAAAACTAAATTTAGAACCAATTCTGCATAAGGAAATCGTGCAATGTACAAGCGAAGATAAATATAAATAGATATTAAAAATTGATCACATTATTGCAAATCTTCTCGCTTAGACCAATGATTTTATATTCCACGTTATGGTAAATTAAATCACAAACCTCCAATTTAAAAATATTCATTCTCTACCCCAATCAATGTTGAAAAAAATCAGATACATTTCCGTATCAATGACATGTATTAGAAAGAATCCCTACCTTTATCCAATCAATATCGCGAGGTTCCCTCACATGCTGGCTATCTTTAAGAAAATCAATTACTGGTCCAAAAGTCTGAGAATCAAGGTAGCTGATACATCTGCATGAATGAATCAGTATCAACATCTAACATGTGGAAAGCATAATAATGCTACTATACATGAACAATTAAAATAAAATGTACCCATATTCAGTGACAAGCCACCTTGAGTGGGTCAAAAGCTGGAGTGCAACCCTTCACACCTGTCACACCTCCTCCAACATCGAAAAGTTGTGTAGGATCATCGCGGATGAATGACTGTCTCACAAGACAACCTCTGCAAATCCAATCAACCAGCAAAATGTCAACAAACTTAAGTGTGAAAAACAGTAACATTTAATACAATTTGAGCATTTGAAAGTAAGAGTGAGAGAGACTAAAATACCTGCTAGCAGCCCGCTGCCTCAATGCTATTCTCAGTGCATCCTGAGTACCACTCTCAACCTCCTTTCCTTGAAGGGCCAGAGCTATAGACTGAATGGATATTTCAGCAGAATAGCTTATGGCAACTACGAATTTCTTTGAACCAAGTGATGCTTTTGTTTATTTTTATCCTGACTAG
Organism: Cardiospermum halicacabum; assembly: GCA_031304145.1. NCBI lineage: Eukaryota > Viridiplantae > Streptophyta > Magnoliopsida > Sapindales > Sapindaceae > Cardiospermum > Cardiospermum halicacabum. The sequence goes on along the minus strand of CM062390.1, from coordinate 37,780 downwards.
ATGGGCTTCCAGTTTCACTGGCACAAAATATTGAAGAAAGCAGTTTAAACAACATAGTATATTCAATTCTCACAGTAAAAGTAAGACAAAAAAATTCATACTGTTTTGGACGAGAATCTTCAAGCACAACTGTGAACTCTAGCTTGTTCTTAGGCCGAGCACCAACAGTATACAAACTCTTTTCACCATCATATGCAAATTTATTATCTGCAAGTTCTGATGAGTATGTTTGATAAAGCTTATCCAGTAATTTCTTACTAATCCCCTTCCCTTCAAAACGATATGGGCTGTCCTATCCTACCAACCCCATTATTTGGAACTGCACTCGTACTCATGCTTTCTCCATTGGAAGCTGTTCAAACATAACAGTTAATGACATCAAAATTCAAGTCACAATAGACTCACTCCAGTTAATTCACAATCATATTTTGTATTCAATCAGCTCCGTGAACATTGTTAATTCTACCTGAGTATATTTCTTAAAAAGTCTGATAATACTCAAAAATAAATCTGACATCAGCAAGCAGCAAAGATAAAACTAAACTAAATAAATTCAAAATAAGATACCATCATAAGCTGCACAATCGGCTAACAGATGTTCTTGATCTGTGATTGTAAAACTAAATAATTATGGAGATCCAAAATAATTATTCAGGTCTTGATAGATTGATCACATAAAACAGCAGATTCTCATTTCAACTAAGAAAATACAAAAAGCTAAACTCAAATGTGAGAAAATCCTATTCGTTCCTACTATTTCACAAACGGATAATATCCAAATCATTCAACTTGGCTTGAAAAAGAACAGTAAAAACTGAGAAAATCTCAATATTCAACTCCTCAAAAAAACAACTGAAAACATAAAATATATTGTAAAGCCTGACAAAATAGAAATGAACTCGGAAAATCCTCATCAGATGACTTGAAACTATGAATCAACCCTGAAAATAGCTTGAAACAACTAAAAGAACTAAAAAAAAACATCAAATATATATTCTAGCAAACCAGCAAAGCAACAATGTAGCATCCACAATTTACAAAAACAACGACCAGTGCAACACCAACAAATTAACAAAACAATAAGTAACAACGAAAAGAATTTAAAAGTACCTAAAGAAGACGAACTTAGGATTTCGATTTCAAAGCAGAAGCTCTCTCTTTTTCGTTCAATTATTTATTTTTGTTCAATTTTTTTTTAAATTCACTCATGAAGAGCACCATAAAATATCTCTTAACTGCATAAGTTATAAAATCTTTCCAATTATATATATATATATATATTATATATATATATTCAAATATTCAATTACTTTGTCACAGACATTTGTAGTGACAGTGATTATAATTTATTAATAGGGGATTGGCTATGATACACCACTTTAAAAAGTGGTGTATCATACTCCATTGTATGTAACCTAGCCGGTTCTACCGGTGGCAGCAGGTTATTTATTTATTTATTTTTAAAAATAATATATTATATAAAAGATATATATAAAAAATTAAATAAATAAAAAATATATATTTCTTTTTATTTAAATAAAATAAATAATTTTTGATAATTATAAAATTTTATTTTAAAAATAAAGAAAATTATAAAATAATATTATTTTAATAGTATTATATGCGTCGATAAATTTAATCGAGTTTAATGATTAAGTTGAAAAAAAATGATTATTTCGATTATCGAATCTATCGGTAAATACTGATTTTAGCGTGTAACTCGATAACATATTTCGATTAATAATATCGACTTTACCGATAGAAATCAAGTACGCCTAAGGTCTTATTTTACAAAATCGATAAATTTCATCGAATCTATCGCTAAATATCAACTTTTACGTATAAGTTGATGAATTTATCGAAATTGCTCAATTAGTCGACCTTTACACTTGATATTTGACAATAGAGTTGACGAAATTCTTCAAAACTATTAACAAGTTGGCCAGTTAAGTCGGGAAAGACCGATAGAATCGATATTTAATTTTATCAATTTTATTGGTTAATATCAGATCTGCCATACAATTCGATAAAATATTTCGATAAATATGATCGATATCATCGGTAAATATCAACTCTGCATTGGGACTTGATAATATATTTTGAAAAGATCTATCGATTCAATCGTCACATATCAAGTCTGCCCTAAGACTCATTAACTATTAGTTTTGGAATTAACGAGTATAACGTTTCAATTGATATGCACCAATGAAGTCATTGTAATTTATCGAAATCAAATATCAAGTTGACCTTTATACTCGATATTTAACATCGTAGTTGATGAAATTTCTCGAAACCATTTAACAAGTTGGTCGGCTAAGTCGGAAAAGACCGATAGACTCGAATATAGATTGTATGGACAAATATCAAATTGATCATATAATTTGATAACAAATATCGATAAATTTCATCGACATCATCGGCATATATCAAGTTTGGCTTAAATCTCGATAACTTATTTCGATAAATTTTATTGATATTGAAAATCTAACCTTGATCTCGTTAACTTATTTAGATCCATAATGTCATGATTTATATATCAAAAAGGTTTTTTTGTCACGAAGCCTCGAAGCTTATGTCGCGAAGGTTTTTTTGTCGCGAATGTACGCCGCGAATTTGTGTCGCGTACGTCGCGAATACGTCGCGAATTTGTGTTGCGAATTTTATGTCGCGAATTTGTGTCGCGACGGTTTATGTCGCGAAGGACACGAATTTGTATCGCGAATTTATGTCGCGATCTTTTATGGCGAATTTGGTATTGTCGTGATCCTTTGTGGCAAATTTGGTATTGTTGCGATCTTTCGTGGCGAATCTTGTATTGTCGCGATCGTTTGTCTATTTGGTTAGGCGCGAGCTTTCATTGCAAGTCTGGTATAGTCACCAGTGTTTGTCGCCGATCTGATATGGTTACAGGTCTTGTTGCGTAGTTGGAATAGTCACGGGACTTCGTCGCAATCGAGTCTTACATGTCGAGAACCGAATCCCTAATTTGACACAGGAATGTCTCACGGCGTCGAGGCGACTGTCTGGAAAACCACTGATGAAGACCCATTCCGATGATGCAGATTCAATTCCAACCATTCTTATGATGCAGATTAAATTCCAATTCTGGATCCAGTCCTATCTGTTGATGGATTGATCTATTTATCGATTTAAAAAAATTAAAAATAAAATATAAAATTAGAGGTTCAACAAGTAGATGGTTAATGAAATAAAATTAATTTTTTTTATTCAAATATTTTTGAACCATTAGATGGAGATCCAATGGCTATTAATACACCGACAAAGATGGTGTATCATACACCACTTTTAAAAGTGGTGTATCATAGCAGTTTCGTATTAATAGAAACTGCTACACTCCTTCACAATGGAAGGTATCTCCATCTCTCCTTTCGTGCCAGCTTTATATTATTGCTTAAAATGGTCCGTTGATAATCGCACTTCAATTCATATTGAATTTATCTCCAGCATCTAAATAATTTTAAAATAGTTAAACATGTAACTTTTTTTTTTTTTAAAAAGATTCATATTTTACTAATGATTCCAAATAAAGATAATCAAAAGAAGTTCATCCAAAATAAACAACGAAATGCTAAATGATCTCTAAGTCATCATCATGTATAAGACAAAACTTTGATTTCTTTGACTACATGCTTAATTTCCAAATAAAGAAACATAAAGAAAAACAACTAACGAAAGACGGTGAGGTTATTGGTTATGGTTAACAATTTTACGCTCAACAGACCACATACAACTATCCTTCTTTTCTTTACTAATTACTATTTGTTTACACATAAGATGCAACTTAAGGTATTTTTCATAAACGATACAAGCATTATAAGTAATTCGAAATAATACAATGTTATTTGAAGCCTCATAAAGTATCTTATGAGCTTCGAAAATGAATGGAATTTAGTATGATTTCTGTATGATTTTCTTCGTGAATTGTATATATTTTAGACACTTTCGCTTGTTTTTCAGGTATGAATCTTATATTTTGGTACTTTAAGGTATAAAGGAAAAAAACCGAAGGTTTTGGAGTAAAAAGAAATTTAAAAAAAAGGTGAAAATGACATGAGAAGAAGGGTCATCAAGCTCTCTATCGTGCTGGCTAACGAACTACGGTTCGGTATTGAGTAATCCTTCAAAAGAACTTCTCTATCTGAACTGACTACCGCATTATTTAGCAAACTACAGCTCAATATTGAAGCATTCAGAAGGAGGACCTCTCTGTCCGAGCTCACTACCGAGCTAAGTGCCAAACTACAGTTGAGTATTAAAAGATTAAGAGAATAAAGCTCTCTCACCGAGCTTGATGCCGCGCTTGATACCGAATTGTAGCCCGATCCAAAAGGTGAAAAGAAATGAACCTCTCTATCCAAATTAGATATTGAGCTACATGCCGAATATTGTTCGGTCTAATATTTGTCAATAAAACACCATCTCTGTCCGAGCTTGTCACCAAATTGTAACTTGGCCAAATACATGTCCAGGAAGGAATGAAGCCCTCGGTTCGAGCTGATACCCAAAACAGCCACCGGATTAGAGCTTGGTATGACTTTGGAAGACAAATTCTGCTCTCTGTCCGAGCTCCATACTGAAATACATTCGGTATCAGTGAAATTTTAGAAATAAAATATTTTGGAGCCATTTCCTGAGGGATTTGAATTGTACTATAAATACCCATCTTAAACTCTAAGAGGGGATCTTAGATCATTTTCCTTATATTTTTATACACTTAATAGATTAACAAGAAAGAGAAATCACTTTGCTCTTAATTTTCTGTAAAATTCAAGTTGATTTCAAGAGGAGAATGTGGATTGGAGTTCAATTCTTCAAGACCCCAGCATTCAAGCTCTAGATCCATCATCATCACAGCAAGTTTCATCTATACCTTCACTTTTACATTCACTTCTTGAGTTTTAATATGGAATTCTTGTTGAATTTTACTTATAATTATTTAGTTATGTCAGGCTAACTTAGTAGTGGTTGAATACTCAATGTACGTAGGTAGATCTTGTGATTCTAAAGTTTTTCTTGTGCTTTAATGATGAATTTTTAATATAGCATGATTTGTGTGTTAATTGCTTAATTCATTTGGTGAAAGTCAAGTGAAACATAGATTTAATCTTAAAGGAAGCTACACACATAATTTCATGATTAGATCTAAGAATAGTGAGGGATTAAAAGGAAACTAGACATAGTAAATTTTAATCCTCTTGTTTTGGATTTGTGTTTATTATTTTATCTACTTCAATCTATAGACATATGACTGTTGTAGATGATAAATTAATGTTAGAGTTTAAAAAAACCTAATATTGATACTTAATTTATCCATGCTATATTTTAGTGTTTTAGATGTTTGATGAAATGTCTAAGAAAGTGATCAAGTGTCTATCTAGTGAAATGAGTGTTCAACCATGATCTCCTCATATTAATCTTGTAATTTTATAAGTGTGCATTTAAATTTCTAGTTTATAATCTCTGAAAATTAGAAGTACATTGAATTCTATTAACTCTTGAATATTATTTAAGTATAATCTCTTGGGTACGATATCTATAATCACTATGTTACGATAAGATAGATATTGCTTAGCATTTTGTTATGAGGTTTTGAGTTCATAGTCCAAGTTTTAAGTATCAATTATTGACATAGTTGCTAGGGATTACACAATTATGTGAGTTTAATTGAGTTTAGTGTATTTTTAAGCTTTTATTTGTTTTTCACCTTAGGTATATGCATAGAAGGTCTCAAAGAGGACAACTAGAACCTCTTAATCCGAAAAATGAAAAAAGTTTTTGCTCATGTCAAAGACAAGCAAGAAAATAAGTAATTCTAAAAGACTATGGGTTCCCGTGGTGGAAGAAGTGGTTCTCATGGTTCATATGGAGATGACAATGAAAAAAGATATAGTGATCATGGAGACCTACGTATGACTCTTCGCCAATATATCATCCCACCCGTGGATGACATGCCACTTTCTATCAATTTACCACTCATTGGTGTGGATAACTTTGAATTGAGGTCCGTTTTGATTTAAATGGTGCAATAAATTCGTTTTGGAGGAGGTGTTAGTGATGATCCTAATCAACACCTCAACAAATTCATGCACCTTTGTATTACTTTCAAGCAAAATGGTGTGTCAGACGATGCTATAAGGTTGAGATTGTTCTCATTCTCTCTAAGGGACAATGCACATGATTGGTTATATGCTTTCTCGCAATGGTGTATAAACCCTTGGGATAAATTATTAGCAAAGTTCCTTGATAGATACTTCCCCCCTGTGATGATGGTTAAGCTTATGAACCAAATCTTTCAATTCACTTATCTTAATTGTGAATCCTCTACGAGAGTTAAGAAAGTTTTAAAGATTTGTTGAGACAATGCCCACACCATGGGATTGCCATGTGGATCTTGATGCTAACTTTCTATAATGTTATGCCGCCTATGATCATGATGCATGTTGACTCTTCGACGGGAGGATCTCTTATGGATAAAGAACCATTTGAAGTATAAGATTTTATAGAAATATTAGCCAACAATGATTATAGATGGAATGAGAGAGACAAGTCGGGAGGAAAGAAACACGGTGTTCATGAATTAGAATCATTCAATGCATACTCGGCTCAAATATCTCTTTTGAGTAAGAATCTTGATGCTTGTACTATACAAGGAAAGACTACTCCAGTTAGTGCATCTCAAGAAGCTCAAGCTACCAGTTCTAATGGAGCCATCCTAGCGGATTATGCTAATAGTAATGCTAGTGAAGGTGGTGAAGTTAATGAACAAGCCAATTTGTGAGTTATAAGAATAATTATGGTGGTTATGGGAATAACTACAGCTAAGGGAGGCAACCTTACCAATCATAATGATACAAGCAAGCATCTTCTGGATTTCAAAATCAATGGCAACTTCATCAAGCTCCATCACCTCAACAACATGGTTACTATGGTATCTAAAGACATGGAAATCAACCACAACAAAAGAAGCCGACTCTTGAAGAATTACTTATGCAATATATGAGTAAAACAGATTCTATGCTTTCAAATCATAACATTCTATAAAAAACATAGAAGTTCAAGTTGGACAAATTGTCCAAAGCTTGAATCAAAGACCAAATGGGGGGTGCCGAATCTAAAAGAAAAAGGTAAAGAACAAGCAATGACAATGAACTTAAGAAATGGCAAGCAAATTAAGGTGATGAAAGAAAAGAAAGGAAAATGCTCAAAGTCTAAAGTGCAAGAGGATGAAAGGCAACTTCAAGAGGAGGAGAAAAGAATGAAGAGCAAAAGGAGGAGGAGTCTTCTACAACAAACAATGAGGTACATACTCCTAAACTTCCTTTTCCCCAAGTTGATAATAGGAAGAAGTTAGATAGACAACTTGCTAAATTTCATGAAGTGATTAACCTCGGAGGCAGGTAGAATAACCATTCTTTAGTCGGGTTAGCTAAAGAAAAAGGGAATGCCCCCAGCTTAATTTATTCTTTTTTGACCCCTTGCGGCTTCATCGTCGAGCATGTCAAATGGAAAGCCTTCAAAATCTTTTGAGGGTTCTCATTGTCTAATCCGTAAAAGGTGGATAAAAGGCGGATCAATCATTACTTGAACTCAAAATTCCCTTCCGTGTCAGGATATATGGCCGCCCAAGCTCCCTGAGCATTAGATTTCCATTCATTTTTATTTCTCTAGTTGTGGGCACAACTACAGTTAGATCAAAATTATTGAAACAACATTCAGAATATGTACCTTGACTAGATACGACAGAATGTAGAACTTTGAGAGCCTGTTTTTCGCTTCTCGCTTCATTCCATAATCTTCTTATAGTTATCTCAATTTTAGGATCGTATAAGAGTTCTCTTGTATAATCAAACACCAAAGAAATTAATCATAATCATTCCTTGTAACATCACCAAATTTGTAACACCCGAACTCCCATCCTGACGGAAGGGACGCGGAAAATAGATGTAACATGCACAACGAAATAGATAGACAAATACAAAATGATATATAAACATAATAGATACATAATTACGAAACTAAAGTCAAAAAGAGTAATCATCATTGAAAGTGTAATAAATCTGGATTTTCAAATATAGAGTCTATAAATGTCCAAAACTAAGAAATCAAAACCAAATCCCAAAGTATTGCAGCGGTAACAAAGTTTTAAAATAAGTTCAGAATCGAAATACAATAAGAAAAAAAGTCTAGAAAATAGATGTCAGATGATGATTGATGCTGATATGCAGTTACCGTCTAAAAATAGGATTTAAATTTAACAAATTATCTCAAATCAGTGTTCGACACCGAACTGTTAGTCCGGTACCGAGTTCGGCAATCAATTTGGTTAGAAAGTACTCCCAGCTTTACCGAATAGTAGTTCGGTAGCAAGCTCGGTATGCAATTCAGACAGAATGGTTATCGGTTATACCGAACTGTAATTCGGTAGCTAATTCGGTAGCTAGTTCAGACAAAAAGTGTCTTTAGGTTTCACTATCTCACCGAAATGTAATTCAGTATGAAGCTCGGTGAAGAGTTCGGACAGAAAGCCAAATCTGGATCATAAGTCATACCAAACTATAATTCGGTAACTAACTCGGCAACTAATTCGAACAGAGAGGTAAGTTTACATTCTAAGGTTCATACCGAACTATAATTCGGTAGTTAGCTCGGTAATCAATTCGGAAAAAAGGTGTTACTTATGATCTCGAAGCTCACCGAATTGTAATTCGGTACAAAGCTCGGTAACAAGTTCGGCCAGAGACCCCTGTTCACGTTTTTAGCCTATTTCAAATTATGATTTTTGCTATTCAAGCTCTAAACATCTATTTGGATCTATTCCTATCGTCTATGACCACTTAGCAGTCAAATCATACTACCCAAAGGTTAGGACCCAATGTAACAAGCAGCAGACAAAAAAAAAATAGTTCAAAGCAAACATTCATAAGTAGAAGTAGAAACGATTTTTAGTATAACAAACTTCAGATTGTCACATATTATATGGTGTTTAACTTACCAAGTCTATCCTTAACTTAATAACAGAAGTCGGGAACAGAAAACAGACAGAGATAGGGTAAACCCTTAGAGGTGGATCAAGGATCCCCGAAATGATGTTGTCGCATCCAGACATGAGCAAAACTCCAGAATAATGTTGTTGCATCCAGAAAATAGGTTGGCAATCAAGGTCAAATACGCTTTTGCACATCGATGTATACATCTAGTTTTCCCTACAATATGCTGGTGTTATCGTATTAATCAAATACAAGACTTTTATACATATTACAGAGTTATATTCTCAGATTAGTAGATAGATATGAAAATCAATTAGTACATCCACATTAAAGCAGAAGAATAGACAGATAGCCACAATATTTGCCAAATCAGACTGATAGACTAAAGATATCATTTAACAGATAAACAACCAAAAATTCATACTCAAATGCAGCAGCAACAATCCAATTCATAAATTTTAGATTTCAGTTTCATATTAAATTAATCTTATCAAAACAGAAAATAGACAGAACATACAAACGTGGGGCATGAACATGGCTACAAACCTTTACCGCTAAATCCAAATCTACCGAAATCACTCCGGATGACGATTCTCAATTTAATCTAAATCAAATCAAGAATAAATCGGATAAATCCCCAAATCAAAGAGTTAGGATTTTCAATTTAAGCAGCGATTAAAATCTAATCAAACCCAAATTAAACCTAAAATATATAGATTAAATATTTAGGGTTTCAAAACCCAAATTAATTGAAAAAAAACCCCAAATCAGAAACCCTAATATTCAAGAAATCCCCAAATCAAATTTGAAGCGGTTGTAAAATAAAATGAGATCAAAATCCATACCTAGAACGAAAGAAATCAATGAAAAATCAATTCTCCAACTTAAAAATCTCAACAAGCGAGTGTCTCGAAATCCGCGGCTAAGGTTTTGGTTTGAGAGAACACACATATTGGTTTTTAGGTTTTGTAAAAAATAATTCTAAAAACCCTTTATTTTACTTATATATGAAGGTAAATATTACCATAAACCCACAAGTATCCATTTAGTTTTAAAATGACCAAAATTGAGAATTAATTAAAAATACATCAAATTTCCATTTTGTTTTCAAATTCATCCCAAAAGTCAATTTAATCAAATCATATGGTCAAACTGTAAATTCAATATTTTTAAAATACTCATTTTACCCTTTTAACGAAAAATAACATAAAATAAAATAAAATAATAATAATAAAAAATAAATTTTCAAAATATGAAAATAAATAACCCCAACTTACTGACGTGATAAAATTTTGAGGGGCGTCGAAATCGTCAAATTTAATATTTAATCATGCATACAGTAATTTAGGTAAGCATGCTTGATCCCATAAAGAATAGCCAATTAATCTTAATTTACATTTGACCAAATTAATATATAAAGAATATTTGGGGCTTTGAATATCAAATTATAAATGAAATAGATTGACAGAAATCAACTAAATTAAACAATCAAATGATAAAAGCAATCAGCAAAATAAATCTATCCATTCAAGTATTGATCATAGAAACTTAAAATAAATTATATTAATTTAGTAGACACGGTTATAATTATCGACTCTGCGCCTAACAATCAATCTTCGCTAACTTATTAGTGTGATTGAACTCTGCGCCTATGACCAACCCCTAATCTATCAGGTTAACTAATAGATTGTCTTAAGAATTAGAAAGACCTGTGCCCACAACAAACAAATCAACTCTATGCGTTCATTTAGTATGACCACGAATTCTCACAGCACGACGTATCATACTATTTGCTACCTAAATTGACTTAATTAAACATTCACAATTTAATCTAATTGAATACCGAGATGCTAACTTATTCAATCAATTAATTGTACACATCAATCAGTCAAATAGAATAACATACAACCTAAATCAAGTTAATTAGAGAAAATATAGATACTGATAATATAAATAGTTAAACGCAATTCTCATAGTATGTAAAATAGAATAGTCTACTTCACTGAATTAAAGAAACTTAGCTAGTTGCGGCCGTAACTAGCATCATCATTATTGAATAATAAATGAACGTACAAGAAATAAACTAAAGAAATAGAATTCAATTATGCAGATAAGTAAAAGATCTAACATCTCCTTCAGAATCTCCTTCAAGGTTAATATAATTTTTCAGAGAAAAATAAGAAAGACAATTTAAAATCCTAAAAAATATACACTAATCAAAATTATAAATTCAAATAATAAAGTCTGATGATAGCATATTTTGATAGCATATTTTGACTTGATTTTTTATTTCTTCCTAACTTGCAGAATACCCTTTTTAGCTTATGAATTTCTTCTTTTATTACAAATTTCCTCCAAAATTGCGTAAAATCACACAATGAGGCAAATAAGAATGAAATATTTCAATTAAGTTTAAAACAAATAGGAAAATAAATAGAAAATGTGCATAACAAGAACCCCGTCATTAATACTCAAACCGACCCCAATAGGTTATTAATTCTCTTATACTTTCTAGAAGTGTCTCTAATGTTCAATGATAAAAACTCATTTGTCTCTTGAATTGGTGATTTTGAAAGTGTCGGTTACTTTTGATTCTAGTATAGTTTTAAGTCATTTTTGAGTGGTTTTGATACTAAATCTTGAGTAGATAGCTTCAAATTAGCTTAAGAGGTTATAAACCCTAATTCCACCATTATTGCTAATACTTATGTCTTTGCAAAATGATGTTTCTGATGTTAAATTAGTCTTGTGTTGATTTTGTTACTCTTGATATGTTTCATAGGCAACCAACAGGAGGAGACTCATGAAAGGAATGGAGCTTAGCATGGAAAAACTTCTATTAAGGTTTGTAATTTCCTTTTTAAACCCTCCATTGATGTTTGAGGTTTGTTGTATGTAATTGGATTGAAAATCGCATTAGAATCCTTCTTTAAGATTCATAATTGCCTCACATAATAAGTATTGTTAATTTATGAAAATAATATGTTTATGCTAAGTATTCTACGAATTGCTTGACTTGGATGTTTTTACGAATATTGGATATGGATGCAATTTTCTCCCCTTAGAACTTGGTAGATACTTGTTCTAATGCATATTTGATGGTGATATGATGTATGTGATGAATGGACTTATATTGGTCTATGATTAAATAATTGGTGAATGAATGTGAGAATTAATTAAAAATGATGTTATGTCATAAGGATTGGTAAACAATCAAATACCCTTAAGATAACTCTAAAAGATAGGATGAAAAATATGTTTAGGGATTAGAAATACTTTGACATGCTTAGATCATGTTTTTTGACGTGGAACCATATTGGGATTCGGTTCATAGAGGACTTCGGTCCATATTTAAATTTCGGTACATACTAGGATAAGGGTCCATATTGAATCCTATTTTCTATTTTATTGTTGCTTGTAGACATGATTAATGAAATTAGCTATATTGTGATTTATGAAACCTTGATGACATTGTTAATAAAATTGGCTATATTGTGACTGATGATACTTTGATGATGTTGTTATATGAAATGGTTGTGTTGTGTATCTAATTCCTTGTTCAACCCTTAGTCGATCCTTATTGTTTGATGAATGTAAAATTGTGGTGTTCATAATATTTTATATATCAGTTGTTGGTATTGAAATGAATTTAACAATCTTGGTCATGAGCTTTTGAAAATTAATTGATAAACCTTTCATATATTGAAAATAATTATGAGATGTTTTGGAACAAAAGAAATCAAGATACAAAGGTGTTTTAAAGCATTGATTTTAAGGTGTTTTTATGTGTTTAGATGTATAATTAGTCCATAAATTATTTTTGGAATGATTTATAAACTCAAAGAAATATTTCGTTTTGTAAAAGTTGGAAGAAGAAAAAAAAAAGCTTTTGAAAAATTGGGCACTCTGGTCCCACATCCTAGTCATTAACCTGAAGGTGAATGAGACGTAAGATGTGGAACGTGGCTGTTTTGGCGCGCTGGGTCCTGATTTGCATCCTGGTCAGGCTTATCAGGACACCTAAGTCTAAAAAGCAAATTTATCGACCTCTATTCTTATTTGTTCAGACTTCGAATTGGGTTTCGTTTGCGGTCACGGATTTGTACTGAAGTCCTCTTTTCAACCATACTTTTATAAATTTGAAATGAAGTCATTAAGATCTTATAATTTCCCAAATTCTCTTAGTGTACGAATCATTCTAAACCTTATTTATTAAATTTTGCAAGCTTAGAGAATACTTGTCTAATATATTGTGATCCTATCTATGAATTTTATGATTAATAATTGACTTTAAAATGTTCTAATCCTACCTATATATATTGTACGCTTGATGTTATGCTCTTGTATGATTTATTTGTAGGATCGTTTGATTGTATGACTTTTATGAATTTAGCAGACTTTAGGAGGTCTCGTAGATGCATTTATTTGTTCATTCATTTCCGTTGAGGCAAGTGCACTTGCTTGCTTTTGTTAAGGTATGAGATTACGAACTAGGTATTAATAGCTTAACGCCGTTTTCTTTTACTTTTGTTGTTTCCTTCTTTGTACCTAAACAACAATATAGGTGGTTGAGCAAACATTTGAAGTACGTGATTGCCTTTAAGACATCTCTATTATATGCATATTATCATTTTATAAAATTGATTTTATATATGCGTAACTTAATTTTGTAAAACTATTTAATTGGTAACTCTTCTAACTTTTTGAGGAGTGATGAATTTAAGGCAATATTTTTCGTCTCTTTAACTTAAATTAAATTTAAGTTTGCAATGACATGAATGTTTAAATGACTTAAGTACTAAATTCTCTTGTGACGATTAAATATACTTATACATAGATATAGAATGACATGTTTCACGATTATCTACAATTGTATTGAAAGAATGATTGTATTGTCATTTAAAAATTATTGAATGTCTGGCCTTCAGGTCTAGTATCTCGAATTCCACCACGGTAGGGATTTGCTGTTACGGGAGAAGCCTTTTTCATTTCTCAATGTACCTCATACTGTTACAATATTGAGCTTATACACAAACACTAGTTACAAGTAAAAGTCCCCCAAATTACGTACACATAAATGCTAAATGCACACAAAGAAACAAATACACAACCCATACATAATATATAAACAACATACAAACAAAGCAGTGAAAACAACTATAACAGTACACCCTCATTAAAAGAACCTTATCATCAATGTTTGAAGTCAGCATAGAACTTTTGAAGACATAAGTCTTTCCAAGTATCATCGGTTGGTGTAGCTCCACTCTAACGAATCGACACCCCTTCTTTTGCATGATAACATCCTCGTCGAATCAATACCCCTTCTTTTGCATGATAACATCCTCGTTGAATCACCTTGGGATCAATTATCAGTTCAGGTTGAGGAAGAATGATGTTCTCTGTAGAAATTGGAGGTAGTGAAGGAGTAACAACAACTATATTGCCAATTTTTTTCTTCAACAAACCTTAAATGAAAAAATCATGAATACGAGGATCCATCCCGTTGTTTTAAACGATATTCAACGAAATCAACCCTCTCAGCAATGGAAAAATGTCCATGAAACTTTGTAGAAAGCTTTAGAGACTTGGGAAAACAATTGATTATTGACCATAAGGATGGAGTCTGGGATACATAAGATCTCCCAAAACAAATTCAACGTCTCAACGATGCTTATTAGCCTTGAACTCGATTGGTTGCTTAGAGATTGAAAGATGATATTTTAATTGCCGCAAAACTTCCACCTGACGATGCAAATAGTGATCTACATATTTAATCTTGATGGTGTACGGTGAATCATCCAACTGGAAGTTTACCATAAATAGTTTCAAAATGAGTTAGGTGAAACATAAGAAGTATATACTTAGCCCAAGCTAACCAATCCAAGCAACTTTTAGGTTGATCTATGATAAAATAATGCAAGTATGGCTCAGGTTTTTTATTGACAACTCCGGTTTGTCCATCCATTTATGGATGATAGCTGGAACTTAACTTTAGTTCGGTGCCCTCCAAATCAAATAACTATAGCCAAAAATTACTAAAAGGAAATGGCATCACGATTAAATATTTAACGAGAATTTGTTGATACGGCCATATGAATGAGAATTAGTGGGGGTGGATATAGGACAGATCCGTCCGGTTCTAACCAAAATGGAACCTATAAAAAATATTAACTTTTCTTGTTGATGAACAAATCAAACGTGAATGAAAAATCAATTAAACTGACCCGTTTATAATTTTTTATTTTGGTTTGGATATTCAATTGATTCTAATATAATAATAATAATAATAATAATAATAATAATAATAATAATAATAATAATATAATAATAAAATCTCTCACATACATGAAATCTAAATTTGATAATTTTTTAAATGAAAAGTCAAATTTTATAATTTTTGTAAAAGCAGAATCAATTGATTGAGTTTCAAAGAATATTGTTATTTTATCATGTTTTAAATGCCATACTCATATTTGTTATGAATTTGTTCTCAAATTAATTATTTATAATCATATACTCAAAAATACTAGCAACAAATTGAAAATTAAAATATATAAATTATAATATATTATATAACCTTAGCTTTAAATAAACTTATTTGATTCAATTTTTTTTTTATGTCATTTGCACTTTTAAGATTTTTATTAAAAAAATTATATTTTTAGGTCAATATTAAAATTTTTACAAAATTTAATTTTTTTTTTACAAAAAATAGATAAAAATGATCATTTTACCTTTTAATACAATATATATATATATATATCCTACAGCTTTTCAGTATTAACACCAGGAAGCTGGTAAAATTCAAGTTTGCTTCCCGGTGTATAATTGAATTTTACCAGCTTCCTAGTATGTAAAATCGGGAAGCAGAATTTTGATTCTTGGTATTACACACTAACAAACAGATAAAATTTTGATTCTTGGTATTCCAGGAAGAAAATTTTGGTTTTCCAATATTACACACCGGGAAGCATATTCAATTTTGCCTGATTCCCATTAGTACATACTGCGAAACTCATTTTTACAATTTTTTTTAGAAAGTTTTGTTTTATAATTTTTTTATAAAAAAGTTTTAAAGTCTAAAAAATTTAGAGTTTGTCGACTAATTTTGCGTATTTTCACTTTTTTTTAATATAAAAATAATTTGATCCGATATTTTTTGTTATTTTTATTGTATGAAATTGACTGATTTAAATATTTAAATAAATAAAAATATTTTGAAATTAAAATATTCTTTAAAAAAATACAAAATTGTAATATGAGAAATAATCATGCCCTTAATTATTCTAGCTATAATTTTTTTTAAAAAAAAAAGAAAAAAAAAAGAACTGCTAAATCCCACCTAGCAATTTCTTAAAAACACATTTTTAGTTCTAAAATACCCTTTATATAATTTGCATATTAAACTTAAATATTTAAATTAGTTTAATTTTTTTACATATTTATCTCTTATTTATTTTTATCTTTTTATTTTATTTTATTTATCCCATATCTTATTATTTTTATTTTAATTTATATTTATATTTTATTCCATTGATTTTATTTATTATCATTTTACTTTTTATATTTGATTTTCTTCTTCTTATAAAATTTTAATTTAATTTGATTCTTTACTTCTATTATAATTTTGATTTCTTATTTCATTAGGATTTTGATTTGATTTTGATTTAAGATATAAATAAATTGCTATAAATTGAATAAAAAATTCATATCTTTCTTTAACAAATAATACAATATTGATGTAGTTTATTTGGTGATAATTTATACAAGTATATTTCATGAATGCACAATATTAATGAAATAGATTATACTTCATGAATGCACAATATTAATGAAATAGATTATATTAGTTAGGGATAGAAATAAGAGTAATGATTGATAGCCTACTCATTGTGACTACTTTTCTTGCCTACTCTTACATGGCAAGTGCTGATTGGATGAAAATTTTTAATAATAATTAATAAATTGGTTATTATTAAATTAATATCCAATCATTTATTGCCACATAATAGTAGGCAATGAAAGTAGACACCATGAGTAGACTGTGTAGCATTACTCTAGACTTAAATATAAGCTTTTATTTTTCTATTTTTATTTTATGTACTTTGATTTTTAAAAATACTTAAATTATACATTATATATATTTATTTAATATTTCTTATATTAATTTAATAATTTTTTGGATCAAGTAAAAATAACATAAAGAGGACACTTCATATGGGGAGAGTATTATTGTCGAATAGCTTCATTAAATTAATCAATGGTAGTAAGAGTATATATAACAAATCAGACAACCTTTCTCTTGTAAAATTAATTCTAAAGAGAATAATAAATTAAATAAAATAAAAAATATAAAAAATAAATTATTATTATGAAAATAATAATATAATAATTATTATAATATTAAAATAAAAATTAAATTATAATTATTAAGATAATAAAAATATAATATTACTATATAATAATTATTAATTAAATTTTAAAATTTGAGAATATTTTAGAAATTTCCATTTAATTTTATGTTACATATACAAAAAGCAATTTTGAATATATATGGAAAATTCTTAGTTTTGAGCCAAAAGAAAAATAAAAAACTTGTTTTCGGCCCATTGTTAAAATGGTTTCAAAACTAAACCATTTATATATAAAAAAAAAAATTTACTTCGAATGAACCAAAATGGTTTTGGCCCATCGTTAAAATGGATTCAAAACTAAACAATTTATAAAAAAAAAAAAAATTTACTTCGAATGAAACAAAATGACAATTGTATCTTAACCATTTAAAAAAACAAAATCAAAATTTTAATTAAAAAAATTATAAAAATAAATATAGTTGAAAACCAAAAATACCCTTGACATCTCCCTCAACGTTCGACCGTTTGAATCAGAACCAACTCAACCCTTTCAATTCAAACAAACTAAAATCTCAATTTCAATCTAATCTACTTTATTCTCAAAATCACTTCCACCTCACACACACTCTCCTCCTCTCACGTATTGTCACAAAGCTTGTGGAATTCTTAAACTTCCATCCGGTCAAACTTTCATCGATTATAAATGGGGAAGAAGACTATCGCAAAGAATCAGACGGTGGCAAGTGACTTCGTCGATAGGCTAGCCGGGACTGGAAAAGCAAAGTCAAAGAGTGAGAAGATTAATGAAGCGGCGCGAGCGATGAAGAATGCAAAATTCCAGGCGTGAGGAAGGCAAAAACCGAGGTTAGTTAGTTTATCTTGCTTGGAAGCTTGGAGTTTGATGATTTAGGTTTTAGGGTTATAATTATGTGTTAGTTTTGCCGAACTTATATTGGTGGTTTAATTTAGTGGATTTTATACTATTTATTTCGTTTTTGTTTCCTGATGTTGTTGGATTCTGATGAGTTCGTTTTTGTTATTTTGGTCAACCTGATGTGTAGTTAGGTTTTTTGATTTGTTGATGTTGTTTGAATAATGTTTTATTTTGCTCAATCTGATGTAGCCTGACTAGTTAAGAATTTTGTGTGCTACCCGGTGTTAGGAACCGGGAAGCTGTAGAAAGCGCACTATGCTTCCCCGTGTAACATACCGAGAAGCCAACTTAATAATCTGTTTTCGATCCTTCACACGAGAAGTTCTTATAAATACACACTACTTCCCGGTGTTTAGGTACCAAGAAACAACTAATAGGTGCTTCCTGGTACCTAAACACCAGGAAGTAGTGTGTACTTATAAGAGCTTCCCGTGTGAAGGACTGGGAAGCAGACTATTAAGTTGGCTTCCCGGTATGTTACACCAGAAAGCATATTGCGTTTTCTACAACTTCCCGGTTCCTAACACCGGGAAGCACACGAAATACTTAACTTTAACTATAGTATTGTTTGATCTGCATATTCTATTTGTTTAATTTTTAATAATATTGTAACTTCATATGTTTCAGGAAGCTCCGAAGAATATACCTGTCAAAATGGCAGATACTTTAAGTATTTGCATTGGGACTTTGCAGATGCTTAGTTGAATACTTACGGGCTACCATCAGTGATGGATCTTATCGAATCAAAATTGGAGGATTTTGGATTACTTGATGAATTGAAAAATGGACCATTCGGGCACTTCATTCATATACATCAGAGAAAGGGTTCGCACCCTGAAAATTTCATCCTATATATCCTATAAATGTTTGATTATAGTGTTTTTAAAAATTAGGTTTATTTTGATGATTTGTAGTTGTTAAAATCATTTGATTATTCTAATGTTATTGAAATTGTTTTTTTTTTTCTAATGTTGCAATTAGTTTGTAATTAAATTGATTTTTTTTTTTTATGATTTGAAGGTGCTTCTTAATAGCCAACACCAAGAAGCAGTGTTAATTTAAGTCTGCTTCCCGGTCTATACTTTCAGGAAGTAAATTTTGCTTCCTGAAAGTAAAAACCGGGAAGCAGACTCAAATTTACATCGTTTCCTGGTGTTGACTACCGAGAAGCACCTATTACTCAACCTACTTCCCAATTTCCATACCTGGAAAGTAGAATATTATTTTTCCTACTTACCGGGTTCCACACCTAACTACTGGAAAAATTATTATTACTATTATTAGTTGTTTGGCATTTTACTTTCAATTTAGTATACATAAAAATGACTCTCATAGGTATGAGTGCAAAAAAAAAAATCTCAAATATTATTAAATGTCCACAAAAGTGGCATGAGTAAATTTTGATGGAAAATGATCAATAAATTCAAAAAAGCATGCTTTCCAATTCTAACAGCAGGTCTTAGATGTGAAAATCAAGAAGCAATAGAATTTGCTTCCATGTCTTGAAAATCATAAAGCATATCAAAATGAATTTCAAAGATAATGTGTAACGTCCACAAGTAGGGCCTAAAAATTTTCGAGTATTTTATTATTTAAAATTTCAGTTTTATAAAATTGATTTTCGAAAGTTCCATATCGGAATAAATCGAAAATCCGCTCTAAGGGTAAAATTGTAAATTAGAGACTAGATTCGGAAGTGTAGAGTCAATTTTGATATTTGAAAATAATTTCGAAATGATTTTTGTAAAATCGGGCCAATTTCGGAGAAATGGGTTTGAATCGATTTAAAAGTAAATTTTCAAATTAAGTATGGTCTTGGTGGTATAAATACATTTTTTAAACCGAAAAATATTTTTGAAAACGAAACCGAGAGTGGAGCGGAGTTCGAGTTGGATTGGAGGTGGTATGTGGGCTTGGGTGATGATGGGCTCAAACTTCATGAACAAAGCCCACCACACCACTAACACCCCATCTCTACCACTCCACCCTCTCACTCTCTTCTCTCCCAAAATCCCCACATACGTATTCTCTTCTCTTCTTCCCTCTCAAACCCTAACCTCATTAATCACCCACAACCACCAAAGACCCACCCCATTAAAGCTTTGAACTACCATTATCAACCTCATTAAAGCTTCTTCAAGTGGTTTTTAAGCTCTCTTCATCTTGATTCGAGTTGGTAAGCTATTTAAACTCATTAATGGCATTTTCAGTTTTTGAAGCTTTTGATTTACACTAATGGCATGATTAGGACCCTTAGGACTACAATACCTCCGGATAGTTGGTCTTCTTGTTTTTGGTCATTATTAGTATTTTTGTTGAAAACCCCTTAGAGCTAGTAGGGTCACTTTTGATGAAATTGTATTGGGTATTGATTTGTGTTGCTTGGATTGGTTCCAATAGGCAACCAAGGTGTTAGAGAGCACCAAACTGAGGAGACTAGCTAGTTGTCTTCGGAGAAAAGGTTAGTATCTTCGTTTTACGCTCTATATGCTTGTATGATGGTTATTTTATGTTTGATTGCATTATGGCATGTTAATAATGATAATTACTCGGTAATTGATGAATATGTCGAGAAATGGAATAATAGTGTCAAGTAGACACTTAGTGGTGTTAATTGGAAAATGACCTCTTGAATGTATATGTTATGCCATGTGTTGAATGATGCTTGTTGATATGTATCTAGTTGGCCATGGAGGCCTTGGGTTGTTAGCTAATAAAGTCTTGATGTAAATGCCTAAAAATGGTTCATTTACATCCTACATGAATTGGTAATGAAGAAGTTATGATGGTATTGAAATGGTAAATGTTTTGCCCTTGTGGCTATGTGAAAGAAATGGTTTTTGATGCCATTGTGGAGAAATAAAAATGGTACGACATGGTTTTATGTAAAAAGGAAAGAAAGGAGATGTTAAATCTTGTTTGATCACTAAAAAGAGTGCCCTTGTTCTTAGCTTAAATGTGTGAATGTAATGGCATGCCTTAAGGAACTAGAAGTATACTTTGACACATAAAAATGTGATTTATTGGCTTGAAGTGCCACTTATTCGGAGTGACGTCTCCTTACCGGATGCGACGGCATCAACCCGATCCTTTGGATCTTACCGTGATCTTCAGATCTTACCATGTCTTCGGACTTACCATGATCTTCGGATCTTACAAGGGTTTCAGCCCACTACCGTCCCTTTTTCACCGTGAGAGTTGAGTCTAAGGGCAAAATAACTAAAATGTGGTTATTGTGTGATTCGAATGTTTTAAGTGGTATAACAATGTCTAATGGATGGTAAATGATTGTGTGTTGTGGTTGAAATTCAAAGTAGAAACCTTAGACGGTAATTAAATGGAATAAATTGAAAAGTTGGAAAGTGAATCAAAGTGAAAAATGCTCTGTTTTTCTCTCCTGGGCGTCCTGGTCGGCAGCCTGGAAAAGGAGTCAGGGCGCGAGCCAGGGCGCCAAACACTTACGGTACTAGTTTCCGCGGCCTGGCTGGTGGCCTGGCAAAGGAGCCAGGGCGCTGACTAGGGCGCCAAATGGCTACGGAACCACTTTTGGCGGCCTGGCAAGTGGCTGGCGGCCTGGTCACTTAGACCAGGGCGCGAGCCAGGGCGCCAAAGTGTGTTCGGTACCACTTTTCGCGGCCTGGCTGGTGGCCTGGTCACTTAGACCAAGGCGCCAAGAGACCTTCGGTACCAATTTCTACGGCCTGGTCAGCGGTCTGGTCAAGGTGACCAGGGCGCCAACCAGAGCACCAGGAGGCTACGGTGCCATTTCCTGCAGCCTGGGCCAGGAAGGTGGCGGCCTAGTCAAGGTGACCAGGGCACGAGAAGTCCACCTTGCCTCAAGTTTTCTGTTTTCTGATCCCCTTCGGATGCTACCGATTATGTGATGATGTTTGAGAAGTTAAGTTGCATTTGTCTACTCACTTTGCTAATAAAAGAAACATGTTTGTATGTGTTTGTTTGAGCATGAAGGTGTTAGCTAGGCATCGATAGCCTAACCCTTTCCTCTCTTCATTTTTTCTTGTTTATTTTCTTTTCGAAATGAATATGTGTCCAGGTGGATCGAGCTAGCATGTGAAGGTCGGGTTGGAAGCCCCCTTGGAGCATTCATCACTTAGCATTGCATCCTTTCACCTCATTCTTTTGTATAAGCTTTTGTAAAAACAATTTACTCTATTATTCTTTTGTCAACTTGTTCACTTGGTTTAGTGACAAGTTGAACACTAAGCTCGATTTCGTATGATGATCCGAGTTTGGTGTTACTTAATGATTCCATATGTAAACATTATTAATGATTATCAAGTAAAGATATATTTTAAAGTACTTATTTACTACTTGGGTTGCAATTGCTATTATGTGTATGTATACGTAGTAGGTATATGGAGCTATATGTATATGTTGATGTGGCGCTTCGGCCTCCTACGCCTTGGGTCCTCCGGGGGTGGGGGTCGGACGCTACATAATGTAAGTTTTATTCATATATTTTTTTGAAGTTTTAAGTATAAGAAACCTTTACCTTTAGGATAACTGTAAGGGACCGAATCCATTGTTTGTATTTAAATATCTATTGAAATATACATACAAGAGAGTATCATTGGTAATAATCCATGGGAATCATTACCATATTAACTATTTATCACTTAAATGGTATGAATGATATTTGAATGATCAATAGGCAAATTATTAGTTAGGTGCTTTCTGGTCATCAAAACCGGAAAGCAAATGCTTATTTGAACTGTTTCCTTATGTAGAATACCGGGAAGCAAATGACTTTTGCTTCCTAGTGTCCAACACTAGAAGCAGTGTAAATTGGCTTCTGCTTCCCGATTTTGGGGACCGGAAAGTATTTACTGGGTTGAAAAAATTTCAAATGATGCCTATAAAATGTCTTAATTACATTATGGAATGTCTCCACAATTAGTTTGATTCAAAATAAAATACTTAGTGGTTCCTTGGATAAGTAAAAGTTACTAATCCTATATGATCTACTTCTATATAAGCCTTGAAAACATCATGTTTTTTAACTTTCAAGGTGCAATGAAATTTTGGTCTAATTTTGCTCTAGAAGTTATAAGTATGATGGATCACTATGTTTAAGATGAATATGAAAGACTAAATCCCATCATTCTTATGTAAATATCTATTGGAACACACATCCAAGTGGGTATCACTGATAATAATGTGTGTGAAATCACTACCATCTTAACTATGTATCCTCTTAAGGTATATGAATAAGATTGGAATGATCAAAGGGCCAGTTATTGGCAAAATAGGTGCTTCCTGGTCACTAAGACCAGGAACCCGAGGCTTATTTGAACTGCTTTCTGGTATAGTACATCGAGAAGCAAACTAATTTTGCTTCCTAGTGTCCAACACCAGAAAGTAGTGCAAATTAGCCTATACTTCCCGGTTTTGGGAACCGGGAGGCACTTATTGGGTTGAAAATTTTTCAAATGCTACCTATAAAACCTCTTAATTACATTATGGAATGTCTCCACAATTAGTTCACTTCAATTTAATATAAAATACTTAGTGGTTCCTTGGATAAGTAAAAGTTACTAATCCTATATGATTTACTCCTACATAGGCCTTGAAAACATAATGTTTTTCCACTTTCAATGAGCAATGAAACTTTGGTCAAATTTTTTTGTTTAAAAATTGTAAGTATGATGAAATCACTACATTTTAGATGATTATGACAAATAAAATCTCATCGTTCTTATATAAACATCTATTTGAACACATTCAAGTGGGTATTATTAGAAATAATGCGTGTGAAATCACTATTATATTAATTATTTGTCCTCTTAAATGATACAAATGAGATTGGAATGAACTAGGGGCCAATTATTGGCAAAATTAGGTGTTTCCTAGTCAACAAGACTGGGAAGTGGAGGCTTATTTGAACTGCTTCCTGGTGTTGGACACCGAGAAGCAAATGAATTTTGCTTCTCGGTGTCAAACACCAAGAAGTAGTGTAAATTAGCCTCGACTTCCCCTTTTTGGAGACCTGAAAGCACCTATTAGGTTGAAAAAAAAATTTCAAATGCTATATATAAGACCCCTTAATTACATTTTTGAATGTCTCCAAAATTAATTAAAAAAAAAAAAAAGATTCATTAGATAAAGAAAGTTACTAATCCTTATAATCTACTTATTCCATCTTCCACTTCACCAGAGTCTTATTTATTACCATGGTTGAAGAAATAAAATAAACATTAAAAGTATTTAATAAACTACATGTGATGGAGAAAAAAAAAAAAAGTTTCTGGTATTAGAGATTAGGATTGCTTCTGATTTTTGAAGTTAGGGAAAAAAAACCTACCGTCTTCCTGGTCTTAACATCCGGGAAGCAGTTCAAAAATCCATCTGCTTCCTGGTCATATATATCGGAAAGCAGAGAAGCTTTTGAACTGCTTACTGGGTATCGGGACTAATAAGCACCTGATTTTCTTTTTTATTTTTTACTTTCTAATCGAAAATTTAAATCTTTGCACCCATACTATAAAAATTGGTTCGAAATAATAACATATCTATATAAAGGGATCCAAAACTAACAAAAAAGACGTATATTCTACACATTTAATGTCTCTACACAACACAAAACAATCTCTATCATGCTCAAAACCCTAATAAGGTAGAAAATGTATCTTTTAGGAGTAATTGAAGAAAAGTTTTGAGTTATTTAGTGGAAGAAAGTCTGCAGATATGATTAGGGCTTGAAAATGAATAAATTTCAAGAGGTTATGGTTCGTAGGTTTTAAGTTTCATGAAGTTAGAGTTAATTCCATTTGGGGATTTTTTGTTTTAAAAATTCTTACCTTGTTAGAGACCTTTTTTAAATTTGATGGGGTCATTTTGTGAATACAATATTTGACTTCAAATACTTATATGAGACTTTACACTCTTCATATGAGTTTATAACTTATTTTAATTTATTTTTCAATATGAGAGGACACTATTACCCATTTGGTCTATTGTATGTAACCTTTTGTGATTTGTTTATTTTTAAAGAAAATTTATTGTTGGACAAAATTTTAAAACTTCTAATTTAAAACTTATTTATGCAAATGGTCCAAATAAATATCGATTAATTTTAAATTAGGTGGAAAAATATACTAACTAAATAGGATATTTTTAAAATTTTTCCGTAAAAAAAAAAGTTACAATGGTCGTATGGTTTCGCATTTGGGGTGATGGAGAATTTCTAAGTTGAACAAAATCTCCTCTCATCAAGTTACTTATGAGCGACGACTGCCAGACAACAATGGTGGATCCATTAACCAACGCATTCGGATCCCTCAACGATCTAGCTTCCGATCTCACTACTCTCCAGGAACTCGCTGCACGAGGTTCCTGATATCTTCTCATCAATTTTTTTTTTCATTTTTTTTCATTTTTTTTCATTCATAGCGTTTATTGCTTTTTTTTCCTACCGAGATACATCAAGAAGCAAAATATGTACATGAAAATAGGCTCAAAATTAATAAAACTACTTTTGACAAAGGATTTCCTAAACATCTACCACATCAAAACTATATCCACCAAGCCATTTTATCAACTCAAGAGAATCAATAAAAGTTGTAAATTTTTTTCTCATCTACCCACTCGCTCATAAAAAAATGTGTGAGACAAAAATTAATGCACTACAACATGAATTTTTGCAAGCCATCAGCATTGAACCAACATCTTACCACAAAGACCTTATTGTGACAAGCAAACAAGTCAAAACTCTAACCAAATGAGAAAAGAAACACATCATAAATAATTTCTAAAGCAAATTATGTACAGTGCCATAAGCATCTATGAATGTCTTAGAAGCACACAAAAATTAAGTTTGACTATATTAAAACAAACTCCCTAATCAAAAACTATTTTTTTAAAAAGGGGTGATCCAAGTAAGCACAAAACCAAAATTAATCCCAAAAGGTAGCAAGATATAGAGAAAATAAATAAATAAAATAAGTAAAACCTAAAAATTAAAAACCTGAAAAGAACCTAAAAATAATCTCTCCCCCACACTTAAAATCTACACTATCCTCGGTGTAAAAAATAATAATAATAATAATAATAATAATAATAATAATAACAATACAATAATAATAATAATGAATTTAAAATGAAAATGAGGGAGCAATGGATAGTAACTTCTCTGGAAAAAGAAAAAGTGGAGGTATAAGCAACTTCAACAAAATTCTGAAATTCCAACTTGGCTCGAATACGTTATTTTTAACAATGTTAAATGAAGTTGTGATCCCTTCTATGGGCACAGATGAGGGCTTGTGGGCAACCTATGGGCGCAGCTCCATTTTTAAATTCTTATTCGTCAAAATTTATTTCTGAAACAAAAAAAAAGAAGCAAAAAACATAAACATAAATAATAATAATAGTCAACAAATAATAATATAAAATAAAAAAAATAAAAGAAAACAAAAATATTCTTTTTCTTCCTGGGTTGCCTCCCAGTAGCGCCTTAATTTAATGTCTCTGGCTTGGCATCTCCAAATTTCATCCAATAGCAATTGAATGATCAAATTTAAGCTCATTTAATTTTCCAACCCGAAATCCTTCATAATCGGCTTCAAATTTGATACCTGCATAACAGAAGATAGCTGTGATCTAGTTGCGGTCATAACAAATTATGGATTGATACATACCTGAGGATGTAACATGCACATCTCAAACAATATTTCAGTACCTCCCATATGTAGACTACTGCTAGGTGCAATGTCTAATTCATTTTTCTTGTTCAACTTAGAGGATTTCTGGACACCGGAATGAACAACATTCAAACTGCAAAAACTAGACAGATTGTTAGGACAATTCATATCATAAAAAACATTTAACTTAACCACTTCACCATCAAATTCCATTGTCAAAGTTCCATCGTGAACATCAATCTTAGCATTCGCGGTGCTTAAAAAAGGTCTACCTAAAAGCAAATTAGAAGGTGTTGTTGATATATCATTTCCCTCCATATCCAAAACATAAAAATCAGCAAGAAAAATTAAACCTTGAACCTTTACTAACACATCTTCCAAAACTCCTTTGGGATACACAATAAACCTATCGGCAAGTTGAATTACAAAATTAGTTTCTTTCAAAGGACCAGCATTCAATGATGAATAAAAAGAATAAGGCATAACATTCAAAGATGCACCAAGATCACACATGACCCTCTTAATCATTAAACCACCAATTGTACAAGATATACCAAATAATCCCGGATCATCTCGTTTAGGCGGAAGTTTCTTTTGCAAGATGGAAGAAACATTATGCCCCATTAATATTTTTTCACACCCAATATGCTTTTTCTTAACACTACACAAATTTTTTTAAATACTTATCATATTTAGGTATCTGTTTAATTGCATCAATCAAAGGGATGTTAAGTTGTACCTTGCGAAAAATGTCGAATACTTCTTTCTCTTCATTGGCTTTTTTAGACTCCTCAAACCTTCCAGGAAAATGTGGTTTTGACTCTAAAATCTCTGATTTTTGTGGTTCACCTGTGACAAGAGGGTTAGATTTTACGTAAATTTCTTTTTCTTAACTCGAACTTTCTTTGTGGGCACAACGCTCTTCTTTACTTTGAGTTAAGGTTTTCACATTCAGTTCTGTTTTATGTTACCCACCGTTGTGGGCACAGTACTCTTGTGGATCTAACTCTGGTAGTTGTTTTCCACTTCTGAGTGTGACTACACTGACCGAATTGACATTTCTAGGGTTGGTCTCAGTTTGTGAGGGATATTTCCCCTATGACTCTAGTCTGCCTACTATTGTTGAGAGTTGAGTCATCTGTCTTTCCAAATTCTGGATGCTGGCTCTAGTTTCCTGTTGAAATTTTTGGGTGTTAGCTGCTAACTGCTTAACAATATCAGCTAAAGTGTTACCTGATTCTTTTTCATTTTGAAAACTCTATTGTCTTGATTGATTGTATATCTGCCCATATCTCAGATTAGGATGATCCCTCCATCCTGGATTGTATGTGCTCGAGTAGGGATCATGGTTTCTCTGATTTCCATAGTACCCTGCTGCGTTGACTTGCTTAGTTGAGTCATTTTGCAAGGTTGGACAAGCATCGGTAGGATGATCAGGCGCATCACAAATTCCATAATTCCTTTTCTGTGGGCACGATTGGGTCCCAACTTTCCTTGCGGCTAACTGGTGTACCAAAACTGTTAGCTCTTTAATTTTATTTGACAAAGCTGCAGAACTAACCTCATTTGCGGCTTTGGTGGGTTCAGGACGTGCTTTGTGGTTGCCCGCTGCTACTGCCATAATAGAAATCAGGTCCTTGGCTTGTTGTGGGGTCTTATTTTCAATGGATCCTCCACTAGGAGCATCAATTATGTGCCTCTCCATGGGCAACAGACCATCATAAAAATACAGAATAAGTGTCTCTTCAGATATCCCATGTTGTGGGCAGCTTGCACATGTTCTTTTAAATCTTTCCCAATAGTTATGCAATGACTCAGAATCCTTTTTTTTGCTACTACAGATGCCTCTTCTAAGTGTCGCAGCTTTGGATGCAAGAAATAACTTATCTAAAAATTCTCGAACCATTTGATCCCAAGTAGTGATCGAACCTGGTGGCAAGTAGAACAACCATTCTTTGGCAGCGTCTTCCAAAGAAAATGCAAAAGCACGAAGTTTAATCTGCTCCTCAGTTACTCCCTATGGTTTCATGGTGCAACAGGTCATATGGAATGCCTTTAGGTGCTTGTGAGGAGCGTCATTCTCCAACCCATGAAAGGTAGAGAGTAGGTGGATTAAGCCAGACTTTAATTCAAATGCAGCTTCGGTCTCAGGATAAGCAATGCAGAGAGAAGCTTGGTTGGCTTGCGGTCGACCCAGTTCTCTGAGATTACGTTCTTGTTGTCTGTTTGCTACCATCTCTATGGGCACAGCTTGGTCACAGTTACTATAAAAATCTTCACAGTGCGTATCGAGAGTGGTAGTTATGGGAACAGAAAGATCACAGCTTCCACAAAAGTCACTAGAAGATGCGTTCTCAGTGAGGATTTGTTTCCTTTTTCTTGATTCCTTTCACCGTCTCCTAAAAGTCCTTTCAATTTCAAGATCGTATGGGATTTCTTCCGTATGATCACACCTGGTCATACAAAAAAATCAAAAAATCAGTATACTCCCCGACAACGGCGCCAAAATTTGACGGGTGTCTTAACCGCCAAAAATAAATTCCTGAATTATGTAGTAAAAATAGTAGGGTCGAACCACAGAGAGTGTACTGAAAATCAAATTGTTAATTAACCAAGTTACAAATCTATTAAGTGGGGGTTGTGGATTTTAAATTAGATTAAAGATTGAAAGCTAAAGCATAAGCAAAGAAATAAATAGCAGTGTGATAGAATTAATCCAGCGAAGCTACTAATTCAATATTGTGTTGATCATTGAATTAAAGAATATTGTGCCAATTGATAAGTCTAGTTATGGTAATTGACAAACGCCTAATTACCTAATCATTCCTTAGTTCTTAGACCAACCGAACACGCACCTTTTAATCAGTCCCTAGTCTAAATAGTAACCCCGACACGTGCCTGACAGGTTTAACCTTAGACTGCTTTAAGAAAAGAACGACCTAGACTCTTAATCCCCAAATCATCAAGCATGTTAGTTGATTAAGATCATGTAAACCCACAGTGTAACGTATTACCTGATTGCTACTTATACAATTTTAGTTAAACTATTACGTATTCAACCTTATGGATAGCAGTGTATTAATTCACCTAATTAATTAACAAGCCTAATTTAATTAACTGATAAATTCATACAATCCTTCTAGTTCCATTATGCACAGAATAAACATGAATATCAATAAACACAGACAATTATGGAAAAATCTCACAACACGTATGAATGAATGTTTCACTGGATTATAGAAATTTAGCTTGTTGTGGGTAGGGGTGTGCACAATTCGGTCCGGACCGAAGACCAAACCGAATCTTGAAATTTCGGTTCGGACCAAACCAAACTTTTTAATTTGGTTCGGTATTTGGTCTTCACATTTGGAAAATTTTGGTCTTCGGTTCAGTTCGGGACAGTACCGAAATTTTTCAGTCCGGACCAAATTACCGAATTAGTAGTTTTATTAATTTATTTTTAATAATTTAATTCAATTTATTTATATATTTATTAGATAAGTCAATAAATTTGTGAATATTAAAAGAGTTTTACTAAATATCGAGTAAACTTCATCACATCAATTACAAATTCACTTAATTATTTTCAAATTATTGAAATAATATACAAGTTTTTTTTTAAAAATTATATTTCGGTCTTCGGTCTTCGTCCCGAACTGAACCGAAATATTTCGGTCCGGACCAAACCGAATTTTAAATTTCGGTTCGGTTTTCGGTCCTTATAATCGTGGACCGAAATACCGAAATTTCGGTTCGGTTCGGTCCGGACCGAATGAACACCCCTAGTTGAGGGCACAGCAAGCATCATAACAAACATAATTGAACGTAAATTAAACAAAAATAGAGAAGAAAATGCAAACTCTGTTGATCCCCAAAATACGTCTTAGCTAGTTGTTCTCAACAAAATCCGAACTCCTCTCCAAATAAACCCAAAACAAAATTCAAAAACATCAAAATGAAGAATAAAACTCCTGAAAATCTGAAACAATGTACAAGTTTCAAAAACTTAAAATAAACCCTAAAATCTTGGTGCTGACTTAGTCTTCATATTCAATCTTTGCATAAAAATGACCGCTGCACCCTCTCAAATGCTCAGAATTTATAAAACTGCCTCAAATCTGTGCAAATTGCCAAAAGAAGATAAATAAGTAGCAATTCTCTCAATTTGGCCCAAAATAAATAATAAAACAAGACACAAATGTTACACATATTGTGACTTGTCATGTATGTTTGTGAAACTGTGTGAGTGTTTGAATCAAACACAATCGTTTATTCTAAACCATCATGACATGTGAAGATAATAATTTAAATTAATTATTTAAACGTAAGAAGGAAAACATGAAAAGAATCAAATTTCCTGAGAATTCAAGTTCTTTTAAAATACAACAACAACTAATACAGTCTCATTGAAAATCATTGTTCTTTTCCAGAATCTTTCGTCATTCGTTGCTTACTCGAAAGGTATTGCAGTTGTATCCTAGAAACAGATTATCATCGACTTCTTAGCAACCAAGTAGAAGAGGAAATTTCTGTTTGAGGACATTGCTACTTGTGCAAGCCTCTGCATATAGTTATATTAGTTAAGTTATTTTATATTCTGATTGTTTTGATTTTTTTTATATACGTGTTCTACTTGTGATTTTTTAATAAAGAGTGAGCCCGAACAACGATGACGGAATCAAAATTGAGATTTTTTTCTTTTAGTTTTTGATGATGTGGCATTGTGTCACGTGTCTCGCGACAATTGGACAGGTTCTTCAACTAGGGCAGGTGAGGTGGAGAACTCGTCCCTAGGTATAATTTCTCTTATATTGGTCTATGATTAGATAATTGGTAAATAAATGTGAGAATTTATTAAAAATGATATTATGTAATAAGGATTAGTAAACAACCAAATAACCTTAAGCTATCTCTAAAAGATAAAATGAAAGACATGTTTAGGAATTAGAACTAATTTGACACACTTCACTCCTGTTTTTGGCGCGGAGCCATATTGGGACTTCAGTCCATATTGGGATTTCGGTTCACAGAGAACTTCGGTCCATATTGAAATTTTGATTCATACTAAGATAAGGGTCCATATTGATTCCCATTTTCTATTTTATTGTTATTTTATATGCATGATTAATGAAATTACTGATATTATGATTGATGAAACCTTGATGGCATTGTTAATAAAATTGGCTATATTATGATTAATGATACTTTGATGATGTTTTGTATCAAATAGTTGTGTTGTGTAACTAATTCCTTCCTTGTTCAACCCTGAATGAATGTGAAATTGTGGTGTTCATAATGTTATATGTGTCAATTGTTGGTGTTTGAAATGGATTTAAAAATCTTGGTGATGAGCTTTTGAAAATTTATTGATAAACCTTTCATATAGTGAAAATAATTATGAGATGTTTTGGAACAAAAGAAATCAAGATACAAAGGTATTTTAAAGCATTGATTTTAGGGTGTTTCTATATGTTTAGATATTTAATTATTCCATTTTTTTTTTTGGAATGATTTATAAACTCAAAGAAATGTTTAGTTTTATAAAACTTGGAAGAAACAAAAATTTGTAGCTTTTGAAAATTTGGGCACCCTGGTCCTACGTCCTAGTCATTGACCTGGAGGTGAGTGAGGTCACAAAATGTGGTACCGTGGTTATTTTGGCACGCTGGGCGTCCTAATTTACATCCTAGTAAGGCTTATTAGGACGCCCAAGTCTAAAAAAATAAATTCTCGACCTTCACTCAGACTTCTAATTGAGTTCCATTTGCAGCCACGGATTCATATTGCAGATTTCTTTTCAACAATACTTTTAAGTCATTAACATCTTCTGATTTCCTAACTCCTCTTAGTGTATGAATCCTTCAAACCTTATCTATTAAGTTTTGCAAACTTAAAGAATACTTGTTTAGGATATTGTGATCCCATTTATGAATTTTATGATTAATAATTGACTTTAAAATGATATAATCCTTCCTATATCTATTGTATGATTGATTTTATGTTCTCATATGATTGATTGGTAGGATTGTTTGATTGTATGACTTTTATGAATTTAGCGGACTTTAGGTGGTCTAGTAGATGCAATTGATCATTCATTTATTTTTGAGGAGGTAAGTGCATTTGCTTGTCTTTACTAGGGTACGAGATTATGAACTAGGCATCGATAGTCTAGCCGCCGTTTTCTTTTACTTTTGTTGGTTCCTTCTTTGTACTTGAACGATAATAAAGGTGATTGAGCAAACATTTGAAGGACGTGATTGCCTTCAAGACATCTCTACTATATGCGTCTCACTTTTACGAAATTGATTTTATATATGCGTAGCTTAATTGTGTTAAACTATTTAATTGTTAACTCTTCTAACTTTTTTAATAGTGATGAATGCTTAGCTAAGGCAATATTTTCGCCTCTTTGACTTAACTTAAATTTCAATTTTTAATGATGTGAATACTTAAATTACTTAGGTACCAAATTCTCTTATGACGATTAAATATACTTATACACATATTTTACGATTATCTACAATTGTATTGAAAGTATGATTGTATTTGTCATTTGAAAATTATTGAATGACTATGTAGTGTTCGGGCCTGGCATCTCGAGTTCCACTATTGTGGGAATTTGATGCTATGGGAGATTCATATTTCAACGTGTCTGACACTGTAACAGTTTTGAGCTTATATACAAAAACCAGTTACAAGTAAAAGTCCCCCCAAATTACATACACATAAATGTTAAATACACATAAAGAAAAAAAAATACATAACTCAAATATAATATATAAACAACATATAAACAAAACAGTGAAGAAAACTATAATAGTTCACTTTCCTTAAAGGAACTTGTCCTTAATGTTTGAAATCGGGGTAGAACTTTTGGAAACGATATAATTCTTCCCAAGTATTATCGATTGGTGTAGCTCCACTCCAACGAATTAACACCTGTTCTTTTGGATGATAATGTCCTCGTTGAATCATCTTGTTAGTTGAGGTTAAGGACGAATGGTATTCTCTACGAAAATTGGAGGTAGTGAAGGAGGAACAACAACTGTATCGCCAATATTTTTCTTCAACAAACCGAAATGAAAATCATCATGAATATGAGGATCCATCCAGGAGTTTTAAACGATATGTCATAGAATCAACCGTCTCAACAATGGAAAAATGTCCATAAAATTTTGAAGAAAGCTTTAAAGACTTGGGAAAAATAACTGATTATTTACAATGAGGATGAAGTATGAGATACATAGTATCTCTCACAATATATTTAATGTATCGATTAGCCTAAAACTCTATTCATTGTTTATAGATTAAAATATGATATTTCAACTGCTGACGATGTAAATAGCAATCTGCATATTCGACATTGACCGTATGCGGCGAATAATCCAACAATGTTGGTGGGATTTGCCATAAATAGTTTGAAAAGAAGCTAGATGAAGCATGAAAAGTATTGTAACTATACTCATTTCAAACCAATCCATCCAACTTTTAGGACGATCTATAAAAAAACAATGCAAGTATTGCTTCAATTCTTTAGTGATAACTTTCAGTCTGTCAATCGATCTACCGATAATAGTTGGAACTCAATTTTAATTCGGTGCCTTACAAGTCAAATAAATATTTCCTTAAATTACTTAGGAAAATTGCATAACGATCAAGTATTTAGTTAGAATTTATTGACATATCATAAGGAAATTGTAAGAGTAGGTACTAGGTATGGGACAGATTCGCCTTCTTTTTTTTTTTTTAATCAAAATGGAACATATAAAAAATATTAAATGGAATATCAATGGAAAATTGATTAAACTCATCTGATTATTATTTATTTATTCTAATTTGAATATGTAATTAATTCTAAATAAATTCTTTACATATATTAAATATGAATTTGATAACTTTTTAAAATGGAAAGTCAAATTCTATAAATTTTATAAAGTGAGAATCCATTCATTAAGTTTAAAATATAATTATTACTTTATCATTTTTTAAACACTACTCATATTTGTTATTAATTTATTATCAAATTAATTATTTATAATCATATACTCAAAAGTACTAGTGATAGAACTAAAATATTATATTAAAATATGTAAATTATAATATATTATATATCCTTAGTTTTAAATAAATTTATTTGATTTAAAATTTTTAAATATAAAAATAATCCAATTTAATATGGTTTTTTTTAATTTTACTGTATGAAATTGACTAATTAAAACATTTAAGAATATTTTTAAATTAAAATATCATTTAAAATAATTATTTAAAAATTTTGTCAAACTGTTATATAAAAAATAACAATATCCTTAATTATTTCAGCTATAATATATATAAAATAATTTGATTAATTTTAAAAGTAGGTGGTAAAATATACTAATTAAATAGATCATTATTTCGCTTTAAAAAAGAGGACGACGAACATATGGTTCACTGACGGTTGCATTTGGCGGATAGAGAATTTCTATGAGCGACGACGGCCCTGGTCGGACAACAATGGATCCATTAACCAACGCATTCGGATCCCTCAACGATCTAGCTCCCGATCTCATTACTCTCCAGGAACTCGCTGCACGCGGTTCCTGGCGAACCGTCGTCGACAAAATCGTCACCGCTCGCAATAACTCCACCGCCATCCTCACCCAGCCCCACCACCACCTAACTTATCTCGCCTACAACGTCCTCGCCTTGACCAAACTCCGCCGCTTCGACGAAGCCTCTCAGGAGCTCGACTCCCTCGAAGACCTCGACAGTTCCACTTACCGATACGAATCCTACCCCAAAACATATCCTAATCGGGTCGGATCCATGGTCCCTTTCTGCCTCCGCTGGCTCCACGCTCTTCTCCCTACCAAACTCAACGATCGCCAGCTCGGTCTCGATAGATTCTACTCTCTCCTTGTTTTCGTCCGCGAGAAATTGACGAGTAAACGCGCCGAGAATCTCGAATTATCGGTAAATTGTTGGAGAAAACGTGAAGTTTTTATTATTAACTGTTTGATTGGTCTCCATTTGATTAACAAAGAGTTTAGTGTGTGTTTAATTTTGATCAATGAATTGACTAGTTTAGACGCTTTAGATCCCATCTCGATTTCGAAACTAGGTTACATTCAGATGCAAATTGGGGATTTAGAGGGAGCTAAGGCTTCGTTCAATCGTGTTGAGAAGATGGTTGCTGAAGATGAGAATGCTGGAGTTAGGAATCTTGTTAGTAGAAATAAGGCATTGATTTACTTAGTTGCTAAAGATTATGTTTCTGCTGTGAGGGAGTATGAGGAGTGTATTGAGAGGGATTATAAGGATGTAGTTGCTATCAATAACAAGGCTTTGTGTTTGATGTATTTGAGGGATTTGTCTGATTCCATTAAGGTGATGGAGAATGCTTTGGAGAGGGTACCTACTGTGGCTTTGAATGAGACTTTGGTGGTGAATTTGTGTAGTATGTATGAGTTGGCTTATGTTAATCACTCGGATATTAAGCGGACGCTGAGTAGTTGGATCGCCAAGGTTGCTCCAGATGATTTTGATTCTTCTTGTACTAGGATATGAGAAATTTGTTGTTGGGTTTGATTTGGAATTTGATTTACTTGTATGTATGTATCTCATAATTGACTCTTTCTCTGAAATGAATGAATGCAACTACAGTTTAGTTAATTGTAGATTTGTGTTGCTGGTGTTCTTCTGCAATGGCAATAGCTGTCTTCTTTTGTTCTTCAGGTTGATTTTTTAATATAGGAGTGTTCTTTCATTTATGTTGAATAACGGTAAGAAATAGAATGTATGATGGGGGAGGCTCAGTTTTGTATAGCTTTGTATATTTTGATATTTGCATTTGTCAACATGACCTATTCATGGTTCTGTTGGTTTATTGAAATTGGTCTGTATCTGAATATCGATAAGAAACAGCTTGATTCTGCATTTGTACCTGTTTCTATTATAGATGAGTACTGTTGCAGTTGCCAAATGTGTTACTTGTCATCTGCACAAATTTGTATAGGTGCTTGCAGGAGGAGACCTGGTTAATCACTCTTTGTGATTCTACTTTGGTTTGATTATTGGAGTTACCTTCTGATTCAGTTCTCTTAGCTTTCTCACTGAATCGGTTTCAATGATGATTGAACAAGACAGCCCTTGTCTTGTGTCTTTTCACTTGTGCATTTCACAAAACAAGTATGATAATCTGAAGTTCTTTTAAGTTAACCGAAGCCTTACATTTAGTTCTAGAGACCTTAGGTGAAACTGCACACAACAATTCATTTATATACCCACATGATTTATTATAAAACAGGCTTACAATAATTACTTTTATCAAATCATAATTTCAAAAGAAATCCTGCCAGATAGTAGTCGATCCCTTGCAGCATGTTTTAAAGGTTAAACTTAAAAACTAGTGTAAAAATGGTGCCATCACTGAATGTGTTTGGGTATTTGACCCTTTTTCAAGAGAGAAAGAGAGTACTCAGCAGCATCAACAAGATCTGCAACGTTGTGAATGGATTGCTCTTCCGCCCCCAACATGAAAATAGCACGAGCCTCAGCTTTCTTAGCAAGCCTAGCCGCCAAAGTAAGGTCCAATTGTGGAGAGTTGAGGCTTCTTAATATCTGCCTATACAATGACAGAATCCGTGCCCGATGCTCTCCGGAGAATTTAGAAGCCCAAATCAAGTCCTTCATTTCCTGAGGCCAATTCAACACATCACTTAGGCGTTTCCACGAACAAGTGGTGAGCACACATTCAGATATGGATTCACTTGCTCACTATTTTAACCAAAAAAAAAAACACATAACACCACTTTCAACTCTATCTAATCGCATTTTTCCAGTACC